>NQII01000743.1:97352-180233 GCA_002778355.1 Clitarchus hookeri
CAGAGTTAATTGTGGCTCACTAACGCGCGTCACTATGTGCAATCAGGCTAGCCTGTAAGCAGCTTGCAAACTAAGACCAGCGTTAACGTAGGTACTCCTTAAAACATGTGCGCATTGCCAGAGATAGTGGCAGGACGGAAGTAGAAGAAGGCTTGGATACCTTGGTGAGCCAGGTGATGATGGGCTGAGGCACACCACGGGCGTCGCAGCGCATGTCGACCAGGTCTCCGAACTGCACCACCAGGTCACCGTCCTCTGGGTAGCGGTGCACCGACGGCGGATCTGCCAACATCACCTGCACTTGTAGTGGCTCCGCCATCAACTTACCATTTATGTGATCAACCTTTCAACAAACTCACTCCCACTAACTGCATATATACTGACTGACAAAAGAAAAAGAGGCACCCAAAAGTTGAGCTGAGAGATTTTGGTTAAAAATTGACAGTGGCGCCTAGAGTGTGTGAAATAAAGTGAAGAGGGAGCAGTGACGGGGAAACTGGAGCACCCGGAGACAACCCGCCGACCAATGGCAACGTCCACCACATTCCCTCAAATGGGAAAATCCTGGTGGCCCTGCCAGGAATCGAGCCCGAATCTCCTTGGTGGGAGGCGAGTACAGTCTGACTGCTACACCACCATGGCCTTACGAAGCGCACAAAAGGAATGGCCCAAACTGGATGTAATGTGGTACACATAAATACCGTCCCTGTGTGTGTAATTTGTTAGAGTTGCAATGATCTTTTATAACGGCCACCAAAATGCGATAGCGTTTGTTACTAAGGTGTGTGCGGAACGTCAGGCAGACGGCCAACACTGTGAAGGAAAGTCGTCGTAAACTGTGTGTACGAGCACTTGCGGAGTTTGATAGTGGTCTGGATGAGAACTCGTGGACGAATCGTGCAATTGTCGGGCACATGGGACGTTCCGATGACGCGACTGACAGGTGCTTGAGGGCACTCGCTCCCTGGTCGACCAAGACAGACTGCGATGGAAGAGGATCGTTGTATTGTGCGCAAAACAATACGCAACCCCTTGACATGGGTGCTAGCAATCCAGTTGGAGTTACTGGACACACTTCAACATCCTGTGTCATCCCTCGCCACGACTAGGCGATTGGCATCAGTTGGACTACGCAGTTTCATCGTTCCTTGCGTAGGCTGCCGTTGACACCAGAGCAGAGAAGGCGGTGCTTGGAGTGGTGCCGTTGCTGAGAGGCATATAGAGATGATTGGCGCCACGTAATGCTCAGCAATGAATCTTGGTTCTATATTACCAAGGATGACTGTCGTGTGCGAGATGCTGTGTGGATATGACATCTCGCCAATGTTGTGGGGAGGGACGTCGGTATTACTTTTGGCATTATAATGTAGGAAGTCAGAGAGTATGACTTACAGTCATCTCTGTGGTGATTCAAGGAACTCTAAACGTCAGTGACATATTACGTCCCCTCATAAGATTGCGCCCTGTTGCAGTCTTCCAACAATACTTGTCCACGCATGAAACGTGTGTGTGAATGCCTGCCTGTTGTTGAGGTACTCTCGTGAATTAAGACTTGAGTTGAGAGATTTAAGCGGGTCTTAACATCGAGGTCTTGAGATCTGATGAGGGTGAAATGAGGTGAGAATGAAGCCGCGCCGGAATGCAAGGGCGGGGAAACGGGAGATTAAAAAAAACCGCCTACCAGTGGCTTTGTCCGACACGATTCCCACTTGCGAAAATCCGGGAGTGACCCGGCCGGGGATTGAACCCGTTTCGATTTGGTGGGGGGCGAGCAGTAACTGCTCAGCCACCGCGGCCCCGCTGAATTAAGAAAATTTAGTGACGTTGGCATCAATTAACGGGAACTTGTGCCATTTGCTATTGTGCGTGTGACTAGTGTTAAGAGCAAGGTGGCGTGGTGCTCAGGTTAGTCGCCTTCCAGGATGACGAACGTGGTTAGATCTCCCGCGAGGTCACACCCGGATTTCCGCATGGCGGACGTTGCCGTTCGCTGGTGGATTTTCTCGGAATGCTTCTCCCTTGCATTCCAGCGTCGCTCCGTCTTAGTGTTTCATCCCATGTGAATCACCCTTCAGGGATGTCGGGCACTTACGGATCCTACGTCGGGAGGATTATTTTCTCCGTAACAGTGAACTTGGTTTTTATAATAATTACCTACTGCGTCCAAATTCAGTACCACGTTACCTCGTTCCTTTGCCCTTGATACTTTTCGCGTGTAACGTAACGAACTCTTGTTCCTTTACTGGCAGTAATCATGTGTGAATTCGGACACTTGTTCGTGTCCACCTCAATTTATTGTGTAAATAATTTTTACTCTAATGGGAAATTAATTTGCCTTTGTGACAGTTGCAAGTATTCACACCAATCAATGAAACGCGTACTTCAGATAATAGAACATCCAAACATTTGGCTGAAGTGGACATTCTAGGGTGCATTCGTGGCCTTCTTGTGAATTTGGACGCAGCCAATAACTTGGCAACCCTTCTCCCCCCTCCCCCCCAGCCAGTAGTAAGGAAGGAGGTGTTGTTACTCACAGAGAACCTCGATGGCGTGGACCTGCTGGAGGGGGCCCCAAGGCTGGGGGCGCACCACCTGGCATCGGTACTCGCCTGTGTCGTCTGGCCCCAGGTGCGACACCTGCAGCGTGTAGTTGCGGAACACCTTGATGCGCGACGGCGGCCGTGCAACACTGCGGTTCGCCGAGTCAAACAACAGCCTCTGTCCGCGCCACCATCGCACGGTGCTCGGACCTGCCACACACACTCCAAGCTACAAACTGCACTATGTCTGCTCCAGAACAGGTATGTCTCCCTCCAGCTTCAAATACTGCCGTTTTAGACAACATTCCATAGACTGCTGGAAAACTGAGGAAATTTTTTACAAATGAAGTTGTTAAACTAGTTAAAGTTGAACTTCGACTGGGCCACCTACAAATATGCATATTGCTTTTTCCTTTACTTTAATTAGGATAGCTTCAAGAAAAACTAAACAACCAGAAGTACCATGAATTCCAAAACGAATACACATACGTATCTATCGCATTGGGGAACATGGCGGATGTTGCTTTTGGTCTGCGGATTTCCTCGGGGTCCTCCCGTTTCCCCAGTCTTACATTCCGTTGTTGCTCCATCCTCGCCTTCCTTCATCCTCAGCGGGGCTCGACACTCCACTAGCTGTTCAGCTCCGACCAAACCTATCAATTCAACTCATAGATGAAGATACATGACATCTCCACAGACCTTAAATACCTGACATCCCGATCTAGGACATTGATTATTTAGTATGGCGAAGCTTGGGGGCAGTTTTCACTAGAGCGCCCTCAGATGACCAGTGTGAAATTGCGAATGGAATTCTAAGTCATTAAGTATTATTTATCATACTTTCGCCTGATCCGTGTGTATTTATGTGACATTAATGTTATGGAAATTTCTTCGTCGTTTTACGGCGTAAGCAAATGTTCCCGACATTTGCAGTTCAACATAAAAGCCGCTAAGGTTCGCTAGAATAAAGTTGTTTCTAACATGTCTACCAAGTTTCCTGTATTCGGGCGACAAGTATTTCGCATGTCTTAAGACCTCGTCGACGGCGAGGTCATTGAGAAGGTACTAGTTCTCAGAGTATCAGGAGCTAGGAATGAATCAGCCACGGCCCGTAGTAATGAACCGCACCGGCATTCACCACAAGTGTTTGGGAAACGGTGGGAACCCGAAATCGAGATACCTGAAAGGTAATAAATAGATCCTGAGTCCTCGCGAGTGAGTCAAGTGCGAGACCTGGATGTGACGCTTCTCTCGGTATTTCGATTAATAAATTAGGACACAAAAAATATACAAATCCAATGATGGTAAACATTGTGGCAAGGCAACGAAACACTCGTGAACACACTAAGAAACTAGTGAACTGCCAGCGATGGTGGTTATCAGACGATCGTCCTTCTCGTAGAACTGATGCATGCAGGAAAAAAGCTGCAATTAAGCTGTACGTTGCGAGAGCTTTTCCACAGACACGTCTAAGGTGAAGTAGAACCTACTGCAGTGCTACAAACGTTAGTACACTCATTAATCAACCAGTTTTGCTTCCTCGCGTTGGTAGTCATGCAATGGACTTGGGGCGCTCAAGCCTTATACAGCATGTTCTAAAACATGGGGACAAACTCCGGTAGTGTATTACTGACGAAAATATTAAACTGAAATGTAAGTACCACATTTTCCATGAAGTTATTATTAAGGGAGATGTGCGGCCGTGAAAAGTCCTCATTTAAACTGCCTTTCTCTTTATTGTGGTTTGCCTACCCGGCATGCAACACACGCTCTGCTCTGAATGTTGAACACGAATTATCTCGCAAACTTCACCTGAGAGTGTTCCGACAAGACGACCTTTGTTGTTCATTTAGACGTGCTGATTCACAGGTCGTCTTTAAAAATTGCTTAGAACATTGAGTTACAAAGTTAGATTCAAACATAGGGGGCCAAAAGGAAGGAAGCGTTTTAGAGGCGCAAGATCTCCTTTATACAAAACACCATCCGCCGATTCGTTTCTTAGTCACAAGTTGTTTCTGATATTTTCATCCGAACGCATTTTAAAACTCAAAATGTGGGGTGCATAGCTAGATTAATAATCACTTTAGGGGATAAGTTGCACGAACATTTTCATTTTATATTTTCGTAAAGAATTGCCTGCCGAGGTTTGTCCCCATGTTTTAGAAACACGTGGTGTATGTGTGTGTGCGCGCGCGTGTAACGGTAATCCTGCATTTTCTGAACAAATGTTTTCTCTGTATATCGAACTGTAAGCTGCTAAATTAAAATCCAGGTAGACGGCTCGCCACAGTTTAACTCGACTTCGTTCACCCAGAAATAGGTTTGGATGTGGAACATTTGTACAATGTTATTTTTGTTTTTCCAGCTTTGATGATTACGTGATTACGTTCTTCGATATGTTCCAATAACACTTTTTTGCCTAACAAAGAGAGTAAAAATGGTTGCATATAAATTTTAGAAAAATCAAAATTATAAAATACTAAGTATTATAGGTTTGATGAATTAGTTTGGTCAATAATTTTAAGTATAATTGATGTCTTAATAAGTCAGAATAGTTTCTGAACAGTTCAGACCAGTTTAAGCTGCTCTATTGTAATTGTTCCTCTTACATACCAGCTTCGAAACTGCTCGTTCCCCTTCAAGCTGAGGATCTCCGAAGTTGGGTCTTTTATAAATGAAGGAGTGTTAACTTAGTGTCGGGATAATAGCTTTTAAAGTCAACTTCAGCTGTTGTTTTTGGCCTGTTAGCAGATAATGTACAGTCAGGCTTATATTTGATGCTGAGGTGATGTTCAGTTAGGTCTAAAATTGATGCTGAGGTGATGTATATTATTGACAGGTGCCACTCACTAGCAGGACAAATATACGTTATTTTCTATTTGTTATACGCTGTTAAAATTAAAAGTGTTTAATATAATTTTCAACAAACGAAATTATTTTGAATGCATATTTGTGGCGTTATATGCGTGTCATAATCATAATTTCGCTGCTGTTGAGCGAAATTAAAGAATAAAACAACTCACAAAGAGAAAGATTTTGCGTTGAAAAATCAGTGTCATCGGCTATCGTAAAGATTAATATTTAAGTAATTAATTTTAAAATAATTTCAAAATATGTTTTATTTCGTAGAGCAACCAACTTTCTTCGAAAAAGTTCAATTCAATCTTTTTTAAGTAGTTAACGCATGTTTTTTTTTCAAATCCCTTTATTTCTTATAGCAAGTTGTTTGATTATTACCATTCATGTGAACCGACTAACAGCGCGATCATCTTTCTGAGACGTAGACTTATCACAACAAGTATGGGACAGAATTTATTTTGCTAGGAACTACTTAAAGTAAGTATTAATATCTAAAAATGTTTTAAATAAATATAAAATAACTGGAATAAAGTTTTGTAGATACCCGCTAAAATTAAACTGCCACCCCTTGTATGCTACTATAATTGTTTTTCCTCGCACCCTCTGAATGTTAGCAGAACGGACTCACCTGCTCCAACATCTAGTCTTACCTACTGTGGTACCTTCTGGAAGTTCCGCAACACATCTTCCCAGATGTTTTCTTTTCCCTTCGTTGAAAGTGATGAACGGTGTTTTCTAAACTTAAGATAGGCAATTGAAAATATATAAGGTCGCCCGTTTCCCAATATCGATTGAATGATCTGGCCATAATGATAATCGAAAATGATGCACTCAACGCTGTTGATACATAAATTTCTGATAGAATTTTCTCAGATAAAAGCCATAGAAATCGCTTTATAAATGTAAAACTGCTAACTTAACATAAGATCAAGGCCTTCCTACTATCTATGTGTATGTGTGTTACAAAATATGGTATTATGTAGTATTTATATTTTTATGTATAAAATGACTAAAATTAATTGTTTACAATTTCTGAAAGGGTTTATGATCTGTTGGCGAAAATATACATGTTTAGTTGAATAAATACTGAAAATAATGATGTTCCTAAACTTTGCATAATATGATGAACATAAAATGTCGTGTGTTTTAAACGTTCTATTTCCTGTAATAGTTAAGATATTGCGGTTAATTAGTAACAATTTACGCCAAATATATTCACGTTCAGAAACATTTCATTCGTGACATTGAAACATATCAGCTTGAGTATTTGCGTAGATGCTCTATTTCTCCTGCAGTCAGTGTTATGTCTCCCTTGTGTCGCGGGTGTAGTAGGAGCTGCCTACACGGCACGGGGCAACAACTCTGCATCTAAGTTATAAATGTCACGTCATATGTTTTATGAGTGAGTCGGCACGTTAATCAGTTATTTGTACGCGTTCTTCTAACTCATAGTATGTGATTTGATTAGGGCTTCAAAATAGTATTGTCATATTTAATAATTGTTTTATGTTATTGAAAAAACTATTAAAAATTATAAACCAAACTATAATGAGATGTGTATATGTGTTTATAATTATAACATGTACGTTTAAGCTCTGAGTACTACCTTTGTCCTACAGCCACCGTTACTTTTCAATGTATATTCGTAATTCTAACTTACATAAACACAATACGTATGATAAAATGTTATGTAAAGTTGATTTTAGAAGAATTACAAATGAATTCATTCCACCATTTAATCTATATTTCAACCAATTGGCATAGCTGGCAATGGCTATGGATATTGTTCTAGTTATTTGTATTGCAGCATGTCCTTAGCATTGCCGTGTACATAATGAGCATTATTACCACGCCGCTCAAGTGACACTTAGAAATTGTTATAGACACTACATTAATGAGCGTATTTCATACGCTAAGCCTGTGAGGCAAAGCCTAACTGGTCGGAGTAGTTAACAATTTAAACTCTGTATTTTTACTGGACGTTAGGAGCAGAGTTGGGCGCCACATTGAAATTTTATATGTTTTCTTTTCCGTTTGTAATGTTTTAGATTAATTGTTGAAAATATGACTTTGTTATGGCATAGAACATTGTCACATTTCAGTAGAATCACAATACAATTAACTCGTTGGGCGCCAGTTGTTACGCTGCAGTACAATCAGATGTGAATAAATTATGTGTAATTAGTATTCTGAAATCCCTTTTACTAAATTTATTCTTCTATTCGTCTTCTCATAAAGAAATTTACAATTATCACTTGATTCTTCTAAAAAATTAAAATTCATTAATTATTACTAGTTTTTTTATTCTCTTATTGCAGCAATTATATCATTTCTTCATCCTTTTCATCATTACATTAAAAATCGCATTTGCTATTCAAATTACGTTTCATATTTCTTTCTAATCTTAATACACGCGTTCATCATTGACGGTGTTAGTAATAGTTCTGCTAGAAAATAATGTTAGATTTTTCTTCGGCCTTACTTGCATTGTTACCAGTCCTCCGATTGGTTGTCGTCTGACCACACTACATCTCTCCACCAATCAGCGATGGCGAGACGAGAGACAACCAGAATAATTTTCTTCCGTGCTTGTGTTTAATAAACATAGAATACTTTTTACCCTCTAGGAAATAATGAATACTAAAAAACAAAATTATAATACTGAAAATCGTTTAGAAAGAAATTAAATATACTTACACATGATCTCTATGTCAATAAACTATTAAATTAACCAAATATTACTGCATTTTGTTTAACTCATATAATAAAGCGTAACATGGAAATTATATTAAATTAAGTAACAATTAAATGAAGTGACAACATAAACAAGTATTCCGTAATAATATATAATTAAAATATATCTGACAAATTACCATTGGTCATAACCCTTCAAAAACTGCAATGTTACAAAATTACTTATTTAAATTTGAGAGACGATTATCGTTTGCCTTCTTGTAGTACTGAGTGAGTGAAGACATTTGGGCGTCTCTTTACATTGAGGTCTTGAGAGCCGATTCGTGTAGCACTATCGCTTCTGCAGTTTACTCCGAAGGTAATAAACGATTAATTCGCATGTATTCCTTATTGTAAATAAATTGAGATACTTCACTGTTATTACAGTTATTCAATGACCTGAGTGATGTAATATGTCTCGTAGACAAGACTGCACGGTAACACCACAGCGACTTGTGCCACCGTAGAGTATATTTTCAAATATGGAGTGACAGTTAGGGAATGATGGCTAGAGTAATATGTTGGTGGGCGCGGAGTCACGGTATATGTATATGTGTGTGTATGTGTGTATATATATATATATATATATATATATATATATATATATATACATACACACACACATACACACAAAAGGTGACCACAGCATCTATGAACTAATATAAACAAGAACTTTGTAACGAAATGTTTGGAAAACTCGTCTAGTATTTTTTAATTTAAGTTGAATTTAAACAAAACAACGCAGGCAGTCCGCAGCTGTAGGTACCTGCGTGCATAACAAGTTGCATACCACGATGGCGAACGGAATTGGCACGCCATGCAGGAAATACACTTCTGGCAGCCTTTACTACTCAATTGCTTGTCATATGTGCAGGCACTCTCCGCATGGCGCGCCTGCCGCAATCGTGGTATGCAACTTGTTATGCACGCAGGTACGTATATCTGCCGACTCCTTGCGTTGTTTTGCCTAAATTCAACTTAAATTTTAAAATATTATATGACATACATATTACTGGCGGGCTCCCAAATCCCGCTACAACTCCGTGTCCTCCGGCGTGCATGTTAGTAGCTAGGACGGTTGGAGAGCGGGCTGCGTCTCAGGGCAAGCCCTCTACGCCTTAGGTTGAGTTTAAGTTGTCAAAGTTGGGCACACGCATCGCGGCTATAGCAGGGTTGTCTGGTGCCGTGGTCGCAGTTGTAGCCATGGACACACCCCGTAAGAGAACATGCAGGCCTAGACGGAAGAACACAGCAAACCAGCGCAAAGTGCAGAGGGCACTGCGAAATCTGCGCGACAGTCGCGGAGGAGAAGGGCATGTATTCCTTCAACTGGACTAGGCCACCAGAAAGTAGGGTAAGTTGTTAGTTAGCAAAGATAGACTTTTATGAGTTTGATGCAGGGTGATATGAAATGAGTGAGGGTGGAGATAAGTTGTTGACCAAGTGACGGCTTGTACCAAGGTCGTCGACGTAGCAGGGCAGCATCACTGTGTCGCCACGGGACGTCTTCACAGTCGTGGGTACACTGCGGAACTTGGGCTGCTCACTCGCAGCCTCATCTGCAACATGGACATCAACACTGTGCTCTCGCGTTGCACTCTCCAGCCACAGGCTTCGCCATCTCTCAACTGCTATCTTATTTGCGCATACTCTGTGCTGAATAACTAACGAATGTAAGGATCAAGGAATTACGATACACCCAATAAAACACAGGAAACGAATTATACAACACAGCAGTTACTAATGGTGCAATACAGCAATGCATGCGAGACAGTAGCACAAGAAACCAACATGGACAATGGACACAGTTAAATTAAATGTTGAATATACGTCAGATCATAATTCAGTTTCACTGTTGCCGTCAGTGATTATTGGAGGGAAGTTTGTCAACATGTGCGCCGACGAGAAACACTACACATTTGAAGACTCTGGTGTTCGGTAGAGAAATCTGCCTTCTCGTCATCTGCAATGGCGCGTGGATTGTCTACGTAAATACTAAGAGTTGTTAAAATGTATGCCACTTTTCTTAGCGTCGCTCCCGGCAAGTACTTAATGGTTTCAGTGGTACTAACCTACCATACTTCCTCGTCTTAACATGAACTGTTTTCATGCTTTATCTACTAACATGCCACAAATGTGTTGCCGCAACTTTAGCGTGGTGTCTTGACTGAGTTGTGTGGCGAGTGCAAGTCTTGTGTACTCATTGCCGCTTCTCTCGCCAGCGCACGCACCAGCAAACGTACCTCCAATAATTATTGTATGCGAAACATTCTTCGAACTGAAGAAATTAAACTGTAGGAAAATGTAAACTTAATACACTGTAGAGGAATTTTTTAACATGTAAATAAAATTTAAATTTACTATATATCCTACCGCAAATAAATAATGGTTGTGAGTCACTGCCACGCAGAGTTGTGAATACCAGTAAGCATTTGACTCCTTCCTATGCAGATGTAAGGAAGCTACTACGGTATTTGTGTATGTACGGGGATACATTATATTTCGTACTTTTTCAATAAGCGTATACACTGATGTACATTTCTGAAGGATTTCCTAGAGTGGTAAAGTAATGCTATTTCCAGTCAAGTTAAATCGATCTCTGAGTGTTTCTATCGTCACTTATCGAAATCTAAATTGTACTTTTATTTAGAACACGCAAATAACAAACTCTCACTTCCACGAATGCGATTATTGACGTAGAAGGAAGTATGGTGAACCAGCTGAGCATATGTCTGTTGTCGCGTGTACGAGACCCACTGTAATGGAGTGTGTCCAGTGTAACGTTTCTCTTCTCGTGTTTGGCAGCTGCTCTACTAGCACAGGAGGTGGGGAGGGTGGGTAGAGTGCTACTATAGTGGAGAGTGACGAGTATAGACCGGGCGCATTGTCAGTTGGTTAACACACGTACGTATCATGGATGTTGCTGAGGACACAGCTGCCGTTGTGCACCAATTAGCGGCCAAGTGAAGCACAATACACGCCAGACGGCGGCCATCATACACTGCGCACTGCAGTGCATACTAACTGCACAGAACCCTGGGCGCAACGATCATATCACGTTGCACGTAACACGTATCGAGCAACACGTTCACGTAAGCCGGCAACACCTCAACTAATGTGTTTCAAGGAGACCTATCATGATAGTTTCATGTGATGGAGAAGCTTGGCAATGCCTAGCTTTTGCGTGATATGGCTTTGCATCACGTGATCTTGTTGGCCAATTACAATAGGGACGATGTTGAGTTATCTTTGTTTTTCGTGGGATTGTTTTTATTTTCGCAATGTTGTCTGCTCAAGTTTTAAATTCATATACAGCATAGGCCTTCTCCTGGGAGTGTAGATAAACAGTAATAATAGTTAGGCTAGGATTATATTTTATTTTTCAACTCGTAAATTTTAGGGATCTTTAGTTTGCCACAGTTTTTAGATTATGTTTCTCAAGAGCGTAAAAATGCTTTTATAAAACGCAGAATGATCTCTATTAAGTTTGCAATTTTTAGCAGGCATATTTCATAAAACATAATTTAATTCTCTCGGTAGGTCAACATTTATTACATACTTACAATTTATTCCATGAACATGAAAAATGTTTCTACGTATCCCAGAAACAATTTGTTCTAGAGGTTATGACGATGTCTTAGTTGTTTTCAAAGCTTGTATAAATCACAAACGCCATATTTTTGCAACCTGTTCTTGCCATATCAATCTAAAACACAAATACGCCTATATAACTTGAATTTCGAAAGTTTTCAACCTGAAAAGCAACAAAACTCATCCCCGAAATTTTTAAAACAGTACACAAACGTTACGTGCTTACATTAAGCGTCACAATATACCGCCCAATAAAACACGTTTTACGTGGACGTAAAAGTGTAGCGTGAAGCGTATTACGTGTAACGTGAAGTAATCGTAATCCCGGCCTTACCAGTCAGTGTTCAGTATAGACAGTGCTACAATCAAAGTAACCATTATCATAACCAATGTAATGCATGTACCAATAGTCATAAGAACCCTGTTATACAGCTGATATAATAAAAATAGGTGTTTTCGTTTGTCGGTCAATAAGATTTCATTTTTAAATAGGAACTTTTACGAAAAGTTATTTTAATATTTTCCCGCGTATTTTGGCCAACTTGTTACGTTTGTGACTCCCTCTATTTCTTACGTTCCTCGTTAGTAAGCAGTCGTTATGAATACACAAGAAATTACTTTTCTCATTTTCACAAATTACGTGGCAAGGAAACAAATAACAGGCAAAGAGAAACTTAATAATTTGAATCAAATGTACGTATATTTTTGTGGCTGGAAATGCACGGTTGTGAATGTGAACTTGACTTTAGTAGTAATAAGATTGAATTCTGATTGGCTAAGCATAGGTTCTTGCACAAAGATGTACAAGTTCGCTACTTGCTATACAGCTGTGCGTTGGCAATGGTTATGTACAATTGTAGACACCCTAAATGATCCCCCACTCCGGAAGCTGTGACGTCATCGACGTCAGATAGCCCACATATGACGTCTGATCCCTCTGGCGCGAGTACAAGCTGCTTTGTTTGTATGATATAACCGCCGCGCCGGCGGGAGTTTGCACTCGCCACAACTCTCCGTGTGGAACATGTGACTTCAGTGGAACTCAAATACCGGGAACTGTGCTATGGCCGCTATGTTTGTATGATATAACCGCCGCGCCGGCGGGAGTTTGCACTCGCCACAACTCTCCGTGTGGAACATGTGACTTCAGTGCAACTCAAATACCGGGAACTGTGCTATGGCCGCTATGTTTGTATGATATAACCGCCGCGCCGGCGGGAGTTTGCACTCGCCACAACTCTCCGTGTGGAACATGTGACTTCAGTGGAACTCAAATACCGGGAACTGTGCTATGGCCGCTATGTTTGTATGATATAACCGCCGCGCCGGCGGGAGTTTGCACTCGCCACAACTCTCCGTGTGGAACATGTGACTTCAGTGCAACTCAAATACCGGGAACTGTGCTATGGCCGCTGGTCTATTCGCTGTTTCTTCACACTTTTTTAATAGAATCTTTGAAAAATCTCCCCATGTATAACGCGTTGGTAGTTTCCTAAATATCTAAATATCTAATCTGTCAGAAGCGTTTTTATACATCTGTTAAAACAAAAGTATCTTATTTTTGGTTCAATTAATCTTTCACTTATGGTATATATATATATATATATGTATATATATATATATATGAATATATATATGGTGTTGCTTTTCTCTGTGGAGTTTGCTTAAAAATAAAGTAACAAATCGCAATTGCAATTTTTTCTTTTGAATGTTGAACGATCATAATCTTTATTATAGTTTTGATGCCGTTAAATTTGAATGTAATGTAAATTTGGAAGACTAATTTAACAGAAGAAAATGAATTCTTAGCTAGTATACTATCATCATATTCAGTCTGAAGATATTCGAACGATCAACTGGGTTTTAACTAAGCAAATTGTAATATCCTTTATTTTATGTAATTTGCTGCATGGCATGTTCTCAAGAAGGCTGAGATAATAACCAGATGGCTACTATCCCAGAGGCCATCGATGAGAGTGTTCTACTGCTATCCAGTATATTTTTAATTTATTTTTGACGCCTACACATCAATAAATTGAAAATGAAACTTAATTTAATTGCATTTTTGAAAATAACTAATAACATTTAAGTATCAGTTTTATTTAAAGACATTTAAATTACATAAACATTGCAGATGATACTCTATATGTTTCAACTCACCTAGGCTGTAACACATTATTATATTCTTTTTTGTTTATTTTCTGTAATTCACATTTTCCACATTAGAAAACATTGTAAGGGAGGTGGTATTATGTTAATTTCGTATATAAAATTTATTTGTCAGTAATTTTGCGAGGGCACTACAATTTTCTTGTGTCTTACATGTTTAATGAAATCACTATAAATTATAATTAATTATTAAAGGTCATTTCTACTAATTCACATTCTTCTTCCGTGCAATTCAACAGCGTTTCATGTTTGTGATTACAGTCGCTATTTCGCAAGTATTTATGTTATGTAGTTATCTTCTTCTTTTTCTTTTCTTTTATTTCTTGTGTCATAATTAATTTTTAATTTTCTGTAGGTAACCCAGGCACCCAACCAATTTTAAAAATACTGCATTCTACGTGCATAAGTTGGTAATACTGCATTCTACGTGCATAAGTTGGCAATGCCTAGGAAGAAATAGTTCTTATGCAAATATCATTAAACTGAGTGCGCACGAATGCGGTGCGTCGTCCCTTTGATGTAATTTTCTATACTTTGTTAAGCTTTGTTTGCACGAGGCGGAGGATTATCCTGGAAGTAGTACTTTAGCAGGGCTTCAGAAAAGTTGGAAGTAACCGTGAATGAGCAGAGAAATGCTGTAGACGGCGACCCAGGAAGTGAAGAGATGGCCCTGCCAGAAGGTTGCCTGCCCGCTATCAGCGAGCACATGCCCGCTCTACGGCCAAGTTAATACAGGCCGTGTAGAGCCTGTTCGCCTCCCATCAAGGCCAACAGCGTTCCATTCCTGGCGGCTAACCCGGATCACGGCATGTGCATGGGAAATATGGCGGACGTTGCCATAGGCCGGAGGGTTCTCCGCACTTTCATTCCTCTCCTGCTACATCTCCGTCTCATTTCCCTCACCGGCTCTCAACAACGTCTGTGTGAAGCGCTCACATAAACACTTTTATCTGCGTATAAAATGAAGTTTCCGACTTACTCGCTCACTCTCTCATCGAAGCAAAGCCCAACCCGCTGGAAGCAAGAGCATGAAAATTTAGGGATGGCTTACCCTTTGAGATGCGGCACCCAATAAGAAAAGATTTTTCGAAATTCGACCCTTAAGAAGGTTAAAGTGGGTTAAAATGTGTTTTCGAGGACTCCCTAATAGCTAATTAACCGGACGAGATATCGTTGTGCGCTTACCTTCGATAGGTAGGTAGCCTATACAAAAACCCAAAAAACCAATTTCAGGATTTTTTAAATTCAAACTCTAAGGGGGTGAAAGGGGTCAAATGTGTTTTCGAGAACTCCCCAATAGCTAATTCACCCCGTAACATATCGTTATTATCTTTTCTTTATAAAGTTGACTATATAAATACTTAAAAATTAATTTATGATTTTTTTTTAAATTAAACCTCTAAGAGAGGGTACGGGGATAAAATTTGTTTTCGAGGACTCCATAATAGCTTATTAATCCATTTAAATTTAGCCAAGACATATTCAACTAAAGGAAAATAACTGTGTGCACTTTTGTTAAAAAGCGACCGAACACAAACGTCGTCGTCATTTGTGACGTGTTTTTCGAGACCTGCCGTCAGTTAGTTGTCGAATGTTGGTGACATGCGCAGAAAATGAAAACGCCGCCCATGACATATCTTACAGCCAGCAGACAGTTGAGTTTAGGTAACATGTGTTTCGGGAGTTAAACTCGCGTGCAGTGTAAACGACGCAAGAGTGCAGTTTCCGCGTTGCACTTCGAAACCTGACCTGTGTTTGTGATTAGAATTTCATGTCGAGATATCGACTGAGTGTGCAGTGTAAACGATTATACTATGGCTTCGCTTGGAAAGTTCTATTATTGTAGCATTTAAGGTAAGTTTGATTCAAATAAAGTGAGTGGAGATGTTTGGGTGGCACCTAACATCGAGGTCTTGATATCGAGAGCCAATGAGGGTGAAGCGAGGTGAGTACGAAGCAGCGCCTTAATGAAAGGGCTGGGCAAAAGGGAGATCCCCGAGAAAACCCGCTGGCCAGCGGCATCGTCCGGCACAATTCCTACGTGCGAAAATCCAAGAGCGACCCCGCCGGGAATTGAATCCTGTTCGCCTAGGTGGGAGGCGAGTAGTCTAACCACTACACTACCGTGGCCCCGTACAATTTCATTAAGATGCTGCACTTAAATAAAACATAACGAAACATACTACCATTCCTACTTGGCACGTGATAAAGTATAGAAAAATCATATTTCCGAAGACTTATAAAATATTACATACCACTTCAAAAAATTCGTGAATAAACTTTAATTTTTTCCTGCAAAGTTTACTTTATACAAACGAAGAAAATTTAAATATTGAGTCTGCAATTGTTTCCGGAAAACTCAAACAAACGAAGCACAACCACAAGTTTCACATTGCGCTGTAAACACTTCAGCAAACATCGCTCATGGATGTCGGTTGGGCGAGCGTCTTTTTGCAGCAACTCCGAATGGGAAGGAGGGGGGGGGGGCAGACTTGTTAGTTACAACGCCCCAGCTGCTGTGTTACCGGCGCGGCGACAGCTTACACTCTACACTGACATGAACGTCAAAATGGAAACACTTCCCTAGTGCACCTTGCTTCCGATTCAGACCTAAAACCTCCAGTTCCAAAAGCAACATCGTAGCGAACTCGGCCATGGAGGCATGATTGTTAACTTATTTGCGGAATTTGAGTTAGAATATATTGTCTATTTTTTTTACTGCCCCGCAATTTAACAAAGTGAAGTAATGCAGCAAAAGATGAAAATATTTCTAACTACTAAAACCACACAGGGAAAAAACAAACCAAATAACTTATTTTAATTAGAGTAGAGTACAACGCAATACACTGTTTGTTTTGAATGGTTGTATTTGCTGAACAATTGTCGCCTTTTGTTGTATGGTTTTCTTTTGGTGGGTTCTATTTTGCAACCAATGGAAGAAATGGACGGACTCGATCAAATTCTGAATAACTTTCAATAGCAGGGCTGCCGTCCAACTTCAAAGTCAACATCATCCATCGAAGTTGTGAGCGTCATGTGGGAGAGAAACAACGCGAAAACAGATTAAACGTTGGGAAAGACACGTGGAAGTCGTTACTTTCGGCGCGCTTTGCTCTGTCGTGCATTACCTTCGAACGAAGGAAGACAACACATTGCGCAGCAAATCCAATTTATTTAACGTTACGAACAATACTTCTCGTGGCATTTGACACCTTTATGGGAGAAGGCGACGCCAGTGCTAGTCGGTGACGCACACATGGGCGTGGGGGGAAATTTGAGCATACAACCAACTACTATTCAAGTCGTTCCAAGCTCACTAAATTGTTGATGTCAAAATTCAACTTGCAGAAATGACATCCTCCTCGAGATCTCGGCTCCCCGCGAGCTTCAGGTCGACATTACGTCAGTGACCTCCACCCTAGGTACGTCACTGGTCGCTTGGCGGCCATCTTGCCGGCCAGCGACACCGCGGTGGCGGCCACAAATGCTTACATGTTTTTGCAGTGTCTTAGTCCACTCCTAACAACAAAGTAATCATTACTTCTTGAATCACTGTTTACAGAAATCACGTCCTGTAGTGCCGATTACTTCTCAGCAAGTATTTCCGTAACACAATCAATCGCCACCATCATATATTTCTGAATGGTGTGGGTGTAGAACGTTTTTTTTAAGTGCGATAATGATTTGCAAGATTTAATTTGATTTACTTGAAACACGCCGTACAATCACTGGTGATTATCAGGGGGACCGCGACTGTGACTGTCCAGTCACGTAACGCCGCGAAGCGAAGCACGGTTCCTGTATGTCTACAATGAGATGCGTTTGTCTCCGACCCCACCGACCGTTATAGGGCTTAAATAAACTACGATTAAATTTTAATCAGTGAAATATGTGGCAAAAACTACGACCGCGCGTGCACACTAGCACAATTCAGAGCAGCAACTAGACATATATATATATATATATATATATATATATATATATATATGTGTGTGTGTGTGTGTGTGTGACTGCTTGCCGTTGCAGTAGAACAAAACTGGGAGACGACAAATAGCTTCAGTATTCAAATGGATAAGTTATAAGAAGAGAAACCATTTCCCTATAACAACTGCAGTTCCGTGCATTGTTGCCGTGAGTCGTGTCGGTTGTTGAGTAGCTCACAGCGACAAGCTCTGCCGGCACACTGCGCATGCGCGAACTGTCATGAGAAATAGGTCGGCTTCTAGCTGTCAAATTAATTGCGGAATTATTGCTGCTATGCCGATCGTTACAGTACTATCATTTTGTCAAGTTCAAGAACGTATTTCCAAACAGAATCACGCACTTCGTGTATTTATTTATGCTTCAAACTTTTCTGAATCACTGCTTAAGCTTTACTTTCGGGCAACCCGCTACGAATCCCTCCGCCATATGTAAACAAACAAGAGTGTAAAAATAACACCGAGATGAAAACAATACACAATGTTTCTGCGCTGGACAGACGATAACAAATGTTTGAATCCATTTCAATAAAAAGAGTTTCCTGCAGTTGTGGCTTAACACGTAAACAGATCGGCAAGAATCATTCACTTCACAAATAAGGCACCAAGACTCAGTTTAATAGCATTTTACATAGGAAATATTTCTTACAAGTCACTACCAACATATGACATATTTTCTCTATTTGCATTGACTATGTTGTAAATATTTTAACTTATGGGCAAAATATAAGTGAAATTTACGTTTAACCAATAAATGAGGCACTTTAATTTCAACGGAAATATAAAACGCTTGTGATTGAGGAAACATCTCAACACAAAGTAATATTGTAAAAGTTTGTTTTAAGTAGTTTGAAGATACCGTGGGCAGACTACCGGGTTGCATATCGCGCGCGTGCAACTTCTAAGAAGAAGAGAGCGGATCACAAGGCGAGGGGTGTAAAAGCCATAGAGTAAAGACGAGGTAGAGCGCTCTCGCTGACTGCGCACAACCAATCTCCGTGTCACAACATTGAACTGCTGTTCTGCCATTACGACTGCCAAAAACGACGTGGATTGGATTTGAGGTTATGAAACTGTTTTGTAAACAAGTGCTTTGAAATGATTTATACTTCCTCTAACAAATTTGTAATGCAATTTGATTAAATTCAAATAACAAGAAGTATCTTATGAATATAATAGTGTTTGTCATTTAAAAACTAATTGATAAACAAACACATTGATGACTGTTGACCTCGTGACTTTGACAGTTGTGTTGGCGTGGGGTAGGTCAGTATGCGCAGAAGACGAACAGTCGGTCTACCTCATCATGTGGCGGGACGTACCTGCAGCGAGCAGACACAGGACGCAGACCAGCGAGACGAGACTCCACATGACCGGCGACGGTGCACGCACTCTGGCGACTGTGGTCCAGCGCGCAGCATCCAAGACACGCGCGAGTGCGCATGCGGGCTGGCCTATTGTCTGCTGGCTTACTCATCTCGCCGTCTGACCTCACGGCCACTGCGACCTCTCCTGCTGACTCGGCGTTCACTCCGGTTACAAACAAGTATCCTTCCATCTTGCATTTACGTATTTCTCTCCATAACTTGAGTGAATATTTAAAAACCAAGCTATTCAAGGCACAAGGAACACCTCAATCGTCATTTCTAAATCAAACTTATATTTCTTAAATTATTAGTTTCACATATCTAACCTTATAAAAATTGTTTTTCTAATTGTTCAATAATTGCAATCCCACATGGAAAAATACAGGTATAATTGAAACCGTACAAATGTCAAAAAAAATTGTTAAGTGGTCCTCTATGTCATGTCTAGCTTTGATTTTTTTGTCTGGTCACAAATTTCCATTAAATAGATTTGTAACAAAAATCGAAGATACGACGGATGCTATCCCCTTAACTCGGTTAGAGTGAAACTTGCACTCGGCTCCTTCTATAAGTAACCCGGTTGAATTTAACTCGCGTTCGGTAAGTCTACCGAGTTAACTCCGGACTAACCCAGCTCTACAGCAGGGTCAATGGGCTTTAACAGACGACTCAAGTGAAATGGCGAGAAAATATGTAAACAATGCCATTAAAACAGACATTGTAGAGGCATTCGTAAATGAGGCGTTGAGATGAGAATGAAAGCTAATATAGTATTTTTGTTAGAACAGACGGTATACGTTTTTCAAGTAGCTATGACGGAATACGACTTTATACTAACCTGCCGCGGAATACAAAGGAACTGTATTTGTGTAGTACTGCTTAATGCAGTGACTTTTTTTCTAGTTGCGAGTTCACTTTGGACATAAAACAATTTAACAAAAAACTTCTTAGTCGTTATCTTCATAACCAAGCACAGCGCTAAAGAAACCCACTAAATATCCAAGCTTATTTTGAGTTCCCGCTATCTCAAAAACCTGAACTTCTTTTAAACGTTCAATGACAGCCTGATGAAGCCCTGGTGGTGGAGTGAACCTGGTCACGTGACCGAGTTGACCCGGCTAACTCTTCCAGGTTACTTATCGTAAACGCTTACTGGCGTCACCCGCTGCTCTCTAGTAATCCCTCAGGCACTCAGACCAGCTCCCTAGATAGACATAGGTCGGCGCTATCGCCCAGGTTCTGAGAGCCAAGAAGGAACAGGAGTACCCCGAGTAAACCCGCCGGCCGACGGCAACGTCCGCCTCGTTTCCTTGGTGCGAGGCGAGTGGTCTGACCGCTGCACCACACCGCGGTCTCCACTCTGATACGGCCACACAAGCATCAAGGGTGGGCAGTTGAACAACCGTATCACGTCCTGAGCGTGGCCATGTTCGTCGAAAGAGATACATTTTAGTTAATAATATGTTTACAGTACTACAAGTGTATATTCACAGCTATGCTTTACACTATATTACAGCCTTCAAGGCAAAGACAAAAAAAAATATTTCCACAATGAACCATCGCATAGGATCCTGTTATATTAATCAACGAAATTACTAAAATAGCATTATTAGCAAGAACAGTGGAATGTGGTAGATGAGTGAGCCTGGGCGAAGTACCTCCGGGTACACAGTAGCAGTCACCTGGAACACACAAGTCGCCGTCTCCGCGCTGCCAGTGGTCGCCGTGAACACTCGCCAGCCGTACTCATACACAACACTCTCTAAACCCTTCGGCGACACCTGCACTGTCGCGTGCCCGCCGATGGCTTTATTTCCACGTCGAGACGTTTCTCAAACGAGGAGGCAATCTCCGACCTTCTCGAAAATGTTTGTCGCTCCGATGAGTGATCTGTGAAACAGGCGCGTACCGATCACGTTATCCTCTCCGCAATCACTCATCTCGCAGTCAGGACGTGAGTCGTCGGTACAGGCCCTATAACGTCACATTATAACCCATTACTAAGGTGGCCAATGCTAATTGCACCTTCTGCCATACGACTCACCCTGCGCGGCCCCACAACCAATAGCACACACTCAGCACTCTGACAGCTTCATGTCACGTGGCCGGGTCAAACAGGAGACTGAGTTGTGCAAGTGGAGGCGGCCTGCCACGTGACGGGCTGGCAGACTCCTCTGTGGTCAGACCGGCGGGACCCAAGCAGGAGTTCCAGTGTGAAGAAATTCAAACAGTGTGAACATGAGCGAGACAAGTTCACTGGGACTGTTCCATTCGCGTTGGACCAGATTGTGGTGAGTCTGTTTGGAAAGCCCACAAGTGTCGTGGAAAGGAAGGAGCCCCGAATGAGGTTCCGTCGGTGTTTAACTGGGGGAGTGCTGGCTCTCGTCAGTCGCCGGTCCGCCCAAGGTCAGCTGAACTGGGAACTCGGAATTGTAAAAGACTTGTTAACGTACCGCGGTGTTATACATGAAGGCTTGTCAAGGAACGGCTTACAAACTAACTGATGACCTAACTTAGACTAACTACCATGCCTTACCTGGGAATCGAACGCAGGACCTCCCGCACGCCAGACCGGCTGCGCCACGGGAGGTCAGCTCAAGGTCAGTTGAGGTTGGACTCATGCTGCTAATAGTTGAACATTCGCTGGATTGGTAGATGATTATCTCCTAAAAGGAGAACGACGAGCTAAGCCCGCTAAGGCAGGGTGCCACAATTAGCTATGGAAAAGAATAAGAATGAAAAACCCCGTATGACAGATGGAGAAGTGGGATCACGGATAATTAAATATATACGTGACGGCAACCAATGAACGCGTGACCTGGTCCCAATATATTTAATTAACCAATTGCTCCACCCCTGATTCTCACTTGCTAATTACCCGCCCCCTTATAATACATTTAATTGCTCCGCCAATACAATGTTTCTCATTGGCTAATTACTCGGGTGTTTTCGAAAACCTTCGTTCCGACCAATCGGCTGCCTACTTTAATCACGAGGGCAGGCTGTTTTTTTCCCCTTAAAATNTCACCCGCCACCCCGGGAAAGTAGTCATTTTTCTAGCTCTTAGAAATATACGTGTGTTTTCCGAGCGGCCACAAAATCCTTTTGGCCATTTTGACATTTGGAAGGGTGCCCTCGCTTAGTGCCTTGGGCAAACGGGACGAGTTACCGTACCTGCCGAAATAATTTCACCTTGTCTACGCACCTTACGAAATTTCGACCGTATCAAGTCTTTGCCGGCCTACCTTCAGCAGGACGAAGACATACGGGACTGCCATCTGTGTAAGGAGTGTTTAGAGGGCTGCACCACCTCGGTTCCCGGCACGCCGCATCGCAGGGGTTGGTGCAAGGCCCGCCGAGCAACCCTTGTGACGTCTGCGCCCGTGGAAGATGCTCCCCTTCAAGAGATTTACTGGCAAGCACTACTCTGGAGGGAAACCAACCTAGAACATAGGTGCCCGATGTGTATGGATCTCGATAAAATTTTTAATGACTTTATAAAAAACATTTGAAACTAGGTGTGTGCGTGGGAACGTAACAATTTTTATATGGCAAAAAAAATCTAGTAAAAAAAAATGTTTTGCAACTACTAAGGTTTTCGCTCGTTGGACTCGTACATCATCAAGCAGATTGCCATCTCGTACAGTGACGAAGACGAGAAAACCAAAGTTTTCACATTTTTACCGCCGTGTTCATGGCAGGGCCACGCAACAGGCCCACTGCCTACAGGCGTACGAAATACAAGGGCTAAGGGGGGAATATTCCGTACGAGGAAATTCAGGCAATGCTGGACTCTGCCATAATTCAATATCACCCTGTGTATGTGTTTGGAAGATGCCAAGAGTCGGCGATTCGCAATGCGTGCCACATCGGAACGAACTTTGTAGACCTTCACGAGCATTGCCACTGCCCGTCATTCTGACAGCTCGTCGAGACTTCCACCACAAGACTTCACGAGTGCAAAAATCAAATATATAGTTGTGCCCCGTGCAACGCCGAAGCCCTAAGATTGTGGAGTTATTATAACCCGTGGTACATTACAAAAAAGACTATGAGGAACCCATTGTACATTTTTAAAAAATATTACCTGTGTAATGCCCTCCAAGACTCAGAGAAGAATCACGTGTAAAAAAGTATTCCTTGTATCATGCCGAAAAATAAAAATATTGTGATGTGTGTATAAAAAATGTGTTAAAAAATATTTTTTTTATTTCAAGTTATGCCCTGCTCACGTAAGTTTAAAAAAAACGCAATTATTAAAAAATTAATTAAGGATTTGGAAAAAATTATGTGCCATGTACGGATAAGTTATGCTGCTTTCTATAAAGTAATCATGGCTCTTAATAACCACAAAAAAAAAAGCGTTAAAACCACTTCGCTACCCCTCAGTATGCGATACTCATAGTGAAGGATCCCATGCATTCCCCCTAACCCAGGCATAGACGCTCATCATTAAAAACATTTACTCCCAAGTTTAAAATCAGTGCATTAGGAAATTTAGGCAGCTGGAAAAAAATACCTAAGTATATGGTTACTCCACGTGCGGCGATTTTTCTAGCACCCATTGTCAGCATATAAAACTCTTTATACACATACATAATGCACATATAGTAAGTTTTGCAGGGGAAAAATTATATACAGTGAGGAGACGCTAGCATAAAGGTACACCCACCACAAGAACAGCATCATAAAAAAACTGTTACCTTCGGCAAAAAAAAGTCTGTATTTTCTTACACCCGTGTGCGATCGCTCCATTAAGAGATATATCTGATCCGCTGTAAAACACCCCCACCCTCCCCCTCAGAGTCACATCATACTGCTACGTGACTTTAGCCGAATGGAAAGTGACATACGAACATGTGTATGTACATATATGTGTGCGTAGGACCCACCGTTTTCGTTCTAAACAAACATGAAGCTTCGGTCCAGCGTTACAGTCCCTAATACGTAGGCCACACTAACTGCGTGAGTCAATGGTTGGCTGCTGGGTACACTGCAGAAGTGACGGTGGAAGACATTTAAACACTTACTGTAAACAATCTGTACCACTCTCTTATAGGCTTACAGTACGTATGTAGTATGGTATTGTATCAAAACATGAGGACCATATTTGTTACGTAAGTGATACTGCTCAATAGGCCAGCATCAAACATTACATAATCCCGACGGCACAAAAGTTGCATACAATAAGAGGGTGGCCACCCCTGTTATTTTCATTACCGTGAAAGGTATACACACATTATTGCTGTAGGTTAAGGATCCCAATAACAGGAAACAATGTCCAGGTTATTGTCATTTATTGTCACTTAGTTTCCGATATTTCGGGAGATTATTGTTTTCAAATTTGATTTTCAAGGGGTCATTCCTCCCTTAATATTGCATGTAGGAATGAAGTTTTCTTTATATTTTCTACTTAATTTTTCATAAGGAATCACCTCCTGGAGTTTGTCGGTGATTTTTGGAGACACGTTGTATATCGAATCGGGTAATTATTATTATCTTCGTATTCCAACGAACGAGTACTTTCATCTGCTGATGCATATACTTAGAGATATTTCCACGCCCACGTACATAGTGGTCAATTAATGTAAAACCGTTTGGGAGGAAAAGGTTTAACAGAATATTCGACCCACTCACATCTGCAAATACGAGTGTAAACCTCATTTCATGAATCAAATATTTAACCCTTGTTGCGACGGGAAAACTTAAGACATTTTTGCACATATGCTACACATACAGACACACACACGCGCGCGCATGTAATCAAATTAAGGTACGAGAAAATAGGCCACGCACTTCAGAAATAAGGGAAAAAATTGCCCAGTAACGAACCTAAGATTACACTTCATGCCCTGAACAGTACTACACATTTATATTTCTGAATCGAAGCAATATTCCGAGGTGAAAAAAACCCTAGTATTTTAAGTTGTATTTATCTTGAATCTTAAGAGGAAACGCCTATGTTCACACAACACAAACCTGAAAATTAAAATAATAAATATATAATGTAATTTTTTTTTAACTTAAGAGTACGCGTCATAATATCAGAGCTAAATGCCGATTCTAAAATAGTCCCCTGTTCTTTATGAACCTGCAGAAATACATTTGCATGTTGGCAATGTTTCAACCCAGGCATGCCAGTGTATTACATAGACATACGAACGATAAATTTGCGAAAGGTCAGAAGTGAGAGTTAAATCACCCATTATCGGTGTTGATTTCTGCGACAAACTTTATGAACCTCCATCATGCCCAGAAAGAGTTCTGATGCTTGCTAGCACACTTGCGTTCTATCAGCCCCTCATGATGCCATGACGATACAAAATCTCGTATAATGCAAGTACAAAAGCAATAGATTCACAATAAAAAATATTAAAATACTAATGTTTACGTACATAAGATTTATTACCAAAGCAAAATTTGAAAAATGTCAGGCTGCAGGAGAGATTACTCAGGTCAGAAGGCCTACTGCAATCTACTAAATTATGAATATTTGGACATATCAGTTCAGGCTCCCCATCGAAAACGGCACCCCAGGCCCATTTTACAACGATAACCTCTTCCACGATGTCACATAAGAGAGGGACTGCAGTGGCCAGAGCTCTTGTTTCCCATCAGGAGTACGCGTACAGCATCCTTTCTTTTGTACACACATTTTCGCACAGCACATTCTCCACTCGGCCTTTTCCCCCATCACGACCAGACAAGTTCGATTCCCGGCAGGGTCGTTCCCAGATTTTGGGCCTTTCATTCCTCAGAAACATTCTTTCCTCATTTTGTTTGTTTGTCAAACAAAACTCAGCCGACTTAACAGCCCGAGAAAGACATAATACTTCAGATTGAACCATATTCCCCGTAACGCACTTCCTCGTTAACTTTTTTTTTTAAACAGACCCTTGAATTCGATTTTATACAGCACTGCAATAATAAGTTTTCCAGAAAAGTAGTAGGGTAAGGTTTAATAAATTAAAAGTGCACAACTAAGAACACACAAATGTATTATCCTATTTGATCCATGCATTCAATCTTTGCATTTCTCTGATGTTTGCAGATGATGGATAGTACACAATCGTTTCATTCAATGTAACCCCTTTCCTTAAGTTCACAGATGAATAAAGATATATCTTTACTGTGCA
Organism: Clitarchus hookeri; assembly: GCA_002778355.1. Lineage (NCBI taxonomy): Eukaryota > Metazoa > Arthropoda > Insecta > Phasmatodea > Phasmatidae > Clitarchus > Clitarchus hookeri. Next base: position 123,728 of record NQII01000743.1, read on the forward strand.
AGGCAATCAAATGTCTTGAGTTTATCAACAAGTTCATTGGGGTCTTCAGAAAATATGTAGTCGGTGTTATTGTCGTCTTCTGCATTATTCACGGCACTTTTTTCAGCAAAGCCGGTGAGCATATGTTTGAGGAGGTTGAAAAAATTGCCACTGTTTTCACCGTCAACATTGTCTTCATTACATGGCCCTTCCCTTTTTCGCAACTTTTCGAGCCGGAACGAAATTTCATATACGCTGAAGAAACTTAGGAAAAATCACTCAGATATGACTCACTATAACCTCTTTTATTTACGGAATGTTCTCACAACACGGTGAGCAGCGTCGCTTCGATTGTGATTAGTAGGGGTATTGACGGGGGAGCATGTCATGCAAAAATAGCCTCCCATGAACCCTGATATGTATAGACTCGGGAAATATTCGTCGAAATACTTCTGCCGTTGATACCAAGCACGATAGAAAAACATCTCTCTGAATATTTAAGAAAAATAAATCTAATATGAAAACCTTACTGTTGGGTATAACAGAAATCACGATCAGATCATGAATGTATGATTGTAAATATGCATCAAATCTGTTTCGAAACAAGGCCGATTGCGTTTAGGCACATCCACATATTTGTTAATAATGCCTTGTGCCCTAGGGTGAAAACGATCCCATGCTTACACAAGTAAAAGTTTTCAATATCGTACCTCAGTCCTTCACCAAAGATAAAGTACTAATCCTTTATCCCATTAAAATGACGGCAGCAATAAATGCAAGCCCTGTTCCCGATGCATAAATATTGACTAACTGTTCTGTGAACACTGCGATAATCACCATTCCAGAGGCACCCTTTCTAAAATGATTATTTGGCACCGACACAGGACCGGACACGCTCAATACTTCACACCATCCTCTTGACAGCAGTTGCACCAGAGCTAAGTTCGATTCCCGGCATGTGGGAAACGTGATTGATACCATTGCCAACAGTATCGCCCGTAATGGACTTGGCGATGTCTGGCAGATTTTCTCGGGACACTTGACCTTCTTCGCCGACCTAAACGTCCTCACCCATTCCAGCTGTTAAGCTCTCTCTCTCAACTCAAAATACACGGTGTCCCCTGAAGAAAAAGGAATGGTGTGGACAAGTGGGCCACCCACCACAATATTTTCGTGCTTTAAAAACATCGCTTAGTACCAATGTCAATCAATGCAGATCATAGACGAAGAGTAACCGACGTGAGAAAAAATTTTCGTTTTCTCGAGTGAGCTGTCGGAAACGCAGTTCAACCCACCAGTTTTCCAGTGTAAAATATCGAGTTTCTAGGAATTTGTCGGCCGAGAATCAGTCAGCTCATCACTCAGAATGGAGGAGCGGTCGTCCATAGGAAGATTTTTACCCGTTTAATTCAGAGAAAAAATACGGATGTATTATACATATTTTAATAAAAACGTGGGAGCACACTGAGAAAACCCTCATACTCTGTTCGCACCAGCAAGGGCCCCAGGGAAAATGTAAAACCCGCAGATACAGTCGCCTATGCACTAACATGTATTTATATTAATGTCTAATATGCTTTAGGCATATTTTTTATGTTAGCATATAATATGCATATAAATTATATATTAACGTATAATATACATATAGGCATATAAAAATGCATTGGCGACGGTATCTGCGGGTTTTATATTTCGTAAACAAAGAGTAGCGTAAACAATACGTTGCACTGCAGCCAATATTCCGTGCATAAATAGTTCTCGCCGCAGTTGGTAGTGTGGTGCTGTAGTGCGAATGTAAGAGCTCGGAGTAGGAGACGGCTGGTAGCAGGAGATGGTCCAGTGCGCAGATGGCAATGCTAATTGGGATGCTGACGGAGTGCGGGCGTCAAGACAAACAGCAATTATCGTCGCTAGTGGGGGTCCTGCCTCCTCATGCGCCACGCGAATGTCGCCGCCATCATGGGAGCAGCGTCTTCTTTCTCTATCACAACTCACCCTGGCCCGCCGTCTCAGTTACTCTTCTTTGTGGCTCTGCTTAGATACTGCCCACGTGTTATCCAACTGAGGGCTGCGTTTGTGTTTGTCGGTTGGTTATAGGTTTGCGCGTAGTGGCCGGGGTTTGTAGGAAAATTACAGCGATGTCTAGCAATACTCATCTTATATGGCTGTCTGTAGGTATATGTCATGGAAGAGGGTTAAAACGATAATTATAATTAAAACAAAAAAAAAATTAAATACGAGTTCCAGATTTTATCTATTTTATGTTAAGCTTGCAATTGTGAAAACCGTGACAATATATTCGCAGCTACTCGTCCTCCTTGTAGACACGCGGCACGAATCACGCGCCGCATGTTGAGTGGCCCGGACTCATGGCTTTTATGAAGTCAATACTGTTTGATGATTGTCACTGATTGTCACTGAATGTCACTATTGTTGTCACGTGTACTGCAGTGAAGCAATCAAAGTCTACTTTTTTTCTTCCCGAATCCTATTCATCGTCTAGTCGTTAAACATTTACTGCATTTGGTACACACTTGATTTTTTAAGTTTAAAGTCACTAAGGTCATTGCCAAGGTCACTCACGTCCACCTTGGCAGCCAGGGCAAGCAGTTTAATTTGTTCCTCGATTTTAAGAGTTCCTTTCGATTATCTACAATTCTTTCTCGATTTGTGGGTTTCAAGGTCAAGGTCACCAACATCCCAAAAAAGGGTTCGAGTGAGTGACGTCCTCCGGCCGACCGGAATGACAGAGCGTGAACAACTGCGAGCTGCGAAGCCACGCCCCCTTCTGCCGAAATATGCATTTCCTTACTATTTACCATACATTTTTATTTTATACCACTGATCAATACCACCTACTTTGTGTCAACAGGATTACCGAGGAAGGTATGAGGAATGGCTTGCAAACTTACTTACTAGTTTTTGAAACACGCTACTTTAAACAAAACTGTTCTAAATATTCGAAATACGTTCCTTACGATAATAACACGCAGCTTACACGATCCGGGACTGAAGCTTGCAAGAAATCTTGCTTACTCGGTACGAGGAATTAGTTTCGAGCACGTCAACGTAACGAAGATGGCTGTTTCATACCGCTATGAACTGTATGCGAAAACACGGCTATCGTTTTATTGGTGGCAAATATATACCGCAGTTCACTTCAAACACCTATGCAAGTTTCGCATAGTTCGAATATAGCAGTGCGAAATATCACTATTTGTTACGTTGAAATTCTTCAAACTAATGTTTGAAATACGCAAGATGTCTTGAAAGTTTTACTCCCGAATCGCCTGATCTGCGTGTTCTTTTAGTAAATAAACATATTTACAAAAAATTGCATTTTTTAAATATTGTGTTTAAAATATGACGTCAAGCAGGCGGGCGCATTAAACCAATTATTTTGCATCCCAAATCAAAACACTCGCAGACACATTGAAACCACTTTCACTAGCGAACCTGGTGGCACTTGTTTGAAAGTGCATATGTTATGAACATTTGCTTGAATTAAAAAAGGAAGGAATCTCTACGGGAAAAAAGTACCGAAAATTCCGAGTGTATCACACCACGTGCCATAAGACAAAGTGACAGGTGTGAATTCCCTCAATGTTATCGAGCAACTCACACGACGTATATATAGTTTGATGTAAGAATGTTGTACTGTGGCCTTGGTAGGCAGGTGCTCGGTGTCTGTGCTCGGATACATAGCACTGCGTACAGCAGTGCACGCCTACCAATCCAGCTCTCATCCACGCCAACTCCCTAGTCCCGCTTCGTCAAACAACTTCCGGCCAGTTCTCATGGTAATGGCCATTGACCAGTAACTTAATGACTGCCTCTAATTGTGCAGGGGAAGCGACTGTTTTTTGTGTCTGTCATTTAATTGGTCGTCTTGAGGCAGTGTTGCCAGGTTTCGGCACTCATGAGCTTCACGTTGGCAACAAAGCGAAGTAACAGAGCAGCGAGTGTTTTAATCGTATCTTATTTATTCAAATATATTAGCGGTGATGATACCACTATTTGATTTGTACAGACGAGTAAGGCATAAAATTGACGCTCAACGCGATAATTGAAAAAGAACATTAAACAAACAAGAAAGAGCTTTGCTAGATAACGTTTTTGAGGTCAGTTTCTTGGGTAAATATTGAGTGAAAGTGATAATAACCGAGATGGTGCAGTGATGGCACACTAGACTCGATTCTGGAGGATCCAGGTTCGAGTACCTTTTCAGCCATCCCTAGTTCAGCTTTACAGGGTTTTTATTTTTTTTCAAAGTCACTCCAGCGAATGACGGAATGAATTTTGAAAACAGGCCATGCCCGATTCCGCTGATGAAACGTTAAGCCAAACAAAGGATAGAGTGACGAATTTCTGTCGAGCTATGTGTCACGTCGTGTGTACATTTCATTGCGGCACAAGACATGTGGAATGTGCAGTAGCAAGTACGTGTAGGCAAAAGTATGCATGTTGGCATTCACCCACAGTGCATTTATCTAAGGTGTCTTAATCTCTGTTCATAGATGGAAAATTGTATTTTCAATTTAACATTCACCCCTATGACAATATTTTCAGACACTTAACAGGTATTTAAACTGCCATAAATAAGAAACAGTAATTAGGAAACAGTCTGGACTTGAACGTTTGAGGGTGAGATATTTCGCTGGAAAATGGCCAACATTTCTCACCAGTAAACACCTCACTTGCAAATGCCATAATATCTTTAGCAACCCTTAATCCACTTAGAGTCTGTGACGAAAAATGCTATAACCTTCCAGTTATTAAATGTTGGCGTTATGCTTTGACAACTATAATAGAACTTATATATTAAAGAACTTTAAAGTAATTTATTTTCACATTTAATTTAGAATATAAATAACATGTGGACTTTCAGAGTTTTTCTACCATTTTTAAGGTATATTCTTTTTAACGTCCACATTCACGAATGTAAAAACTATATATTGCCCCTATATGGTATGCTTTATTTGTATTCCTCTAATCAATCATTTTGGTCCATCTGCATGAATTTAATTCACAACGACATTCAACTCACCTGTATTTTTGATGACCTGTGTAATAAATAGCGTTTAAATAATAAAAAAAAGAACATTGCATAAACACTTGTCACATCCCGCAGTTTGAAGACGCACACTACACTCACTTGCGTGCGAAATGGCGAATCTCTCAGCAACTTGTTTCGTGGCGTATAGTCAAATGAGTAGCGCGTAGCAGATTTCTAGGTACGGCTCGTTTTCCAGGAAGTCAATTAGAATTTCATTTATTTGGTTTATCTGCTCTACCGAATGCACGTTCTTTCATATGTGAAAAATTAAATAATCCGTACTGATCGTTGCACGTGATCTTAGACTCAAGTTTGAGCACTCAGCCATCAACACTATCAAGAGCCAACATGGGAGAAAGTTTTGAATGAATTGTACGCTCTGTTGGGTTCCACAAGTTAAACTTTTGAAAACTATATGTCCGCACCCATAGCCCCGAGCATGCTATACCTAATTTTTCACTACTTAATTATATGATCAAACTTTTATAAACTGCACTACCTCTAGTGTGAACAGTTCTTATAATTTAACAGTTATAATCAGAGCCGGAAATTCCGCTGATTCATTAAAGGACAAGTTAAACATGAATCTTATCTGCATTTGAGTTTCTGCCTCTCCATTGGAGCAGTTTTTTAAACACACCTCGAGCGACTTTTGCCCAATCACTAGCCTGCAGGGTACCAGGACCGAACCGCGGCCGCCTGGACTGAAGCCTGACGCTAGACCAGAACAAACTGTAGAGTCTAGTTTGTTGCCCGCGACATTTCCGAGTCTTAGTTACGATCCTACACGTAACTTGACAAAAACAGCTCGTTCTATTTTTCACCGTAGTTTTTGTAAGTGTGCTAAAGTGGTCACTATTGCTTGGAATCGAAAGTATGTTTTTGTTTGATGCTTCATGTCGAGAAAATAGCTGACCGCCGCACTACAAAGGAACTAAACATTATCTTTTACACCATGATGTATTCTATTTTGCTTTCGAAAAGCTTCAGTTTGTTTTTCCGCGTGATATTTCCCTGTAAAATGGTAGCCAACGCTAGAAATAATACATTTTTCTCGCTTTGGAACTGGCACTTGTATGCTAACAAATTATTTTTTATGGAGATCTTTGGTTTTGCCACATTTCACGATTAAACTGTCGTCGTAATTTAAGGCACTTTATTAAGTATCGAGTTAAGTAAGGGATATTGGATAGTATAAACCGGGACCAAGGTTTTGTCGCATCCAGTTTAAAATGGGGCCGCGGTTCGCGTAGCGGCTAGAGTACTCGCCTCTCGCCAAGGCGAGCCTAATTCGATTCCCGGCGGGGCGACCCCCGGACTTTCACACGTGGATGATCTCCCGCTTTCTCCGGCCTTGCACCCTGGCGCTGCCTCGTGTCCAGCTCAGCGACTCTCAAGACCTCGTCGCGAGCCCCCACACCTCCCCACTCAGACTTGAAAAGACGCAGTGGCACGTTACTCCCGCTAACTAAAGGTGACGTCTTCCTGAAGAAGCTGTGAGGAGGAGAAGCAGGGAGGCTGGGATGATGTATGGTGGGCGGCGCATCTGTGCGCGGCCTCTGGCCTCAATTGGCGGTAATTGTGTTAGTGGTGCGGTTAAGAGGCGCCCTTCATCTCCGCTGCTGCCTCGCCGTCTGCTCTGGACGTCCAGTTCCTTCAAGCACTAAGACCACCCGCTCATGTGCAGTTCCTTCAAGCACTCAGACCACCCGCTCATGTCCAGTTTCTTCATGCACTCAGACCACATGCTCATGTCCAGTTCCTTCATGAACTCAGACCACCCGCTCATGTCTAGTTCCTTCAAGCACTCAGACCACCCGCTCATGTCCAGGTCCTTCAAGCACTCAGACCACCCGCTCATGTCCAGGTCCTTCAAGCACTCAGACCACCCGCTCATGTCCAGTTCCTTCGTGCACCCAGACCACCCGCTCATGTCCAGTTCCTTCAAGCACTCAGACCACCCACCCATGTCCAGTTCCTCAGGTTACGCTTCCCGTGTCCCTAGCTTGTCTTCCAGTGGACGTGCGGCAGGGCGTAAGTGATAGCTAGAGACGGCGGGAAATATCGAAACAATTTTGAGTCAAAACATATTCGATAACATTCCAGCTAGTTTATCCTGTTATGGTTGCATGATCAAGCCTTTGACTCAGCTACGTCCTTTACGGACAAATCACACACGGGCTGCTTCAGAATATAAGAATCATTGTTTGCCAAACGAAATGGGGCAGCAGCTTCATGCGAGTATGAGGGAAGGAACCTGCGGCGCGTCATGCACAGCAAACAGTCTACATTCCCCGCGGTAGACCATCGTCTCTGATAACAGCTTTCCGAAATATTACACTGAAACGCATTCGCCGTTAATGTTTCTAAAATGTTCTAGCAACGTTGAAATTGAATTCGACTGTGGAACTCCTTGGACTCTGCGCTGCTCAGCTGACTCTATCAGACGCATGCCGTGTTCAGACTGGCCGTCGATGATGTTCTCGAGATGTTGCGACAGTGTAGTCCAAGTTAAACTCAGATTTTTCTTGGACTCTTTGGGTTTGATTCATATTCACTGCGTATAGTTCTTTCTCACTTGTAACTGCCAGTAAGAAAAGAGTGATTTTTTTGTGTGGGCAACTACATTAGTACTAAAAGCTACAGCTACAAACTAGCTGGTTCGTAACACTGTGCTCTGTCAGTCAGTAAAAATATTTACACCAAATACTTTTCTACGGGTTGTAGGCAAGTTCCAAAATGGCGGGGACCAGTCCCAGTTGGTGTCGGCTGTCGGCCCCCTTCATTAATATGTTCCGTCGCTTTGCCTAAAGTTGTTTTGTCTAAAATAGTGCGAATCCAAGTCATTTTGACATTTCTTCACAACCTCTCAGTATCCGTTGCTATATATCACATATTTAGAAGCAACCACTATCGGCCACGCCGACGTGAACTTGACTTAGTTACTTACCGTTATTCGGGCTTGCTGGAGGGAAAAAATTGTTGTTGGGAGAATTTGGGGGGAGGGGGGAGGTGGCATACAAAATACTATATCACAAATTAGATGTTAAAATTTTAGGTTTTTTTTTTTCTTTTTTTTAATTAACTTTTATTAGACTTTTAATTCATGACCTTTTCACTTTAACGCTGAATATCCCAGTGTAAAGTGATATGCGATAACTGTCTGCTATGTCTTGGCCAGTTTTTAACATGTTCTTACCACATGCTACATAAGAAATACAGAGATGAAGCAGCAGGTTATACCGCCGACTCTAGCAACACGCCAGTACATTGGCGGCACTGGTCAGGAACACGTTGGAACACCGTTCGCCAATCAGAACGTACTAATTTACTGGCCAATCGGCAGGGAACTTCTCGCAGTAGCTAATCAAACACAAGGTCCGATTCCAAAGAATTGCGCAGCCAATTGGAGAATGCGTATGGCCCATTTATTATTTCTTAAATCTTTTCTGAAGCCCTTATGAAGTTCTACTTTCTGCATATTCCTCCGCTCATGCAAACAAAGCTTTACCTGGCCTAAAAAAATTGCACCAAAGGAACAACGCACTACACTCGTGCGCACTCATTTGATAATATTTTGCAAGAGAACTATTTCTTACAATGCTAAAACACCTATTTCCTCCCTGTTTCTAGTAATATTAAATATAATATAAATATTATAATTTATAGATGAAATATAAGTAAAAGTTCAGTGTAACTAGTAAGAGAATATACTTTATCGGAAGCAGAAAACGCTTGTGATACGTGACATATTTAGGAAACAACCAAACACGTCGTGCACGGTGAGATTTCTCAGAGGTTTTATTCAGAAAGTGTGAAGAACCGCGACTAGACCACACGCCGCTCCGTCTCTATGTACACAATCCACGAGACTCGTAGAGAAACAAGCGGCCGGGGAGTATGTACTATCAAGTACGGACATTGCGTGGGCAAGCTGGAGTCTAGAGCCTTCTACTGATGCGGGGTACAAACAATGCAAGTTCTGCAAATGGGACACATTCCATCGAGAAAGGGTCCTCCCTCTGCCTATGTCGGCTCACGGACTAGAAACTGATGTGATGTGGAATGCAAACACGGTCATAGAAATCGAACTCGAAATAAGAGCAATAGGCAGCATGCTACCGACGTGCCCGTCTGGAATATTTATAGTGCTCTTTGTATGATAACTGCAATGCCATTGGCTCTCCTGTGGCCAGTGGTGGTGCGTCTGTTATCGGCATTCTGCGTCGACACCGCTCGCAACTTTACAGTTGCGCTCGACCACAGAAATGCACTTCTGTAATTTAAGTGTCTGCGTCATTCGAGTGGGCGTTTAGCCAACTTTCTGAGATTGTTTACGCCATGGATACACTTCCACTTTTCCAGCGTGGTCACCCAGCATAAAACAAACCTACTCAGAAAGCTCCTTCACCCTCTTTTTCTTCAGTGCTTTTGTTGTTCCGGCATACAACAATTTACTGACACGTAGTGATTGCATGTTACCAAATATTTGACACTTCTAACTACTTTCTCTCTCTCTCTCTCTCTCTCTCTCTCTCCACTTCCTCTTCGTCACAGAATGGCATTTAAAAACTTCCCTAGGCTGTCCACTGTTATTTGAGCAATTTCGAAAGCCCTGCTTAGGATCTAGTTTCCCTCTCATTTTGTATCCTTGCGCTATACGTTAGATTAACATTGCCATGCGCTCAAGACGTCGTTGTTAAGAGCCGCCCAAACCTCTCAACTCAACACTGCCATGGGCCGTCTCTCTTTGTTCTTGCGCCATTCATGTAAACACCGTGGAATTTACGCGGGAAAGTACATGCTTTAATAACACGCAATTTCGTTCTCTTATATGTATAAAATAATAAATACTGACATCAGCCTCCATAAATTTTTATATTATACTCTTAATAAAAGTCAAGTCTTAGAACTATATTATCGTAATGCCCTGCCAATTGAACTGTTAAAAAACAAATATACAATTTTAAAGTATTTCAGTAGGAGTTATAAAACTGTTTAGGAAGACTAGTTTTAAGTAATTTATTGTGTTAATTTCGGTGAGGTGACTGACGATTGTGTAAGTATTATTTTTTAATAGCAAGTGATGACAATTTACTGTCGAGATATTACTTTTAAAGTATTTTCTTTGATGTACTTGTTAATAGATTACCAAATTTTAATTTGATTCTTTTATTTAATTAAGACTTGTTTTGGTTGGCACTGTCTTGGATTGAAATTAGTAGCATATATTGCCAAACCCCCAAAAATGCGTTCATAATGTTGTATTAAAAGTGAATAAATGGGACTAAGAGCTGGTAGGCTGCGATCTGAGGGAAGTTGCTTGCCGGAAGTGACGCACCTGCGACAGGGACTCCGCGAGCGGCATGTGGGAGGTCTGGGGTCGCGGGGTCAACTGGCAGTTACTGTCGCTCCGGCCACAGGCTGGGCTTGACTGGAGCACCACCTGGCGGGCAGAGCCTCAAACACGACGTCCGCGCCGGCAGCTCACAGCACAGCCTAAGTTATAACGAGGCAGATATGTTGCAAATATGCACCTTACTACTTAATTCAGGTTCTCTGCAATAATGCTAATTGTATGCCAAACATGCTGGGGCGATAAAGAAGCCTCATGTTCCAGGTGGCGATCTTAGACAATTAGTTACCAACATAACTTAATAATCCCTCAACATTCTATACCGAGCATACTCGTTCACGTCTGATATCTCGCAGAAGTCTTTCTCTGGACAATGCTATTGGCTGCTACCGACACGCCAACTATGTACTTCATAATTGGTTGTTTATTGTGCCATGGCTTTACTAAAACCCTTCCCATAGGTTACAAACTATCAGTTCTTACAAAACATTCCTAAGTACTTCTCACACCAAAAATTTCTTGTTTTGCAACACCTGAAACGAAAAATTAATGTGTACGTTAAGGGGTTAAAGATGTTTTCAGGCTTTCGTGGCCATCGTCTTTAAAGCTATCTTGGCTCTCCATGTTGAGCCGCGTTGCACTGCCACCCTGTCGATATCTGCTGCAATGCGAGGTACAACGTCGGAGAACACTTCCACAATGATGCCGCTCAACCTCGAAAAGCTCTAAACATAACTTATTGCCTCACTCTCCTCCACATATGTATGCGAGCACATTTAATAAAGTTAGCATACTAAAAAACTAGATAAAAAAACATGTATGTTAAAATTAAAATAGTTATATTTCCATCACTTTGAAAATACTTGTCTAACCACTTAAAACACATCAGTTTACACAGCCTACTGTAGTAATACTTGTTTGCCAAATTTGGTGGTGGTTGGGAAATCTTCGGAAATATAAGTTTTTTAAAAATAAATTTTAATAATAATTTCTAAAAAAAAAATTAATTTTAAAAATAAATTATTTGGGCATTTTGGGATTTTTTTAATTTTAAGGTCCTTAAAATTATAGGTTACCAGGGTTAAGGTCAAATGTCAAGGTCAAGGTCACCTATATCCAACATGGCGGACAATATGGCCACCGGGGGACCGAAATGACGGAGCATGAACAGTTCCGACAGGGCGATCCCCCATTCACTTGTCTATTTTCTACTACTATCACCTGAGCTCTCCAATATTAGAGTATTGTGTATAAACTAGACACATGAATTTTGCTATTAAATGTCTGTCATGTCGTCATCAACAAAGTTATCCAATCTTCCAAGTTTTCCAAGTCCTTCGATGACATTATTTTCAGTAGTGTTAAAGACTTCCCGTAAAGAGATTTTTCCTTTGTTTGACAATGACCCTGTGGTGTGGACAGACAACGTGTGCAAAACTAACAAGGCCGAAGTTTCTTGAGGCCCAGGGTTGCAGTTACATTCCTGAGGTTAATCTTTCTTCTATGTGTCCTTACAAACATGGTGCACTGTGAAGAGTATTTGTACAACCACAAATAAAGGATGCAGACATCTGTATCTGGAGAGTGGATGTGTAGTAGGGTGGACCATGACGATACGGGAACAATGAGGGCAAGATTATTTACTTTCGTCAAAACTCTTCACAGCTGTAATTTTAAGTATCATCCATGTCAATATTTCACGCAGGTTAGAATCTAATAATGAATATCCTTTCGTTTTACACAAACCTTTAAGTACATTTTTAGGTACACAGTTCTGATAATTACACACACTACATTGGGTAAGGTGAGTGATAGAAACGTTTCAAGCGAATGTCGTCATGGTGGCTCCGAAAGATATAGTGATTCTCGATTATCAGTCTCAACTTGTTCTTGGTACATAGCCATCCTGGCACCATAATCTTCCCCAAAGTCAATGTTATCAGCTGCACAGAAAATTCAATTTGGAGTTATCTATTATACTCAACAGAAGTACGTAAGCTGTGAATAAACATAATTAGCAGTTCGCTCCTGGTTACTGAATGAACAAAGTCCCACAGAAACGTGCAATGACATGTTCTGTGTGTGTCGAACACTTTTTCTGCTTTATGTGGATACTGGCGAATTATATTTCATACAGAACATCTGCCACAGTCATTGTGCCTTGGATGATGTTTCAACTTTTGTTTTCTTTATATTCGATTTCTGTCTGGCCATGTGTGGCATGTTTCGGAACTATTTCTGCTACATTCACGTCTCCAAAGGAACTGCTGAATAAACATTTACTACATTTCATAACCGACGCTCGCAATACGTAAGCGGCATCAAACAAGCGTGCATGTCTTTGCCGATATTTGCACATGCACCCTCTGCATTGGCAGGACCAATATTGGCTGTGACCTTTTATAAATAAACGTTCTAGTGCATTAACGCTTTTCGGTTTGCTGAAAATAGTGACAACACTTTCTAGTTTTCCTCCTCCACAAATGTATGACGAATAAATAAAATACAACATTTATTATATACTAAAATTGTTTTCATAAGAGCACCCGGTGAGAAATCACATGTTTGTGTCACTACGGCAACCTTAATGCTAAGTGTGATGTCCTGAACCCATTAAAGATCGTACAAAATCGGCAATACACGATTTTGTTCACTTTTAGTGTAAAATAAGAAAAGGTTTTTTTTCATTTTTATAACAGCACTCTCGGAGAAAATAGTACTCAGTTTTATAGATATTTACGTCACTCTTGCAGCCATCATGGATTCCTGACGTCATTAAAACCATACCACAATTTTTTTTTGAGAAAAGCACCTTGAACCACACCACCTGGGCAACAGGGGTTCTTAAACTGTTTTATTCAAAGGATCATTTTGATATGATTTAAATTTTGTCAGACCCGCAACAGTTTTTTAAATAAAAGTTTAGGAAATATTTTTATTTATATAATATATTTAAATTAAACTATACAAATTGTTACAATCTCCAGTTTCGTTTACGTCAAAATTTTCAAAAACCAGATTTATTAGTAAAGTATATTTACACGCTTACAGTATAATAACAGCATTATTATAAAAAGTATAATACATTAGTTTGACTGACGGATCCCTAACTATACAAGCTGTATGACCCCCGGGGTCCACGAACCATAGTTAGTTTAATAATTATTGGTGTACAGTATCAACAAGGCACGCCACACCAGGACACCTTCCCTTCACAAAACTCGTACGTAAAATACACTGCCGGACAATGAAAGAAGAAGCTATGCGACAAACGAAACGACGTGAAGAGCGAGAGTAGGTGCTGGTATGCACGTGCAGGTGATTGCAGGCCCGACAGTGGCGCTGTGAGTACAGCGCGTACTAGCGTGTGGTCAAAGCCGCAGTAACACCAGGCGACGAGCAAGTGCACTGAGTGGAGAACGCTGGGTGACGTCAGACACGTCACTTCACGCAGCTTACGCACTTTGAGAGAGGACTTCACGAGTCGGGCTGCAAAACGCAGGCTGGTGCTCTCGCTGCTCGGGGGCACTCAAAACAACATTATTATTAGCAAATACAATATATATATAGTACCTTTCCTGTTTCGCTATTGATTCGCCTCCGTGAAATATCCAATCCAAAATGCAAATCGAGTTCTATTTAAAGTAAGGTGAACTATTTAATTCAGATGGTTCATGTTAATTAAATAAAACTTAACTACGACCGCTACTTGTCATTTGAAAGAGTTTACGTATTACAAATGTTCATATTCATTCAAATAAATAGTTAATATAATGCCATATTTTTGCTGCAGATTCTATTAATTTTTTTGTAAAATATTTTACGTACAAAATTGTTATTGATACACATTATTCGTGCAACTGTTTCCGGAAAATTCCTAGAACAGGGTTTCTTATTCCAGTATAAACATTTCAGCTAAACCTCTCTTTCTAATGTTGGCTGTCCGAAGCTGGGGTTTCGACTGACGAGATAACCATATTTCATATCAGTTGTTTTGGCAATTTTGGATCCAATGTTGGCGACAGGTGCGGAAGACAGCTACGCAGATACATAGAGGAAGTCACAACATCCTCATAGAAGCAGATAACTTGTAAGAAACCTCAATAGTGTCTGTGCGACGACACAAGCCTGCAAGTTGTAGCTTATGCAACTTTCTCGACACGCCTGCTCGCATGGTCGTGTGTATACTCGGGTAAGTCAAGTACTAAGTATACTTTCTATTGGTTCACAAGGCGGCCGTATGATGGTAGCACAGGTCATCTGTGTGCCTGCTCCGTTTGTTTGTAGCAGTTGCAAATACTAACAGACTAAATATAGTGGTATAATAATTCATTAGCCTACTTCACTGTTCTTTCATTATAATGTTCTTGATATTTTTTATTGTTCAGACAGCAAGATTGAGTCAGTTAAAAGTCTTAAAATATTTCTGATAATCAAAATGTAATACACATCTGGACGGATCTCAACACTTTAACCAAAAATCGAAGAAAATGCATAAAAAATGTTATGTCTGATAAAGCTTACCTTACCGATCTTTCTCTTCTAACGTTTCAAACACCCTAAATGAATATTATCCTTCCACACCCTCTCTTCTAGCAGAATTTTTCCGACTTGGCAAATTGCATGCTTTTTGCAATTCTTTTCAGCCGATGGGTTTTTACGGTGTCTATGGCGGTCTTGCCCCTCCCTCCGTAGCTATGGTAACCACGGCCATGCTGCACAATCGCAGTAAAGTCGCGATGCCTGCTTCGCAAGGTGAATGGGACTCAGCTCTGGCCCTGCCTTGGACCTGCGACTGTACTCTGCTTTGGGGTAGTTACGGAAACTATTGTTTGAAGTATGTCACACGCTAGTTAAGTTAATAAGATACACAAAGTCACAAACCGATGACTGCCCGTTTACCACATTCGGTAGTGTTACTAAAATTTATTTAGTTTTTTTTATGTTTCCTGAGATTTTGTATGTCTTGCTGGTAATATAGAAACGCAACATTATTGAAAATACAGACTTAATACAAATTCTTAAACTGTGGTATCGCGTGTTTTGATAAAAAGAAAATTTAATGCCACTTTTACATAAAATAATAAACTTTATATCAGTAGTAAAATATTTATATGTTTTCAATATTGTTTATAGTTATGGTGTCCTCGTTGTGTGTGTGAAGCGCGTTGCCTAACTTGATCACTGTCTCTTGTTCCATATGTGCTTATATATTTTATCACTTTTTACTGCATTTTTATTTCGCGTCTACATACTGTGTTCGTTTTTTTCCTGTACCCACTCTGGGAAAAAGGATGTTTAATGAAATTTAAAATTCAGTTCAAAATACATTGCATTCGGAAACCTCTACAAGAGCCCACATGTTTCCACTACTCAGTGGCTGCACAAGGTCCNCACTGCATCACGTCGAAACAGGAAAATAACAAATAATCTTGACAAGTTCGTATTTTCATTTGCCAGTCTATGTGTTTGAAACTACCGCTAAATTAAAATAGGTTTAATATAGTGTAAACTATTTGTGGTGGATGTGTTTAAATATTCATATTCTTACTGTTCTATCTTGTAAAAGAGGATCTTCATTTTGCTGTTTGCGCCCTTCATTACCTAACCCTGCACACGCCTATGTCACTTCTGATTCTATTTCCGTGACATATTTTCATTACAAATTCTTACAACTCTAAATTATGTAATTATTGGATACTATTGCCGTATTATTAATGTACTTAATTCTATGTGACGTTTTCAGAAATGTGAAAGAAGATACGAAAGTGTAGGTTTTCGCCGTGAACAAATCTCTTACATTTACGAGAATTTAGAGTTAGTGCGTGATGCTACATGTGCACGTTCTGGGCGGTCTCTGCGTCTATGTGTATGTTTGTGGACGTGTGTGTGTGTGTGTGTGTGTGAGCGAGTATGTGTCCCTTCGTACTTCGCATTTCACCAAACTCGATACACTTACCGAACTAAGGAAGGACACTCGACTTTTATAGTTGTAGACGTTGCCGGGTGCTATCTCCTATTTCAGGAGCCACTAAACCGATTTAAGCCAGAACTGGTAGGCCTACGTCGACAGCAAGATGCCACTGGCCAGTAACATGTTGGAACGCCATTCACCAATCAGCGCATGGCAACCTACTTGCTAGCCGGCAGTTCAGCTTCTCAGTACGCAGTAGCCAATCAGACACAGTATCCGTTCTCACAGAGTCTCGCACAGCCAATCAGAGCAGGAACAGCCACGCCATTTGTTCTCTGTGTACTTGTCTACTGTGTGGTCCAATAAGGGAAGTTCACAGACATCACTGAACCCACACAGTCTCCTAAACACCTGTTGTCAGTGTTATCAAACATCATATTGATAACAGTCCCGACAGACATACGACAGAGCGTCATGCTCATATTTGTACAGTCCCAAGCAAAACGTTAGTCCGTTGCAACGCTTAAAATTATATAATTATCTGTGATTTAAAGTGTTTAGGCAGTTACCTGCCTGCTTTAGGCTTTCCCGTGTCAAAACATCACTGCAGTCCTGTCCACCATTCTCAAATAAGCATCCTCGGGCATAGACTGTTCCCAGCCTCCCACTTTTTAAATTGAACTTTTGAGAAATCATTCCATGTGCGACGAGTGTGGCTGTTTCTTAAATATGTCACAAGCCTTTTATACTTCTGTTGACGTAAAAGTATACTTTTTTTATATTTTATCTATCACTTCTAATATTTCATTTATAGTTAATGCCTAGTAAGAAATAGTTCGTATGCAAAATATTATTACACTGAGTGCGCACAAATAAAAAGTGTGTTGTCCCTTGGTATAATTTTCTAGAATTTCTTAAGTTTTTTTTTTTTTTGCGTGAGGCGGAAGAATAGCCTGAAAGTAGAACCTTAGTAGGGCTTCAGAGAAGTTGGTTTATTGGAACTGCGCCTTATGACAGCCTTTATAGCCTAGGCCCGGGCTCACACGTACCAACAAACTCGACGTGAGGTTGGTGTCGACATCGACGTCGGTAAAGCGTATAATAAGAGCTTCCAAGAGCTATCGCGACTACTGTCGGATGCTGCCAGTATTCTTTTGCTCTCCACTTCTACTTACACCCTCGTATTCCGCGTGGAGCCATGTTCGTGGCTGTGCGCTACTCACGAAACTTATTCCGTTGCGAGCTCCAACACCTATATTGATGATGTGCAGTGTTGTCAACCTAAGGATCAACAATGTCAGCTTCAATTTAAAAAAATAAGCTGCGCCTCGTACGTGGAAAATGTGCTCACTATTATTCATAGTGCAATAATGATAACATAAATGACTTAGTCAGGTATTGTTAGACACCACAGAGAAGGGATTCAAGTCTTGTTCAAAACACTGCGAACATACTGTGTTACGATACTGCGAGAACTTCCTTGTATGAGAAAGAAACAGATATTACATTTTAAGTTGAAAGGCCGGAATGTTATTGATGTCTTATATTGGAAAAAGAGAAGATGAATGTAAAATGGGAGTAGATAAGCTACGAAAAAGCGGTATCTAAATCACGCCTGTATTTTGGCTACAAGCTTATATGACTTAACGTTAGACTACATCTAGCATAATTCGCCTGCGGTTGGCAACACTTGGCCTCGCATGTCGGTGGGTGTACGCACGCCCCGTGATATCGCTCCGACACCGGAGGTCTGTAATATACTGTAGCCAGTATCGTACTGAAGTGTACTGCACGCACAAAGACACAGTCGATACACGTTGCCAGGAGTCGGCTCTCTGGCAAGTTACAGTATCGCAACTTGCACAGCATCTTCAGCATACCTACTTACTTTCGCTCTGAAGAATACGCTCGCTAAACAAGTCGTGTCAGATGGAAGTGAAACAGTCCATGTTGCCAGCAACATTAGCGCAGTGTTTATGAATCACACGGAACTAATGTCTGGATATAGCTGGCTGGCCCAGAATAGCCTCCTACGGCTGCGAGTGAACGGGACTTTCAGCTGGGTTGAGAAGCGTGATTCGCCGCTATCGGTATAATCTAACTTGCAGCCGCTCAAAGCTGTGTGTTTCGTTCCTCTCCTTATTTGCACTGCAAAACTCGCGAATATTTAAAACAACGTTGTGCACAATATTCCAGCCGTCTTTATTCTATATTACTACTGAGGTCCGCCTGCAATTTCCCAACGCTGAGCAAAAATGTGGATCTTTGAAGATTAGTACTACTGCATATAATGTTTCGTGTAAAAAATTATGGTTTTCCTGATAACCGTAAAACACTGATTTCCTTTTTCTTCGCAGATGAAATAGCAGTAGACCTGTAGCGAGTTTCCTGAGCTTCTAATTATTCGGATTTGCTTTTTTTTATTTATTTTTTCATTCTTTTCTTTTCCAGCATTTAAATAAGTTAGTTTTATTTTACAAGACATTAAAATTATTTCACAAACCATTATATCTACATAATATAACATTGGTGGCCCTGACATGATTTGTACACGCCCATCGAAACGATCTCTGTAACAATAGAGCCTCGTTCTCGTATTGCGGGCAAGATAACTGATTTACTCACATTGTCGTCGAGATGCAGCCAGCGGCAAACATTTCCACCTTTCTTTAAGGGAAGAGAGAGGAATCATTGTGGCGTTACCAGATTTTCTGTTTGTTTTATATTCGTATTGACAGTGAAATAAATATTGCAATTTACAGACAAAATGTAAGTAAAACTTTTATTAAAAATTATGGTACGTTCATGTGCTGTAAACGGGAGTATAAAACACCTGTGAAACACGAGTTATTTAGGAAACACCTGTGAAACACGAGTTATTTAAGAAACAACCAAACATGCCATAGAAATAGGAATAATTTTTTCGACGGTATTATTGACAAATGCAGAGGAGTGTATGAACCTGGGCTGTACTACTCAGCTGAGCAATCCGGAAGTCGGCCGGCCGTTACTGGGCGGAGTCGGAGCTGGGCGTTCCGTTGTCTCTCACCGGTAATGACGTCACTCGTATGCAGCGCCTCCCCTGTGACGTCACGCAGCTCCGCCGCTATCGGAAGACGTGATGTCACGCCTCCAGTTAGATGTGGGCAGGTCAACGACAAGGGGGCGTGGCTTGTAAGTGTTCCACGGGCGCGCAATACAGTTGTAGGGGAACGCAGAGAGACAAGCGTATTTTTGTAACCTATTCTAAAACAAAGTGTTATGTGTGAGCCCGCGGTAGGGACGGCAGCCTAAGGGCTAAGCCCCATACGCCTACAAGGAGAGGAAATCATGCAAGGAGACATGCATCGCGGCAGAGAGGGATTGGGATGCCATGGCCCCGTTTCGGCCATGACAACCTCTCTGAGTGTACTTATAGCTAAACTACTATAACTAAGAAGAAAAAGGGAAAACCGACATATACGCTGTTAAAACACTTTCGACAGAAAATAATCCAAAATTGTTGCATGAATTAAAATAAAATGCTACAGGAGACAGATAGGTAGGAACCATGCTGTTTATTAGTGGGCGGAGAAAATACTAGGGTGCGGGACTTGGAGAGACAAGCGATATT
The DNA here is from genome assembly GCA_002778355.1 of Clitarchus hookeri. Classification (NCBI taxonomy): domain Eukaryota; kingdom Metazoa; phylum Arthropoda; class Insecta; order Phasmatodea; family Phasmatidae; genus Clitarchus; species Clitarchus hookeri. The sequence continues at coordinate 143,646 of NQII01000743.1, forward strand.
GAAATGCTGACGTCACCCTTATTGTTATTCCTATTATTATTAGAGGCCGCGGTTGTCACGTGGCTAGCTCACTGGTAACCCTCGAAGCCTATCCGGCAGAGGAGTCGCTGCCGATTTCTGCAAGTGATAAACGTGGCGGACGTTGCTGTTGGCAGACAGATATTCTCGGTGTGATGCCAGCAGAAGGGGGGGGGGGTGGAGGCGACCAACCTTGTTCCTTCCCACACATGTCCTTCTTTCTTTACACTCCCATGAGCGCTGAAGTTTTCATTCTCAGGCGCCCCCCAAATATCTCAATACTACATCGTGTTTTTACATTAAATAAAAGAAAATAATAAGAACTTCGTTTATTGCCAGCAAACGGTGTATATTTTACTTTATAAATAAGTTTATTATGTTCTAAGAGAGTTTCATATTCATCCTATCTCTCTCGTAGTAAGCTCGAGCCGCCAGTCAGTCCACCAAATTACTTCAAGAGTACATTTTTTAAAATGGATTTGTCTCTTTGATAATAAACACAAAACACCAGATTTTCTAACGTCAAATGCTGACCACGTCTGTGCTGATAGTGCTATTGACTGTGCACCTAGCACGTGCACTCTACCATACATCCACTGTATGCTAGGTCCGCGGCAGTGTTATAGTGGCGGAAGGATACATAATGGCCTGGCACAAGGAACTATAGTCGGTTCATGACTGGAAGAGATTTTCTTGAAGCCCTGCTAAAGATCTACTTTCAAGCCCATTTCGTATCCTTCTGCCAAAGGGTAAACAAACATTGCCATGTGGCAGTCACATGGCAATGTTTACATGCAATGTTTACATTCCACTGTGTGTGTGTGTGTGTACATGTGTTCGTACATGCACATACCCATCATAAAAGTAATGTATATATTAGTAATTGATATTCCACAAGCGTAAAGTTTTTAAACTTGAGAATTTCTCACAAAAGAATATGTGATGCAAGCGAAAAACATTTCATTACATAAACCCAAAATGTGAGTATTAAAAATTAGATGTTTNAGAAAAACTTTCACTTTGATTACATATTATAGACACAATACTTTGCAATGAAATGTGTCAACATTCAAGGAGTCCATCCAACAACATTAACATGGCAACGCCAATCTCTCATAAGCCCCCGGATGGCCGTGCTGTAGAGAATTTGTGCTATTCTTGTTTAACCTAATATTTCATTTATCCGTTTTTTTATACTAATATCAGCTCTTTATTATTTCATTTTTCCTAACGTATGACTTTAATTTGTGCTAACCTTCTCTTACAGATTCCTTTTGCTTTTGGAATCTGTACAAGAGATTACTCATAGTGCATTCTAACGTGTTTAATATTTTTCAAATTTATTTCAGGTTTGCTTAAAATTTTATTTACTGTATTTTACGTTGTATGTTGCGGTAGTTTTTGTGTGCAGTCATGAGTTCTAGCAAGGTGAATAAAAGAGAAGTCACCAACGCCAACAGGACATCATTAACCTCACCGAATCGTTGTATTCACTAATTAGGCGAGGGGAAATGAAACCCTGCAACGTCGCGGAAAGAGCGGCAGAAATGTTGAAACTCTCCAGATCTACAGTGCTAAGGTATGTTAAAATATCTGTAGTATTAACCATTGCGTTTGCAAGTTGTGTGTGTTAAGATCAATTACGTTGGCCCACGAAATGTGTTTACAAGAACATAAAGAAAATTTGTTAATAACTTGATAACGTCGTCGAACGTTGTCTACGTGTATTTTTAACGTTTTATTTTGGTAATTATTAAGTTTATAGGGTTTCCTGTAAAAATAAAAATAATTCATTGAAAATCTTATATTTCCACTCTGCTAATGATGCAGAACACGAATATACGAGGGGCATTAACGTCCGACTAATTTCGTAATATGTGCCCACCTAACCTAACAGAACCTAACCCCACGATGAGTGAATCACTATTTTACATTTTTTAACTAACCTAGGATTGTAGGGTTATATAGTAACCAATACCTGCCACCTATTAAACTAACCTAAACTAACACACGGCAGAGCATATCACATTGTCACACATCATTTGTAAACAAACCCTTGTATGTTTTTGGTATCAGTAACTGTAGTTGACCCAGTAACTGAATTATGGTCCTTTTTAAATTATGCAAATTAGGTTGGCTATGTAGCACTGAAAGTGAAAAATATGACACTGATAATTTACAATAACTAAAAGACAATGGCTGTAGAACAGTGGTGTTGGGGAAATGCATTAATACACAATTGTTTTCTTAAAAGATTATGACTGCGATTTCATCGATTACGATGTCCTCTCATGTTTAGTGAAGTGATACAGATATGTTTAATAGTAGGGGAAGTTCCAGTTATATCGACTGTAATCTATTTAGTGACGTATAACAATGGCAATTAATGCCGCAATGTAACTTATAAATACAAAACAAGCTCCTTCTTCAGAATCTTAAAATGCACCATCTCTCCATAACCTATATAAAATTAATTGACTATAACAAACTCACTATAGAGGCAATTTTCCTTACCATTGTCAGTTGTCTTTATAATAAATTTCCACTGTATATATTGGGTTGTTTATGAAGAATCCCTCGCAGGGGTACACAAATTCCAACACAAAGTAGTTTTTATTTTTAATTACACATTGTAATACCACCTTTTGGTTAGGTGATTCATACACTCACATTTGAGTCTATATAACCCTACAATCCTAGGTTAGTGTAAAACCCAACAATCCTAGGTTAGTTTAAAAATGTAAAATAGTGATTCACCCATCGTGGGGATAGGTTCTGTTAGGTTAGGTGGGCACATGTTACGAAATTAGTCGGACGTTAATGCCCGTCGTATATTCGTGTTCTGCATCATTAGTGGAGTGGAAATATACCATTTTCCGTGAAATTATTGTTATTTTTTTTACAGAAAAGCCCCCTAAACTTAATAATTACCCAAATAAAACGTTAAAAAGACACGTAGACAACGTTCGACGATGTTATCAAGTTATTAACAAATTTTCTTTATGTTCTTGTAAACACATTTCGTAGGCCAACATAATTGACCTTAGCACACACAACTTGCAAACGCAATGGTTAATACTACATATATTTTAACATACCTTAGAACTGTGGATCTGAAGCGTTTCAACATTTCTGCCGCTCTTTCCGCGACGTTGCAGGGTTTCATTTCCCCTCGCCTAATTAGGGAATACAACGATTCGGTGAGGTTAATGATGTCCTGTTGGCGTTGGTGACTTATCTTTTATTCACCTTGCTAGAACTCATGACTGCACACAAAAACTACCGCAACATATAACGTAAAATACAATAAATAAAATTTTAAGCAAACCTGAAATAAATTTAAAAAATATTAAACACGTGAGAACGCACTACGAGTAATCTCTTATACAGGTATCAGAAACGAAAGAAATCGGCACAACGAGAAATAATAAAGAGAGGAAAAAAACCAGTAAATGAATTATTATTGGTTAAACAAAATAATCGCGCCAATTCTCTGGCATGTGTATCGACCACATCTCGTCAACAACACACGGAACGAAGGTTTGTAAACAAATGGCCGCTCTACTTTCACCTTGAGCGTGATCTTGTGAGTATGCAAGAAACATTGAAATCAAAGTACGTTAGCATCACGTCATTAATAATTGGCATAATAAGATACAAGTCTTTTCGAAATCCATTTGTAAGTGATAAATTAACAATTACATTAAAACTTTAGAACTATTTCCTCTCTTTGTGCTGGCAACCTAACGGCATAACTGTATCCGCGCTCGCCGCTGTTTGTAATGTTATATGCATGTAGCTAACGGCTAGGGTGTTTTTTCAAATGTTGATTTTCAAAAGTTTCTTCCCGTCGTGAACCGACTATAAACAGGGCTTTCAAATAGGTACATCAAGTACGCCTGCCTTTGAATAAAAGTAATACTGTATAAGAGCCGAAACCATCAGGATTTTCTCTCAGCATTAGGCACATAACGTTTGGTGAGTATTTGCCTTGTCATTTTTTGTGGCGAAGCACAATATTATTTAGTTACCACCACTAAACTGTTGTGGCAGCTAAAAATTACTTTTGTTGTGACCATGCACACAAATAATCCGGGATGACTTCCCTGCAGAATGTTCTCCTCGGTGCACGGGAGGCCGGCCGACGGCTGACACTATGCCCTTCAGCTCACAGGTAGCGGTACGGTACGTGAGCAGAATGTCTGCCGGCATGACGTCACGTCCGTACAGGTGTGACGGCACTCTGGCGTGGGCTCAGCTCGGGTGAGCCAGCAGCCGCCTCAGCGAGGCTTGTCCGTGACCTCATAGTTCATCCGGCCAGCACGCACACATCTTTCACGCAGCCGGCTCACCGCCGTCTTGGGAACAAAGAGCATGGACGTTGTGCGATCCTACCTACTGATGCTTCGGTCCACGCATTATCTTGCAAGACATGTTCTCTCTCTCTCTCAATGAGTGTGTGTGTGTTGCCTGACTCCACGAAGTATTTGGCCCCGAGTCGGATTTTGGTCTTGAAGGAGGAGACGCAGAGTCCTGCTAAATGTTAGGATAAATATGAACATCACAGCTGTTGCCACAGGCGCCCATCAGCTTTTTATTCACCAAACGGAAGAAAACTTACAAACACTTTCCTGATACCTTCTTCTGGAGGAAAGGAATCAACCCACTGCCTCATCCGAGTTTAACCCAGACGAAATACCCTATCACCAAGAGAACGTACAACGAAAAATCTGTTTCCCAGAAAAAGAGTTTTATTTTGATTAAACCAATTTAGAAAAAACTATTACTTCTAAAAATAAATACCCAATAGTTTGGTTAAACGAAAATTTGTTTTTGATTTCAACTCTTGTTTAGTTTGCAGAACAAAATCGGCGTTGTTTGTGAGATGTTGTTCTGCATCAGTTGGGCAAAGTGAGCCCTTTCCGACTACAGAGGAGCTCCTCTTGCATCCCCAGGAGTGCGTGTGAAGTGACAGACAGCTCGTGTAGCTGCTTGCACCGTGGTCACGATATGTCATCATAATATGAGCGACTTTAAATACGGTGCTATAATAATATAAATAATAGTTCGCGAGAAGGGTCGTAGCAGTTCAGTGATACAGGCGATTTCGCACTTTACGTAAAAATATTTCAAGACTGTACCTTGAGAACCAGAATTCCAGAAAAACGCATTTAACGTACGACAACTATGTGGCCATCGAAAGACTCCGTAAGAACGCCATCGGCGTCTGGTGTCAAGACTAGTTTCAAGGGACAGGTATGGAACATTCTGGTAAATAACGCCTGAATTCAAAGTTGGCATCTCTATGAAAATCATTGCGAGAGGACTATGCAAAGTATAGTCTGTGTGCTATGGGCTTTGGAGCCGAAGTCCAACAGAAGATTGGGATCTCGTAGCCTGCTTTGACGAGTCGCGTTTCCTACTGATTCCGTAGAACGAAGAGTGTACTTGTGAAGGAGAAGTTCATGGATCCCGCATGTCAACAAGAGACTGTACCGGCCGTCAATGGCTCCGCAGTGATATGGGGTGTGTCTGATTGTAATGCATTAGGACTCCTCGTACTACTGCAAACACAAACGTTATGTACATATCCTTTTCGACGTGTTACACCTATCCAAGTCCTTTGTACATCGTGACGAGTTTGTTTTATTCAAACAGGAGAAATAGCCACCACAACATCTATATCCTGCAAATGATGGTTGAAGGAAAAGAGCATCAGATTTGCAAGTTACTGATAACATGACAGCTGTCTTCCAACGTGCCGTAGAAAGCAGATATCACTGACCTCGGAATATTACAGATATTTGGGCCGTTCTTGATGAGGCATGGTGTTCAAGGTCACCAGATTACTTCAGGGAGCTCGCAGCATCCGTGTCCCATCGCATTTATTCAGTTACATTCAGAGGTGGGCCTACGAGGTATTACACGAGTATTCCCGTTTCTCTGGCTTTTTGCTACATGCTCTAACATGTTACATTTTGTTTGTTCGAGCTGAAACTGCCAGTTGATCAGTGATGCTCTGTACAGTTCAACAAGTGCTGGTATGGTATAAAGGTCCAGAATGTGTCACCCACACTGAGACAGTCACTGCAGAGTGTGGACACGACGTAGGACCCGGAGCAGAGGGAAACTGACGCAGATCGCCATTGCCTCGCTTAGTTGCGAGCAAACTAAGCCACCGGCTGCTGCCATCTCCCACAGGTGAAGTTTGTTTTGAACATCGCAGAAGAGAATCTGCTGCATGTCCCTGCAAAAACACGACCGCACGCCTTCAGAAATGTCTACGTGGTGCGAGGTTATGCTGCAATCACCACCTAGAGGTTGGCTTGTCGGTTGCCATCAGAACGAACAGCGCACATGACGTCGGAGCAGATCGAACACAACGCCAGCAACACGCGCGCTGGAGACCGCTCTCAGTTGAGTAGTCTACTTCCGAAAGCCCTGCTTAGTACCTACTTCACTGCTAATTTTGTATCATTCTACCATGTCTGAGTTTAATATTGCCCTGGACCCTCTCAAGGAAATTGTTAGCGACGTAAGCATATTACTAAAACTTTATTTCTTACTCTCGTGTAAACAATAAACTAGAAATAAATTCAGCGTCCACAAATTTTAACGTCGTTAAAACATGGAGTTACATTTCCTTAAACTATTGCCAACCTTAATTCCAGCATTTCATTCACTTGACACTGGGGGCTGGTAATTTTTCGAAGGTTTGTTTTAAAAGTGCTCAATGAACAGCGAACAGCTGACATGAATGAGTACACTTAAATCAAGAGAGCCACCACGACGTGTCGCTTATGTGATTGTGTGTATGCCGTGCTCTCGCTGAGACATTAGTCCAAGCGAGTGCACAACGACGAGAGGGCACCGCACCATTATTACTGAGAGAAAAGAGACTCGCTTACAGCATCGTTGAAGATATTCATGTTAACAACTTAGTATCTCAAATCACGGCCCGTCCCGTCATCAGGCACTCATCAGTTCAGGGCGTTGCTGAAGTAACGAGGCGCGGTTATCGTAAAGCCCTGGCACTGCTTCTATTATCACACGATTGTTGATATATTTAGTCATACACGAGCTGGCGCGTCTCTGCTAGTTTATGAAATACTCTATGTGACTCTTAGCTTTATGGCCAATCGGTTTTTTTTCCCATGCTGTGTGTACAATAATGCGTTACCGTGCTCGGTCACTGTGACTTCCTTGAAGTTCTCGAGGTAATTTAGTGCAGTAAAATAATGTTAATCACCCTGAAGTTCTAGAATTGTAATAACAATATTCGTTGAAAACAAGACATTCTGATATTTCAAATTATTTATGTGTTTGAAAATGTAGAAGCCTCCATACTACAACAGTCGAAAGGTGACTAATAAGGTTATTTGTGAAGGGGGGGGGGAGGGTGTTCCCATGACAACGAGGCTCAAGCTGGCTCACGAAGACCCTGCTTCTCTTCTCTCAAACCTACAGTGATCATCTGAGGTAGAGGACGCTCACTGTTAGCTGAGCAATATTGAAAGTCCTGCTGGCGATACACTTTGCTTCTCACCTTGTATTCTTCAGCCTTATGCGAAACTAACATCGCCGCTGACCGTCTCACTTTACTTATGCGCGACGCGAGTGGAGTCGTGGAATTTGTACGGAAGTAAATGTGTTGACAATATGTATAGTATTCGTGCTTTCGTGTGCGTAAAACAAGGAACACCGACGTCTGTAGGCTTGTGTAGGGACATCGCGAAAAAATGTCGCGGCCAGTTGTATTTCACAACACTTTACCTCAAATCCACTTTCGTGACTAGATGATGTTACGCGTGTTAGGAGTCTGCCCGCGAATCACAGACTACAGTATCGGCGTAACCTAATTATGATTGGCCTGTGAATTAAGGGAATGCCTTCTCGCATAGACACGTCGCCAATAAGCAAAGGGAAATTGCTGGTACACACCCGTAGTGTCCCTAGCCATATGTATGAACACTACACTCTCAACACAACGTCAAGTCGTGGCACTATTTTTGTAACTCTTTGCCTACTTAACTGGGAGCCTGAATGCCAGTGTGTTCTGTAGCGTTTATGAAGTTATTGGCAGTTATTTTTTTTTTTAAGTTTGATTTCAAAACTTCTCACTTTACGGTGAACAGCAAATTCTTTATGTGGCAGGCGAGGCTTCAAGAATTTATACTCTAGTCTTTCTTTTATGATTGGCCAAAGTGTTGTCGACACTCCTGCTCAACTATTTAGCCGACAATAAACATGACAGGAGTACTTTGACCGTATCACGTGCTACCAAGTTCAATAAAATGTTCCCTCGGTAACCGATCAATAAACAAGTGTGTCTCATGTATTTTAACGTATGAGATGTCTAAGCTGCTGCCAAATGTATTCGCGACATTCAGGTACATCTAGTGATAACGTAGCGACAAGATGGCGACGAAGGGTGAAGCGGAAACAGCGGTTGTTACTTCCTTGTCGTAAATACGTCGGCTGGGTCACAGTGACCTTCACGAGTCACTGCGACATGCTGCAGTCACTAATACGGCCCTGAGTGCACCGGATAACTACCTGTGCTTCCAGGAAAGTACGCCTGGCACTGTCGTTCCTTATAGATGACCGAGTCGTTATTCCTGCTATTCACATCAACAATTACGAAAGGTCAAGAAAGTCATGTCGCTTCGGGCAGTTGGCCGCAAAACGGCTTAAATAAACGAGATAAAGGCTAGATGCAGAAAGTGATTACATGTAATAATTAAAGTAAGGGTTGAAGCAGAAACAGTTTAACCCTACTGTATATTCTGTTAAACGATTATTGAGCAGGTTTGGAATCAACCTTTGAAAAAAAATCTTTGCTTACAACTGCGGTCTCAAGAGCCTATGAGAGTGAAGCGAGGTGGATATGGAGTAGCGCCGGAATGTAAGGGTGGGGGAAAATGGAAATCCCCGAGAAAACTCACCGATCAGCGACATCGTCTGGCACGATTCCCACATGCAAAAATCCGGGAGCGACCCTGCCGGGAATCGACTCCGGTCCGCATTGGTGGGAGGCGAGCACTCTAGCCACTACGCCAACCGCGGCCCCACTGAAACTGCATGTTTAACAACTTTCACACTAACTGAACTTCTAGGCCACCAGTAAAGTTGTCAGCGTGTAAGAAGTAGCCACACTAAATGAATGTCCTACTAGGAAGGTGACTTTTTTTAATTAGTTGTCCATTGAAATTGTCATTTTCAAATACGCATTAGAATAAGAATTAGCACGAAATCAAGACATAAAGTTCAATTTCATATTTTCACTTGATGGATGCATAAATGTTAGCCAATAGAAGCGTGTTCTAGTCGGTAGTTTTAGTTAACTAAATGGTTACGTGACACGATTGGTATCCTAAATGACGTATTTAGTAGCTTGGTGTTTTTATTATGTAACGAAATTTACCAAATACTGATTCACCAAATCCCAAATTACCACAAAATATTTGTTTTGAACCTAATGCAGCAAAGAAAACTGCAGCGATGGATTCAAATTATACACCTCAGTGAATATTTTTATGAATTATTTATACATATATAAGTAAATAACTGTAAACGTGAATTTAATTCCAACGGCACGTTTTGGAATATGTTATATTTAACTGTATATGTAACTAAAACATACTACATTCATTTTATTTTTCGTATAAATTTGTATAATTGTTTTAACCTCTTTGTACTGCCAGGGTGTGTTATACTGACTACAACTTTACTCGACAGATAGCAGCACTGTCCGTAAACCAGTGACTACCAAGAGAGTTCCAATTGAACTATTCTAAAGTACTAATTACTAAATTACTAAGTTTCGATTGGAATACGGCCTAGGTCCACAGCAGTGTTTATTTTTATAATTTGGACATGAAGTTAAAGAACATGCAGTGTGCAGAAAGACTGAACTAATGACGCTTTGGAAAGTGTTTAACTAATAGTGAATATCCCGTAAAAATTAATTCCTCGCTTCAGTTAGTTCAGGATTTAAATGTTAAACTGGGTTTGTTTAGTTTCAGTAAACAAGCCCTGTTGCCACTTGATTTCTGGTAATTTTTGTATCGCGTAAAATTGCAAGTTTGCATGTTCATGTAATTTTCGCATTTCTTGGTAATAAATATACATTTAAGGTTGCATACTATTATTCCTTAGTGTTGATATGCTCCATTTTAAACCTGTAATATTGGCCAAGGGACTTCTTGATGAATGACTTGGAAGTGCTCATTTTTGTAAAGCGACACCAGTGATAACGTGCCAGGTTCAAAACAGAACGAAACACGCATTTCAAGACTTCTTTAGCTTTATCAATAATCTAACCATTTCTCCTCGTTAGATACTTATATTTGCGTAGTTAGGCCGTTCTACAATGCACGGACACTTAAGAAAACGGACTCGGAAACGCAAGCGGAACAAGCCGACGACTTGGGATGAATTTTAACCATTCTACAAAACGAAGAAACGTACAGTCTTGCAACTTATGAAATCAAAAATACTCAACTTTTGAAAATTCTTGTTATAGGCTTCATAATACACACATCTCATATTGTATATTTTTACAGTGTTTAACACTGTGTAAATACTACTACCGAACCATGTGGATTTTATTTATTAAGACAAAAAAGATAATCGCCCGGCAAATCGTAGCACTTGCCGTGTATACCCCAATGACTACGAAGACGAATATCAACAAACCAAATACTCGTTTCCTATTGGCTACACGGATTCACGGACACGGAAGAGTTGGTAGTTGCCCATATTTCTTACATGTATCCGTACATTATCTGCATTCGTCTCATTGTAGATTGAAGCGGAGTGTGTTACGCGTCTGTTTGTTGCTTGTAACAGATACTGTCAGCGTACAAAGTTTGGTTGAAATTGGTAAAATTGTATGGTGGTTATACAAAATAAACCTTAAATATTGATATGGCCGCCATTTTGAAGATAAGAACCTAATAAACTTTAATTACTCATATTTACCTGGCCTATCATATTATTTCTTACGTGCCAAATTTGGCGAAAATTGGTTCTGTAGTTTTCGAGATATAATGTAAAATCTTAATTTTTTCATGTGGCGCTTTCTTGCAAAATATCGGACTAGCAATGACTTTCACCTTTTAACTTAATGCTTACAACTTTCCCTGTCAGCATACAAAATTTGGTTAAGATATGTTAAATGGTTTTCGAGATATGACATATTGCCTTAAATATTAGAATGGCCGCCATTTTAAAAGTAAGTGCCCGGCATGGGTGAAAACTATAAAAGTCCTGTGTTCTTACTTATTATAATATGTGTACCGAGTTTGGTGAAATTCTGTTAACGCGTTAAAAAATTGAAGGGGGGGGGGTGGACACGCACGCTATGCACACACACACACACAGACAGGAAAGAGATCTCATAAGCTTTCTTTCCTCCAGGAAATAGGCTAAGAAAAAGAGGATAAATAAGTCCGTGTTGCGAAATTGACACAGTACGACGTTAAAACAAGGAAGTACATACTTGTGCTGCTTCGCTGCATACTTGACTGGGAACATGCCAGCCAGTGTTCCCAGTAATATTAGTTCGAGAAGTTAATTTCGACAAAGCGCAATGACTCGCGAAGCAGATGTAACGACATTACGTTGCGTACAGTCGTCAGTGTTCACATTAGTAGCAGGAGCAGGGGTTTGTTTTCCAGAGGTTTACTTGAAAGGTGCTGAGTTAACCGCGAGAAGTTGTCACGCGGTCAGCTAGTCGTCTTCTCAACGCAGCCGTACGGAGTTCCACCGTAGAGTGGGTATGTCAGCTGCTAGGTGGCCAGTCTGTATGCCCCAACTCTGAAGGTTTTTCTTACTACACAATTGTCAAAACCACGTGACTAATATTATCACACTGTTTATTTACGTGGGTGCTTTAAAATGCTTGCACCGTACTTTCCATTGTCTTTTAACGTAAATACGATGTAAACCCGTTACGCAATTTTTTTTCTCGTAAAAGCTTGCGTTTAGTGTTAAACCGAATGTACTTAAACGTCACATCATTGTTGGAACATATGAGTTTGACTGTGGTCGTGGCAGTACTTGAGCCGACGTTGGCTGCGTGAACAGAAGAATCAAATGAGTCTTACTCGTCTCTAGTCTATGGTTTGTTCATTCTAGAATGTTCACAGTTCACCGGCGAAAAAACCAAGGACTTGACTGATAACGGTTGTGCATTTAAATCATTGGAGACTTCATGGAATAAAATATTGACAAGAGCTAACTCAGAGGTTTCCAACCTGTGGCTCGCATACCACTTGGTGGTATAGGAGGGGGGGGGAGGGTTGAATGACACGTGGGCAGATTAAAGGTAATTAATTAATCTAATTAGCAATGGAGTTAACGATGAAGTGAAACTACCGATAGCTTAAGACGGTTTTAATTAATATGTAATTCCATTATGCAAATTAAAAATGTACTTGTACATTAGAACACATGGCAGCAGTGGTGTTAGCGATACAAATAATCCTTCAGGAATACTATGTGGTGTTCCCGGAAAAATGTTAAATTTTTCCTTTTTCCATTATAATTTAACATAAACTACTCATTTACACAAAACACATATGTTTTAAAATTCAATGTGGTATTAAATGAAGCGGCATAAGAAGTGACACCTCTAATATGATTCACTCCTGTTGTGACATGTTGTGTAACAAGGCTGCCAACGCTGGGCTAATCAAAGCACAAGAACTTTTAAAGAGTTGCCGTTTGCCTAGAAACCAGACAACATGTGCTGCGATGTGTCGACAGTGTTGCCTGACTTCCAGGCTTCAGAAGCGCTCGGATTTGCAGTGATCGAGTATTTCAGCTTCTGGATTCACCTTGCATAACTTCGTAGAGAAAGCAAACTGTGTGTGATTTTGCGTTTGCATTTATTGTATGTGGCGCGACTTTGATATATGAATAAACGGGGTTAAGCCTACTGGTAAAAGTATGAAAACCACAACATTAATGAGTGTGCAGTAGGTAGTAATATTTTATGGATTGATTTCAAGCTTGCTGAGTTACCAGCAGTCAGCCATGGTTGTGCGGCAATAGGCGGTCACGCCGTCGTTGGACCAGGGTGACAGCCATCACACATGCGTGAGTGACGAGTACTGGCGCGGACTGATACCTTCCAGATGTCTGTTTACTGAGACACTTATGCCTCGGCCTTGTGGCTCTCGTGTTTGTCAACCTGGAGTGACAACTGCTTACACGTGTACCCACCATCTTCTCCTCGACACTGACGCCGGACGTCTGCCTCGCTCGCGGCAGTCACACATCACCGCGAGTTGTTTGTCATCTCCTGTACAAACATTGTGGTCCAAGGCTTGAAACTGATATTAAATGAAGTCATGCCCGCTCCTAAGGCGACTCTAACAATGAGGAACAAACGGTAATGTTTATTTGGAACGGCTGTGAACAGCGCAATACCGGAAGAAGTGCGGTATTTTTTACTTGTTTCAGTAAGAAAGTGGTTTTAGTCATTCGCGCAGTAGTAAAACAAAACGAATGCAACCTGAAATTATTTTACTTGGAAAACAACGATGCTGGCGTGAGTTAATTTTATAATTTTCATGTTAGAAGTAAAAAAAAATCATTGTCAAAAAATAGTTTTTGAATATAAGAGTTGTATAGCACAATTCATACATTAGACTCCAGTACCATTCCTGAGGTTAACATGCTAGGTTATATCTTTAGTTAGAGTACATTTGAAAGTGCTGCTCAGCAACTCAGCAGAAGTAGATAAGTCACGACGTCAACTATCCACAGTTATATCTAGAGGACATGCTGGAGGGAACACACAAGTGAATTTGAAAACAAATTATGAAGTACACTCGGGAACACTGGAAATATTTCAAATGCTTGGAGAAATAATAAACTTGACTTCCTTCTTCACCTGAAAATTACGTACCTAATTAAACAAATAACTAAACGTGTTCTGAAGTTACAAGTCTGTGAAATGGAGACCTCGCTTTGACAATGTTCTTGGTTCGGGTTCATGTTTAACGATATACACTATTGTTTGTGAAAATTGCCACAACCAGAAATAATATTCCGAATAAATCCAAACTCGGAGGATGTGTAGAACAGTGTACCAGCAATAAGTGATTACGATTGCAGAGAGATGGCGTGCACGTAGGCCTAGCAGCGCCCTCTCTTGTGTGGCTGGAAAGACAAGTATTACACCAAGCTCAGCCAAACTAAGTGAAAGCAAGTGCCAGTATGCCTCGCCGACGTCAAAGGGCGCCATATCAGTATGTGAGTGAGTTCGAACGGGGCAGAATGATCGGTCTCCGGGAAACGGGTTTGTCATACCGAGACATTTCGGCTCGTACAGGGCATGCTGCTACGACAGTGATGCGTGTGTGGAACCAGTGGATAGAAGAGAGTCGTACGCAGCGACGAGCGGGTACTGGACCACGCAATGTGACCACAGCACGGGATGACCGCCATCTTGTCCACATGGCCGTAACGGACCGCACAGCCTCGTCCACGGTGTTGGCTCGACACTGGAGCACTGCAACGGGTGTGGACCTGTCTGCGTCGACGGTTCGACGCCGTCTGCTGCGGGCTGGACTGGTGGCACGCATGCCATTGCGTCGGCTTCCATTGTCCAGAAACCACAAACTTCTCAGGCTGCAATTGGCACGTGAACGCCGTCACTGGCGCGCTGAGTGGCAAAATGCAGTGTTTCTGGACGAGTCCCGCTTCAACCTGTTCTACAATGATGTCCGCATACGTGTTAGACGCTATCGCGGTGACCGCAATCTAGCTGTCGCCATTGTGAAGCATCATATCGGACAAAGGCCAAGTGTGATGGTTTGGGGCGCCATTGGATAAAACATGAGATCTCGACTGCAACGTATTCAGGTAAATCTGAACAGCAACCACTACATCAGTGAGGTTTTAGAGCCTGAGGTACTGACCCTCCTTCCACATGCCATATTTTAGAAGGACAATTCCCGGTCATACGTATGTGGCGAGGAATGTGAAAGCCTTCTTCAACGAACGATGGGCATCACTGCTTTCCTGGCCTGCACGTTCGCCTGACATGTCAACCATTTAACATGTCTGCAACCACTGTTAATGCTTTGTGGACTATCATACAAGCCGTGTGGAGGGAGATTCCCCAGGAACATATCCAGGTCCTCTTTGATTCCATGCCACGACGTTTAGGGGCTCTGATTGCAGTTCGTGGGTGCTTCACTCCATAGTGAATTCTGAAGGACAGAGCTTATGTACATTTCTGTATTCCTAATCAATTGTGTATTGTCACGTACCTAATCTGTGGTATAAAATTCATTTCAATCCCATGTATCCTTCTTAGTGTTGCATTTTTCACAAACGTTTGTGTATTATTCTATTTTTAGTTTTACGTGTCATGATGACATTAGGCACGAAAAACAATTTTTTCAATCTGTGTAGTGTTACTTCAATAAAACTACAAGAAGAAGCAGTCTGTAATCATGATTGAAAATACCCGCAGAAAATTATTAATATCTTTACGTGCTAAAATATTTGTAAATGAAAAAAAAACACACAAACAGTGAAAAGGAAATTGGCACTGTGAGCGGAGAGAAATGTTATCTACTAGCTCGTCGTAGCCTCCCAGGGCGGGGATTAGCCAGAGTGCAGAGTGTGTGTGAGTACAGTGCGGTGCTGTGAGTCATCAGCTCGTGATGGAGTGCCAGTCGCCATCTTGTGGACGGCTGGTTGACGTGCCGAGGGAGAGGTACAGCTGTGGGTGTTAGTGTCGTCACACGTCAGACTTGTCATCGTCTGCCATCGACTACACAATCATAAAGCAGAGAAACTACAGGCATCGCTAGTTTCCCTCGCTAGCGTCTGTCATACAACGTTCAACTTAGCGAACTATGTGGAAGCTTGCAGAGTTCGATCTAAAGGTAGTAACATTGCCATTAAATGCTAATGACAGAACATCCATATAAGTATCTCAGTACTACAGCGAATATGACCACGGTTGTCACGTAGTTTGATATTTCATTGTCCCTTGCTATCTCTTGGTATAGCCTGTTCAGGGTAAGGGAGCACTTTTGAGACCCTTGTTAGTTTTGCCTTTCAGACGTTTATTATCCTTAAACCAACTTTTTAAATAAATATATTGCCATGCGAGTAATAAATGCAGTGTGTATACTCCACCGCACTCGGAAGTTAACGTCTAAAGCTAAAATAATATATATTTATTGATTACTATTCCAAATTAAAGGGCTTTCAAAAGTGCTCACTTTACCGCGAATAGCCTATATATATATATATATATATATATATATATATATATATCTTTCAATTGGTTTCTGCAAAGTTCGATACAGTCTCATATCCTAGATTATCTCAACTTACATGTAGTAGATACAGAGGTCTGAATAAGTAACTAACGATGCTGGAAGGCTCTAAAATAACATTTATAGCTAGCGTGATATCTTGAAAGTCTTTGTTTGGGGCTTGTTTTCTTTGCATAAGCAAACGTATTGAGGACACGTTTAATAAGTTTTGTCATAGTTTGAACATTCTGCAGCGCGGTTCAAGAACCAAGTAGGAGACCGCCTTAAATGAAGCTCTCGGCAAAGCAAGCTCAAGAAGAACTCCTTAGTCACTACTTAGCAACGGGAACTCAGAGCAGCGCAGCTCACCGTGTAATACATACGTAGGGAGAGGAGGAAGATTAGGCGAGTCTATAACGTGTAGGCCGGGCTCCACTGTGCTACGTATTCCAGAACCTGAGCCGACTGTTTATTGGTTATCGCCTTAGTGAGCAGTAGATGGCTTTACCAGAGGACAGGTAGCACGGGACCTGTAAGCGTGTTCTTGTAGATCTGCTACTGGCTCCAGACTTTTCCTCGGCAAGTGTAGTTGACCGTGGCACAGAGTACTTTGGTGTAGGTTGATTGGTCGCGCGAGTCTCATGGAACGGGCCTTGTATCTGATTGACTACTCAAAGATCCGGTTGTCAAGTATGATTGATGAACGGCTTTCCGCCATGTTGCTAGCCAGTTGGCGCCACTGTGTGCGGCTATAGCTGCAAGTGTAAGTGGCTGCTTCTCTTCTGTATGGTCAAGTATTCTGAGGCTCAAGAGTAGCACAGAGGATGTGATCAGCGCCGGGGTGAGAGCGCTATCACGAGAGTGAGGCAAGTGTTAGTTCGCGAGTCGGCGCCGTGATAGCCTTTCAAGGACTCGACCGGAAGTGGGTTCCTTATTAGGCTAGGGCCGTGGGCGTGCGCAGTGATTCATGTGGGGGAAAACTTCCCGTGCAATTATTTATATGCGTGGTTCATGCATGAGGAGAGACTGGGCATTTAGTCCATTCACGGTTACTTCCCTGCTCAAGCTCTACTTTTAGGTATATTCCTCCGCGTCATGCAAACAAAGCTTAACATAGTCTAGAAAATTACTCCGAAGGGACAACGCACCACATTCGTGTGCACTCGCTGTAATAATAATTTGCATAAGGTAATAATAATTTGCATAAGAACTATTTCTTACTAGGTATTACCAACACACCTGCTTTCTCACTGGTTTTTATTCATGTAAATTATGGATTAAATGTTATAATTTATAAATAAAATGTAAATAAAAGTTATATTTAACATATAGTAAGGTTTTTGTGTTAACAGAAATACAAAACACTTGAGATACATGGTATGTTTAGGAAATAACTAATCATTAAAAAAATATGGATGATTTTTTTAAAGGTTAGATTCAAAAAGTGTGAAGAAATTTCGAATAGACTATAGTCTTGCATGAGATAATATGTCCTGAATTTGTCTTTATTGCGTACACTTCCGACTAACCTGGTCAGCCGGTAAACAGTTACACAACAGAATATCTCCCCCACAAGTAGCACATTTTATTAT
The DNA here is from genome assembly GCA_002778355.1 of Clitarchus hookeri. Lineage (NCBI taxonomy): Eukaryota > Metazoa > Arthropoda > Insecta > Phasmatodea > Phasmatidae > Clitarchus > Clitarchus hookeri. The sequence continues at coordinate 161,545 of NQII01000743.1, forward strand.
AGGCCGTTGCTAGTTAAACGTCAATAATTTTTGCGAATACAAATATAACTTTTGCAAAATAATCAATCAAATTAACACGATATGTTGTATACCGTGTTACAAAAGGAAAGGTTGTTTTATTGGGACGCAGTTAACTTGTTACTCCACTGACTGATGACTAGCCATTAATGATTGTTATATAAAACAGTTGGCGTGTCGTAGTGTTCATTTGGAGGTCGGTACAGCAGTATACACTTCTAGTTTGTCTTCAATGTTTGTATGTACGCACATTCCTCAGAGTTTCGATAAGTTAGTAGTGTATGAAGGCTGCAATCAGCGCACGGAGATGACGGCTTTCGTGGTGAGACATAGGGGTCAATATCCGGTGAAGAGAAATGTGATCTTAGGAGGGATAGTTGGACAGGTCACGAGAGTCAGTCCAGACTGCACGTGTGTGTGTGTGTGTAACTGCCGTGCGCAAGCCATTACACAACATATAGTCCGTAATGACAGGTTGTTTCCTAAATATGCCATGTACTACAAACCTTTTACTCTTTATCTGTGTTAACATAAAAGTAACTTATTTTTGGTTAAATAAAACGTTTACTTGTATTTTATCTATAAATTATAACATTTCATTTATAATTAATATGAATAAAAACAGAAAGGAAACATATGTGTCGGTAATGCCTAGTAAGGAATAGTTCTTATGCCAAATATAATTACACTGAGTGCGCACGAATGCGGTGCGTTGTGCCTTTGGTGTAATTTTCTAGACTCGGTTGAGCTTTGTTTGTGTGAGGCGGACGAATATTCTGGAAGTATAGCCTAAGCAGGCTTCAGAATGTTGGAAGTAACCGTGAATGTATGACAGCATCCCAACCCAACGAGGCATCCTTAACTAACCTAGCGTAGTGCGGGAATACGTGGTTTTCCAGTTTAAACACATTAATACATTCAGATTCAGTGTACGCAATTGTGTATACAACGTACAGAAAAGTTATGTATGACCGATACTGCATTCTACAAGGCTCAGTGTCCAATGAGCTTCCATGTGAGTAGAGGCGCCCGTTTTCCTCGGCTAGTTGCACTCCAAAACACTTAAGGGGAAGATATCCCCGCCATTTGTGATCTACGTATATTCTTCTACAATTCAATTTCTATATTCAATACGTAAAAATCAATCTCGTCAAGGTACAGGGAACATATTGTTACGCGTGTGACCCTCGCCTCACGCACGATGTTCCCGTTACGCGCAGGCCAGCGCTGTGGATGTGCTGACCCCTCTCGACCCTCGTCCTCCCCTGCCCGGCTCCTGGCTGCCTCCCCCCCTGCTGGAGAAGCCGACAAGTGTAGAGGATGCGCAAGAATAGTCTGGGAATTAGGACCCTCGGCGCAACGCGGCATTTAGAGAAATTTCTGGACGATGGCCTACGCCCCTATAAATATTGCAGCGGTCTAACGGCCGGCAGTCTTTGGCGACAGCCATCTGGCTGAGTGCGGGGGCGAAGTCAAGAGCGGTGAGGGACGGACGACGGCGGGAGATTGCAAGACGGTGGCGGACGAGGTGTTCGTGGTGGGAATGGACGAGAGGGCGTGAAACCCGACGAGTGAAGGCTACTGTGCGTGAGGGCGCTCGGAGAACTCTAAAACACTGCGGACTGATGGGACCTGGCCCAAACTGAGGTGGTGCTGAATAACATGTGGTATGGACTCTACCGTAAATATTGGAACTGTCAAATATGGGCACATAATTTATAAAATAATTTAATAGGTTTTGATACACTGTCTATTAGGACTGATTCTTAATTATTTAAATACATCAATTTCTTTGAGGTAATTCCACCATAAATTGTATTGATTTAAGTCATGAATTGTAAACAGCAAGTGGTATCAATTTATTGTCAGGATTTAGGTCGAGAGAATTTTGTTTGTAGTTATTGTAAATCAAATTAGGAAATTATAATTATTTTTTTATTTAATTAAGACCTCCATCCCTTAACGAACCTATTTGAGCCCACTGACCTTTGAGAGAGAAATTGTAACAATATGTATTAAAAGATATTTTGAAATCCAGCTTATTTTTCTCGCGTCGCGGTTCGTATCACGCCTGTAATCGTAATCAGAAACTGAACAAATTTATAAATTCTGTTAGAAGTCCTTTGTGTCATTCCAAGCTTTGATTTTTAATGCCCTATCATATAGTTTAATTACGAATATTTCTAAAAAAAAAAGTCCAAGACTTAAGAGATGCTAACACGTTAAGTCCAGACCCACTTTCTTGATTGGATAAATTTTACAGCGACGCGTGTGATGTGTCCAGCCAGGAACCACGTACAGTATGTTCGGTGTCGCAGTAGATTGGCGCGGCGAGGTTAGAGGCTGCCTCTTCACACGCACGGGGCCAGTACAGCGAGGGAGAAGCTGCGAGAGTGAGGAGTGGTAGTGTGAGCAGGAGGTGACTGCATAGCGAGGGAGAAGCTGCGAGAGTGAGGAGTGGTAGTGTGAGCAGGAGGTGACTGCATAGCGAGGGAGAAGCTGCGAGAGTGAGGAGTGGTAGTGTGAGCAGGAGGTGACTGCATAGCGAGGGAGAAGCTGCGAGAGTGAGGAGTGGTAGTGTGAGCAGGAGGTGACTGCATAGCGAGGGAGAAGCTGCGAGAGTGAGGAGTGGTAGTGTGAGCAGGAGGTGACTGCATAGCGAGGGAGAAGCTGCGAGAGTGAGGAGTGGTAGTGTGAGCAGGAGGTGACTGCATAGCGAGGGAGAAGCTGCGAGAGTGAGGAGTGGTAGTGTGAGCAGGAGGTGACTGCATAGCGAGGGAGAAGCTGCGAGAGTGAGGAGTGGTAGTGTGAGCAGGAGGTGACTGCATAGCGAGGGAGAAGCTGCGAGAGTGAGGAGTGGTAGTGTGAGCAGGAGGTGACTGCATAGCGAGGGAGAAGCTGCGAGAGTGAGGAGTGGTAGTGTGAGCAGGAGGTGACTGCATAGCGAGGGAGAAGCTGCGAGAGTGAGGAGTGGTAGTGTGAGCAGGAGGTGACTGCATAGCGAGGGAGAAGCTGCGAGAGTGAGGAGTGGTAGTGTGAGCAGGAGGTGACTGCATAGCGAGGGAGAAGCTGCGAGAGTGAGGAGTGGTAGTGTGAGCAGGAGGTGACTGCATAGCGAGGGAGAAGCTGCGAGAGTGAGGAGTGGTAGTGTGAGCAGGAGGTGACTGCATAGCGAGAGGCTGGGCTCGTGACTCAGTGCAGTGCGAGCTTGTGGCTTGAGAGACGAGCCGTCTGGGAGAGTCCTGCAGCTGACTCAGCACTGCCGCACCCCCGACCCCAGACACAGCTACTGTAGCTCTCTCTACTCGTGTGTCAGTGCGTGGCTACTTCACACAGGTCCTCTTGTTCACCCACTCCCTTACGTTAGTCCGAACTGAACAATTATTATACGGGGACCGCGGTTGTCAAGTGGTCAGACTACTCGCCTGCCGCTTAAGCAAACCGGGTTCGATTCCTGGAGGATTCGCTTCCGGTTTTTCGCATGTGAGCGTTAAGACGTACGATGCCGCTGGTCAGCGGGTTTCCTCATAGATCTCCCGTTTCCCTCGTCCTTGCATTCCGGCGCTGCTCCATACTCACCTCTCTTCAACCTCGTCGGCTCTCAAGATCTCGATGTTAAGAGCCGCCCAACTCTCTCCACTCCACTCTCCACTACTATTATAAGCAGATGTCTGCAATATTCGCTTTATTATTTGGTTACAGGTTGTGTTTCAAACACACGTACCTTTGCCAGGCTTTTGCCATTAGACCATGCGTTTTACGACGTGTCCTGTGAAACTTGACACCGATGAATGGACACTTCTTCTTTGTGTGGTCGAATCACGTGCAATTTAGTCACAAGGGGAATGGCTCCACGCCTTGGCGGCAGCCAACCAGTAAATGCAGAGAACTGTGAAACCTAGTAGGGAGTGCGCCAGAGAATAACGCAAGTTTCGCATGTCCCCACACGGTCGCACACGGTGTACATAATCATGTGCATAACGCACAACAAGGTTATTTGTGGTCGGTGCTATGCGCTGCAGGGTCCAGTGCAAGATGGTTACAGACCTGCAGAATTCGCATTATATTTTGGTGGCAGGATAAACTCCACTGCCTCATATATAAGTGAGCAGCGTGGTCAGTGGTTTTATTGGCCGCTTAACTTTAAGAGGAGTCACCTACCTGTTTGACTTCGTTAAATACGATTGGTCAATCCGCCGCTGAAGTTACATTATTGGCGCAAGATTCCTGCGAGGAGTGCTGGACATAGCCGACTGCCGGCCAATGGCAGACGTCGGTCAAATGCACAGTAACTTGGAGTTTAGTCTGGTGCTAAATAATAACGAGAATCTTGCGCGTCTGTACTGATGTTCTTCCTTGTGGGCAACTTATTGGTAGGGCCAATCTGTTTTCTTTTCCCGCGAAAATATTTTCAGGACTCGAAAACACTATAGCTCAAATCCACTTTCGTGATTGGATGTTTTAAACTGTCACGCATTGCAGGTGTCTGCCTGTGGATCACGGACACTCTGTGTTGGAGTTACCTAATTATGATTGGCCCAGTCAGGCAAGGAACTGTCTCCCGACAAAGACACGTGGACAATAAGCAAACCAGTGAGTTAGTGAGTGAATGAGTGAAGAGATTTGGGCGGCTCTTAACAGCGAGGTCTTGAGAGCTTATGAGGATGATGAGGTGAGTATGGAGCAGCACCGGAATGAAAGGGCGGGGGAAACGGGAGATCTCCGAGAAAACCCGCCAACCAGCCGCTTCGTCGGGCACGATTCCCACTTGCGACAATCCGGAGTGAACCGGCCGGGGATTGAACTCGTTTCGCTTTGGTGGGAGGCGAGCAGTCTAACCGCTCAACCACCGTGGCCCCCAATAAGCAAAGGAAAACTGCACGTATGCCAAAGGGCGTTGTAGTCTAGCCTTCACGTAGATCTTTCCGCGAAAAACAGATGGCCCTCCTGATTGGTAAACAAAGTCACTCCTGTGCTTTATGAATGTTGCATAATGCTACAAAGTAACACAAAGCTTACAGCGGTTGTGATAAATAAGACTAGTTCTGTGTCACCTAAAGTACAGCACGTATAGATAATAGAGAGAGTTCTTATTTGCAAGACGTGAGAGCACAAACTGAGGTGGGACTGGCAGTAGGTAAGTACACAGATGAAATAGCGAGGCGGTTCCTTTGATGTGCACATACCCACTCTGATTGACTTCGCGAGGCTCTGGAACGGGCCTAGTGTCTTAATGCTAACTGCATGCTGTCCCCTATCTGCTGAGCAGTTAGCTAGCGTGTACATTGCCAGGCGCTGATTGGCGAACGACGTCCCCGCATGTTGCTGGCTATAGTCTATTCGCGGTTTCTTCACATTATTGAATAGAACCTTTCAAAAATTACATTATTTATGATGTGTTTGGTTGTTTCCTAAATATGTCATGTATCACAAATTTTCTACTCGTGTTAACATAAAATCACCTTGTTTTTTGTTAAATTGAACTTTTAGTTTTAATTTACCTATTAATCATGATATTTTCTAAATAATTAATGTGAATGCAAACAGAGAGAAAACAGGTGTGTTGGTAATGCCTAGTAGGAAATACTTGTCATGAACAACATTTCTAATCAGAGTGCGCACGAATGCTGTGCCTAGTTCCTTTGGTGTCATTTTGTAGACTTAGTTAAGCTTTGCTTGCACGAGGCGGAGGAATATGCTGGACGTAGAACTTTAGCAGCGCTTCAGAAAAGTTGCAAGCAAACGAGAATGGACTATAGTGACGTCATTTCACTGACGTGTGCTGCTGTAGTTGGCGGTATAAAGGGTTGCTCACCTCTGCATTGCTAACTACTCGGTGGTTTAAGCCAGATTGTTGCACACAGCACGCGAGAACACTGCACGCCAGTTGGAAGTCTGGCTTGTAGGAGCGATGGCGCACCTGATGCACGTGGTAGTGTCGCCCTTATCGCTCTCCTCCTTCAGCGCCAAACAGGCAAGTGCAGTTCGGAAGGAATCCCCGGTGTGTGTGCTGGCCCCAGGGGGAGGTTGCCATACCGGGATGCGAGAAACCCGCTTGTTCGCGGTCCTTATCCGGCGCAGCTGTCATCCGCACCGCCGGAATAACAATGAACCCTGTGAACATTCTTAAACATGGCCCGTCGTGGTTTACGACTTCCCCAGGCGTGTGACGGCGCGCGGTAACGAACAGCGCGTCGCTTCCTGATCTGGCTCTAGCGGAGCTTGCAGGCGTGTTGAAGTCATCGCTCCTCTTGCACTGCACTCAAGTGACATACTAGTTCCACGCTAGGCCTGTACTAAATGTCTGTGATTCGCGGTAAGTCATCTAAGACGCATATCAGGTAAAACCATTCCCAATCGTGAAGGTGGATCTGTGAAAAACAGTTTCGAAATACAACTAGACAGGTACACTCCAAACCCGAATCAGTGATGCCAGTCAGCAAAATACTAGTCACTGAAAGTCGGTTGAGAGGCTGTTACAGACTTGCCAATCAGTCAAATGAACAGGTAATCTGTGTTACGTTGTGCTACCCATAGTCATATCTGGAGTTACGACTTAACATATGCTATAATTGTTCTCGTTCAGTCGTACATGAGATGGGGACTTGTATAATTGTAACGTGGAAACCCCTCCTAGTAAATAATCACAGTGACGCCACTGATCGCAAGTGAAGCAGTGGCAAGACCTAGATATAGCGAGTGTTTCTGGGAGCTGCATCTTATCGCGAACGCACAACCGCAACTGTGTTTTGTTTTCCTTCGAGCACCGTCTCTCTCTCTCTCTCTCTCTCTCTGTGAATACAACTGAACAATCCCGGACCTCGTTGCCAGGAAAGGCCTAGCGGTGATGAGAACACGCTATTGTTATTTTCCAGTGACGTGGGAGTAGCAGTGATTCACCACGCCTCTGGTGATTCGCAATGGCATTACTAACCATTTCAGGCCCGAATTTTGTTAAGTCCCGGCTCCACCTGCCATGCAGAAATTCTTTGTTTTCGTGTAATAATTTCAGTTCCAGAGGTATTATTGGAAATGTTTGATTATAGAAAATTTACAATTAACTACTTCTTTAGCACTTTTGTATCTAATTTTCACTGTATGTTATTTCCTATTTGCAAAAAGGCAGGAACTTACTGATAAAATGTAAATATGTTCTGAACTTTTTATAACAAGCAGAGAACGCACAATCAAAATTATGTACGGAAGAAAACCATTCGTAAAATTTAAATTTTCTGTAATCATACATTGTCAGTAATTGCTATGAATCCGAAGTTGTGACGCAGAAACGAAGAATTTCTGCAAAAGGGGTGAAGCCAAGCCACGCAAAGATTAAAGACATACAAAATTACAGTTTGTATGTAATATATTAGCTGGTACATATTTCCGCCCATCAACTACTTTGTTGAAAACGAAAATCTCTAAAAGTCACGAGTTCACTGACAAAAGTTGCCCCCCCCCCCCTGCCCTTCTCAACAAAAAGGTTAATTCGCATTATGTTCATAAATCATTTTATATGTTTCATAAAACAATGTGTTGCAAAGTTACGTTATTCCAGTCGTATAATAGAAAATCTTAGCCCTGTTTTTTGTTTCCGTATAATTGTTTTATTAAAGGTACTGTTTCGCCCCTATTTTCTAAGGGGACTGACTCCCCAGTAAAGTGTTGCCTGCGAAGTAAGTGTTTGTGCGTATGCCTACACGCACGTATCTCAGTGAACGTGTGTTCTGACGATACGACGTTTTTAAATCAACGTTAAAAAACATTTTATCTACAGCCACCGCTGTTAACTTTTATCGTACATAATTAAATTACAAGAAAAAAAGTAATGCAAATGGTTACAAGTGGAACATATATGGCTTTCGTGCGTGGTTCCCTCAGGGAGTTTGGGCGGCTCTTGACAGCGAGGTCTTGTGAGCCGATGAGGGGGAAGCGAGGTGAGTATGGAGCAGCGCCGGAATGCAAGGGCGGGGGAAACAGTCCGGCACGAGAGGCAACCCGGGAGCGGCCACGCCCGGGTCATCTAGGTGGGAGGCGAGCAGTCTAACCACTACACCACAGCCACCCCAGTTTCCTCAAAGGAAGGGAGAAAGTACACAGTGTCATTTGTAGTTTAATCCATTGGCTTAGATCACGTGTAATAATATCCTAATGTTACAATCCTAATATGCGATAGATTCTGCTTCTCTGGAATGCCTACAGCTGTATTGGGGTGGCAGTACTTCCCAGGGATTCGCCTAAGTACAGTGTGACTTGGACTTGCCACTGTGGGCTGTCCACAGTAGACTGAGCACCTTTGAAAGCTTTGCTTAAGAACTACTTGTATGCACGTTGTGTATTTCTTCGCCATGTAAAGTCGACTTTGCCATGGGCCTGATTAATGCATTCATGCGCCGGCCACGGAAAATTTTGAAATTATTAGAAAAATAAATATTTTCAAATCTGCTCATTATTACTCTTTGGAGCATTAAAATAACAGAAACTAAAATAAATAATGCTGGTTTTCACAAATGTTTTCCTAACACTTGGAATTCAACGATAAGACATGGGACTACTTTCTCTCAATCGTTACCAAATTGACCGGGCACATTGCACTCAATGCGCGCTCTAACATACACATGCAGGTTAGGAGCAGTGAAAAGTTGATTTGAGAGGTGCTCGCTTGACCGTGAACAGCGTTTAGCAACGGCGGTGTTATGTAGTACCCGTGCGTGCCAGTAGGTGTCGCCATTGTCGCAGATACGAGATACAGAGGTAGGCTCACACTAGTCGCGTGCTTCCGGCCGGATGTGCCTTCCTGCTGTCGCCAGCGCTCCTGACGCACTTATCCCGCACCTCGCCAGCCTGGCCCGCCGCACATTTTGGCAACGTCTTCATTCGCCGTGAAATATAGCTCGCGGAGTAGTCAACCTTACAAGGTAAACAACACTGAAATTACCAACAACATTTTGTAAACTCTTATCCTGTTCGGTTAGACGGCACGACATTAGAGCTTGCGATAGTTCACTAGTCAGTTCACTGTTTGTTAGTACTTCCGAATTAGTTAAGTGGACTTTATTCAAATACAAACAACTGGTATTCTAACGGTTAATTTTTAAGAGAATAATTTCATACAAATACTTTTTTTGTTACTGTCGTGATAAAAGTATTTTCTTTAAAAAGTCTTTATCGGTGTTGACAAACCAGTGAATTAAAATAATGGATGAGTAACTGCTAAGTTATATATTCAGCGAGGCAGATACATGTCTGGAATACGGATGGAAAGTCATATTGCAAAAACCGCCCCGAAATACTTTGTAGGGACAGACTATTAAATGCAAAACGGATATGCTGAATTTTTGCGTATATCGTATTTTTCAACTCAATCCGAATTGAATAAATTTCAATGAAGTCGATATATAGCGTAATTAAATGATTTGGAAATAAATGCTGTTTATTCTCAAACGCTAACCGAACGACAGCAATAAAGATTTGTTTAATAGCTTGGTCTCGATCATTTCCCAGTAGTATAGGGGCCGCGGTGGTGTAGTGGTCAGACTACTCGCCCCCATTAAGGCAAGGCGTATGAGAAACATGGCAGACGTTGCCACTGGCCAGGAAGTTTACTCGGATTACCACAGTCATCCTCGCTCTTGCAATCCAGCACTGCTCCATCTCCACCTCACTTCGCCTCCACGACTGCTCACAGTGCTGTTAAGCTACGACCAAACCTCTCATTTCACCTCAGTAGTACTGCTTTCACGTATCTACCAAGAGTATTAAGAGCTTAAAACTAGCCAAACTATTAGCTTTAATAGAGCTGTTGTTATTATTATATCCATAAATACATGTTTGTGGTAATCTTTATTAATAAAACGGATATGTCCTCACTGACCGTCTGACTAAACAAAGCACAGCCTTCCTCGTAAGGTGTAACTTCCCACTAAGAAGGAGTTTTTTTTTTAAATTTAAGAAGGTTAAATGGGGTAAAATATGTTTTCTCTGAATAATCAAGATGTATTTAACCTGGTGTGGTATTGGCTTGCTATTCACTTCAAAACACTACCTACCAAAATTTCAAAACACCAATCCTATGAATTTTTAGAAATTATTCTAGGAATTTTTAAAATTCTACAGTTAAGAGAATGAAAAAGGGAATTTATATATATATATATATATATATATATATATATATATATCCTACTAACTCTCACAATCTTAGAACTTGATGAGCAAATTACTAGTGATATGCTCTAAAATGCTTTACTTCGCCGAATAAAATATTTAAATCCCAGGAGTAGGGAGTAGCTGTGCGAAAGTGCTTTGCTTCATTTCTCTCTGCCAAACACAGAGTAGATGACAAACTTAAATTACGGACGGGCGAAGCCGCGGAGTAGAGAAAAACAGCGACATTACACCACATTGTAGGTCTTACTGAAGATGGGTATAGGAATGTTTAAACAGACTCAAAAGTATGTGCTTTCTGCTTAAATTTTGTAAAGTTGCATTAAAATATAACGAGGTGTATTTTTGAAAAGGAATAAGGCCCTAAGAACTTTATTTGTGGTTATAATTTCTATGGGGCTATATTTTATAACTGTAAAGAACGACGACTTGAATTTTTGTATTAGTTATAGATTTATTTAACATTAAAGTGATTTGGGAAGAGGCTAGGGGCTTGTCCCGCCTCCACCGCGGTTGTTAGCCCTGTATTGCACGGAGGTCTGCTTGCCACAGTGTAGTCCACTTAATGTACATGCTTGTTAAGTGTTGTTGCGAGTGTTACTGCTGCGCCATCACTCAAGAAATGGCAACCTTCTGTGTGCATAGCTGTGTTACGTACAGCTGAGGTGCCAGGTGCTAGGACAGTCAGCGAGGGGCAATGATGCGACCACTGCCTTTATTAAGGAGCCATGCCCGCGTATTCGTGGGGTTATTGCGGACAACCATGGAAAACTGAGATGAGGATGGCTGGACCAGTTGTTGAACTCGAGTCCTCCTGGGTGTACGTCCGCTGTGTTGCCACTACAACAAGTCGCTCGGTTTCTGTAGATAGCGAATGTTTCTTTGGAATCACACAGAAAGAAATAGCATTTAAGTACAGTGGTTCTCAGCACGGTTTGTTCATTCCAGGAAGTAATATTGTACCATACACTAGTGTTGTATTATGTACAGTATTATACAGTACCACACTTCTGCGGTAGGAACTACACAGAAATTGTTTAACATTAATTTTGTGGAAATACAGGACGACTTGACAAACTTAATAACGTGAAATAAAGTTACGCAACGATTAGCCAGAGATTTTTCCTTTAGCACGTTGGTCGGCCATGTCTTATACGTGCCTTATACGTGCCTTATACGTGTCCAATCACATACACACCGGTCCCGCACGACGTGTCAGGTGAGTGGAGTTCTATTGATACGTGCGAAACTAACATATGTGTACTTGGACACGCCGTCCACAGTCTAGTCACAGTATTTTTATACCTACACATTCTGAATCAAACCTTTGAAAAATCACCCCATGATGGCATTTGGTTGTTTCCTAAATCAATCATTCGTCACTGCCGTTTTATACTCCTGTTAACACTAATGTGTCTTCTTTTTTGGTGGAATTAAACTTTCCCTCATGCTTTGTCTATACACTATATTATTTATTTCATGGTATGAATTAAAATAATGGGAAAATAGTTGTGTTGGTAATGGCTAGGAAGAAATAGTTATTTTGTAAAATATTTTCAAATTAAGGGTTTTTTTTTTTTTTGTATTTTGATGGAGTAAATGTTTTTTATTTTCGTATACAGGTATCCATAAATTATTTGCTAAAAACCAATATCATTTCTATGGCTAAAAATATTTGACTATCTGTTCAGCGCACAAATACAGTGAGTTAGTTTCTCTTCGGCGTTTTCTTTCAGGCTTGTTTAAATTTGGTTAACACGCTGCTGTAGTGGGTGGCCCGAAGTAGAACTTGAGCAGGGCTTCAGAAAAGTCGTCAGTAACCGCGAACAAACCGTACTTTGATACTGACTTATAATGCAAAATGTTGTATTTTTCTGTTTGTGTGAGTAAGGCGAGGATAATGTAGTAATAAGAGAGCTATGTTTGAAGGCCAGATCCAATATGGCGGTGATCCTGGTGGAACGTGACTTGGATATCGTGGAACTTGCAGTAGATGTAGGACGTGACCGCAGCTGCCTCATTCACTCTACTCACCAGGCGGACTTCCCCAGACCGCACTCGTCGGCGAACTGCTATTCTAAAACACTAGTGCTCTTCACCAGTAAGTGAGGCCGCACATCTGCCAGCTGACGAACCAATCACGTCACGGCTCACTGAACATGAGTATTGTCACGTCTGCCTCTTCTTTGAAAAGACATTTGGCCTATTTATCTTTGACAAGAAAGGCCTATGACACGAGCTCCTCAGTCTGTGTGAGGATGCCGCCGTTCTCGCTGAACCCACGCCCACAATTACTTGTTATTTATAAAGAAGGTCGGAAAAGCCCCGGAAGTGGTCGGATTTTAAAGATGGCCAGTGGGGTTTACCCACAGACTAGAGACGATCAGGTGGACGGATATATCGTCTTCTGCGCATGTACCCAACACTGACCTACCCCACACCAACACTACTGTCAAAGTCACGTGCTCAACACTGATGAACGCGTTTGTTGAAGTCTTAATTTCCAAGCGACAGGCCATTTTAAAAGGAAAATTGGTGTAAAAAATTTGAAGTTAATCTAATTGTTTTATAAATTGGTTAGACGGAGTATAAAAGCATCCCAAAGCTCTTGTTTGCATAACGCAGTGTTGTAACCTCAAATCGTATCCACAGTTGTGTTGGCATAAAAGCAGTCCATTGTTGGGAAGCGAAGTGGCTACCACGCACCTCGGATGCGCACTTTACCCTATTTTCCCTCTGCGGATTTATATGTGTAAATAATAAGTGTGCAGTGACCGTAGCTAATATTAACAGAGTGATGAGAACTTTAAATATAATTAAGATAGGCATTAGGAATAGCAAATGTCAATAGTAGAGGCAGTGAATAATAGATGCGTGTATATTTATAGCATTCCTTCACGGACTGCTCAGGTACGCGCTAGGAGGCTTGTAAGAGTCGCACGAGCCACGGAGTGCGAATAGCAAGCGCCCATTGCACGAGTATCGAGCAGTAAGAGGCGCCGGATTGCCAACATGCGGGACACTCGGCACAAGTGTCGGCGGCGTGGTGTGGGGCGACCCAGTTCCGCAGTTGTCAGGAGCTTGATTACACTGGCGAGGCGGGCTGGAGTCTTGTAGGGGAGGGCAGTCGGCCGGAGCCATGCAGATGTGCTGGAATGCGAGCTCACAGCGGGGGTGGTCTGCCGCCGACACGAGTCGCTGCTCTGCCAGGGATGCTGTGCGAGTTCACACTCCGTGGTAGCCCTCCACAGCTGCGTGAGCCAGCAACACCCGTGGTCATGCCAACAACTACACATACACATAACTACCACCTCACTATATGCTTTACGAGACAACTGATCATAACTAGACACCTGCGAAATTCGCGATATTATTGGAGGACAGTCTAAACTTAAAACATTTTTACTTTTGCAATGTCATTGAACCATTTTGTATTTGGCACCGTCCAAAGTTCCCGAATTTCACTCCGTACCAAAATTTTTATGAGTCACTCAGTTCGAAAATAGCATGACCCCCAATTGTGGATAAGTGACTTTTTATTTGGGAATGAGGAGCGAGAGGCGGAGCAGTTACCCGATCATTCACGCTCTGTCATTCCATGCCAGCACCATCCATCTTCTCTGAAGAATGTTCGAATTCATTGCACAGTCATGCAACTTCTCTCATTCCTGCCAAGTTCTATCCCCCACGCCCGTTCTCTCTCGCCTGCTCTATCCCTTGAGGTTTTCTCATATTCCTTCCGGTCTCCTTTATTTTTTCTCATGTTCTCTCATTCCTTCCTGTCTCACGTCCGTTCTATCCATTGGGGTTTTTCTCATATTCCTTCCGATCACCTTTATTTTCACCCTTTCCCCTCACTTGCCTTCCGAGCACTCCATCTTGGATGTTCCCTCAAGCACGTCGTCTGCTGACACCTAGGTTTTCTCATATTCCTTCGGGTCTGCCTCACACTACAGACATTTACTTTATTTTCCCTTGGATCTCCTTTCACATACACATATACTCGCTTCCTCATGTAACACCAGTTAACTTGTTAAACTTTTCTTGTTAACTATTCCGTACATATGACAACTAAATAATTATAATAGTCCACTTGTTATTGGATGGGTGGGATACTGCGGTCGGCGTGTCCCTCCATATCACTGGTGGCTCGTGGCCGAGGACATTCTCTCTGACAATACTGCCCTCAGTTCCTAGTGTGGTGACTGACCAGCCAGGGCATACAACCTCAGCACGACCTCTGTCCTGACCAATCAGGGTGGTCTCTGCCCGCCACGTCGCACACTTCGGCTCTGGGAACAAGGAACGAGTATCTCTATCCTGACTGCACAGCAAAACAATAACTTCATCCAGTGTGTTGTGCCCATTACAACTTATACAACTACATTACATTACGACTATATGCTATTCAAATGTTTAAACTAAATTCACATAACCCGTGCGCTTGCTTAGTAAACATTTCGCACCAAATGCGTTGTTCCATTATGAAAACTAATGTTCTGCTAAAGTGTTAATTGAGTAATATTAGCCACTAAATTATTTCAACCTTTTTGCAGCGAACTCGTTGCCGTGCAACTAGTAAACGTTTGCAAATAAGTTTATGGATTGTAAGTAAATGGTTGCATTCAAATATAATAAATATCGACCCCTCTGGCATGTAGCTGGAAATGTTGAACTATTCAGGCGGCAGTGCAACAGGAACTTGGTGAAGGGTATAATACTGGAAAGTCAAAGTGTCTCCATCCATTCCAAGCAGAGAGAAACATTGCGTGTGACAAATGCAAAGCCATTTGCTGGCTCGTCGGTTCACAGCAAGACTGCGACAGAAAGTAGTTCCGACAGTGTTGAGTAATTTGGAAGAACAGACGTTAAAATTTAAATAATATGTGTGGTTGCAGCTTAGGAATATATTTTTATAGTTGTTTTACTTAGTGGTAAAGACGCACCGAGTAAACGAAAGTTATGCGAGATGGGAACACGATGGGTCGGGCTGAAGTGTCACCACGTGTCGAAAAACATAAAAAGGCCCTTTCCAAATCTCACAGAAAATGATCATAATTATTTAATGCTAAATTAAAAAAAAAAAAATTCCATTACGAAAACTTAACCAAAATAGATATTCTTTTCAACAATGCGAAAGCGAAGGTGTGACAGGTGGCTGCTCAAGACGTGTGAGTTGGCCGGCGACCTAACCAATACGTTCTAGGTGTGAGCACAAGCGGAGTAATACAAACTTCCGCCTTGGAATATATAGTGCGCGCGAGTTTTCTGCATTTCGCTGTTGAAAAAGTTCACCGTAAATAAGATGACGAATGTTTACTTTATTATTTTCAAAGATGACAATGAGAGCATGGAGTTCTGTAACGAGAGGCGTGTAAACTGTAGTGTCATTGTCTTAATCGGTAGGTGTGAATCATATCTGCCACGAGGAAAAGGTTCGTGACATTTTGACGCTGAGCACGCCTCCCTTGCGGCGGTGTTTGCCCAGCCCCCTCTCTGGTACTGATGACGTCACAGGCTGCGCGGGAGGTCTGCGCAGTGGGCGGCGCGGACAGAGGCGCCTCGCGCGGCGGGCTCGTCAGTTACAGTCGACACTCGACAGTCGAGCGGGGCAGGTGGCGTGCGTAGTTCGTATCTCGACAGTTACACCGGGTTGTGGCATCGCTCAAGTGTCTCGTGTGACCGGCGGCAAATATGGTTCGTGTATCAGCTCTGTGCTTGCTGCTGCTCTTTTGCGTCGTCCACACAGGTGAGACACTGCTATCTCTCTGCTGCTACTGCCAAGTTTTGAAGGGATACGTTTACAATAATTATCATCACTTAGTTACGTTATTTGTGTTAGCAAACAAGAGTTCTTGCAGAGAACAAACATGGCAAAACTTGGTTTTAGAATGATCCAGAAACTACAAAGCGACTGTATTATTTTTCTTCAATGGCAGTTATTTGGCGATATACTATGCATTTTAAGTACTTTTATTTGCGCATTTCTGTCAAACTTTAAGTTTTGTAGGAGCAACGAAATGAGCTTTCAAGAAAATTAAAAAATATGATTTAGTTTTCGGGGAAATTAAGCGTATACCATTTGTACTTTGACTTTATGAGAAATATGGCACAAGATGCCGGCAAATCATGTTTTTTAATGAATAAGAGTAGTCCTTGTGAAATGTGAACACTCCTTCATTTAATTTAGGATCTACAAAAACTACGCGAGCAAATGTGCTCTAATCCTGCACGTTCTAAATTTAAATAACCTGCCGTTACAACCTGGCTATAGAGAAGTGTTTTAAATATGTTGATGAGTTCAACTGGCTCCGTACAACGCAAACCACTTTTACATGTTAACATTATGTTCGGAGAAAAATTAATGTATAAAGTATAGTAATTTTTGCGTATGTTACTTGCTGAAAGCATATGGTAGCGCCTTTGCAAATGTAACATATGGACATGGCTTTTCACGTTCGGGGGAATGACTATAACCAACTTATTAATAATGTACGTCGTCTGTGATTTGCCACTAGAAACGTGAGGATTGATTGATATTGCATATTTTCTTGAGATTCTTGACAATATTACAAAGGGTTGCGCCGTTGTTAATTAAAAATATTTGTGCTCGTTGTAATTTATGCTTTGTATTTTCGGTGAGTTATATGTCTTTGAATTCTGTTTTTTAAAAAAAGTACAAGGAAATTTTAGAATAATTATGCAGATCATGTAGAGTTTAAGCAGCTGATTCGTTTCTGCTGCCCGAATAACGTAGAAGGCGGTGAAGCAAAATTATAGTATCAGTTCGTGAGCCAGTATGATTATGATTTCTGTATTGTAATTGTACAAGATTTCTGTGACTGAAATGGTGTAATGTCGTGAATGATTATATATTATAATTTCATAATTGGAATGAGAATTTCCGAACTGAAATGTTTTCGTTTGTGTTTTACACGTCCCATCGTGGCGGAAACAGATTGTTTTCTTCTTTCCTGATCGAGGTAACAGTCATGTCACGACAGTTGCCTCGATCTTACAGAATTCACAGCTACTCAGCCACACTTAGTGAAATGCGTCGTTGATTGGCGAGCGTTTTCCTATGCTGTAGAAAACGACAGAACTGTATTGGTGGAGTATTTTGAGAATGGGAAAAAAAGGGGAAGAAATTAATATTTGTGTTTATATGCAGTAACATATAGTGTNGTGAAATGCGTCGTTGATTGGCGAGCGTTTTCCTATGCTGTAGAAAACGACAGAACTGTATTGGTGGAGTATTTTGGGAATGGGAAAAAAAGGGGGAAGAAATTAATATTTGTGTTTATATGCAGTAACATATAGTCTCAGGTGGTCTGCGTACTTTAAAAAATGCGTCAACAAAATTTTCATTGTGGAGATGCCGTAGTTATAAATACCGATAATGTAGTTTGTTATTTTCTTTTTAATGCTTGTTTTGTGATTTAGCCCCGTTATTTTAAACATGTAAAACAAATTAATTCGTAAAGATTTTTATGAGTGGTTAAATTAGGATTACACGAACGGAAGACGTGTGTAGGTAATTGGCCGTGTTACGGCTGCTTTACAATGAATCCGCAAGCCGTAACAGTCGTGGAAGTCGCAGCGGTATTCGTATTACAGTACGAAAAGTTACGTACAAACAAAGATAATGTCACACAGTTCCAAGCCAGTAGGAAAACGATAATTGCCACTCGTATTCGTAAACATAAAACCATTTTAATCGACAACTTAGTTATTGTGTATTTGGTTATTGTAGTGGCATGGTCTCGCGACAGTCGTAGTTGGAAGACTTGGGTTTCATCCCAGTGGTGCGGTTAACATTGGACGAGTGTGTGCACCAGCTTGCGACTTGCCGTTGCAGACCGGGCTTCAGGTTGACAGTGCACTCCGAGTGGTCCTTGGATAGTTGATCAGCAGTAATCGTATTGGTCTTCCTTTTGCTACGAGAGGTCATGTGAGCGCGCGTGTGTAGTCTATTTGCGGTTTCTTCACCCTTTTTTAATCTAAACTTTAAAACATCACCCTATCTATGACGTGTTTGGTTTTCCTAACTATACCATGTACCACAAGTATTTTATACTAATGTTTGCGTAAAAATACATTATGTTTTGTTAAATAAAGTTTTTATTTATATTTTATCTATAAATTATAATATGTATTTCGTTTATAATTAATACGAATGCAAACAGAGAGAAAACATGTGTGCCGGTAATGCCTAGTAGGAAATAGTTCTTTCGCAAAATATAATTACACCGTGCGCACGAATGCGCGAGTTCACTGTAGTACCTTTGGTGTGGTGTAATTATGTACACTTGGTTAAGCTACAGACAGATTTTTGCATGAGACGGAGGAACATACAACTTAGCAGGGCTTCAGAAAAGTTGGAAGTAACCGTGAATGGACTGGAAGAAGAGAGTAGGTAGAGTGATGCCCGGAGGGGAAAGGGGGAGAAGGAGAGGTTGTTCGCACGTCGGTACTGGTTTGTGCCGTTGTACGTCTCCTTGAACAGAGGC
>NQII01000743.1:180391-198812 GCA_002778355.1 Clitarchus hookeri
CGTGTCTGGCTCACGTATGTTCCCTCCACGTCGTCACAGCCTTCCTCAAGCCGTGCTCAAGTCTTACTTTCACGATATTCCTCCGCCTCATGTTAACGCACCGTATTTGTGCGCACTCATTCTAATATAATTTACATGAGATCTATTTCTTACTAGTCATTACAAACACGCCTGGTTTTCAATTTTTTATTTATATAAATTATAAATGTAATATTATTTGTGAATAAATTATAAATAAAAATTAAATTTACTAAAAACAAATAAACTTTCACATAAATAAAATACATTGACGTTGACAAGAGTACAAAACGCTTGTGATGTAAGACGTATTCAGGAAACAGCCTACATCGCGCGTGGGCTGACATTTCGCAGTTTCGAATCAAAAAGTGTGAGGAAACTACGAGTAAACTATACACCGATTTCAGGAAGGATTAGCCTTTGCACGTTTGAAAAATAAATCCCTGGCCGTGACGGTTTACAGCGGTCAGACTGTACTAGCGAAGTTGGCAGCCATGTAGGACAATTATTGGCTGTTCACAGTAGAGTAAGCACTTCTCAAACCAACCTTTACAATGAATCAGTGCTGGTAACTACATACATGCTAGATAGGGTGCAGACATTGGCATGCGGGCACCCAGTCGGCAGGGAATTAATAAGAATTGTTCTACATGTGACAATGTGTAATGTGTGAACTGATGGTCAGTGAAGTTAGCGATAGTATGTTACTAACACATGCATGATCTACANGTGACAATGTGTAATGTGTGAACTGATGGTCAGTGAAGTTAGCGATAGTATGTTACTAACACATGCATGATCTACATTGCTATCAGTTGTACGGTTCTACTTGGATGACGTGTGAATAAAGTGGTCAAGGTCACGACATAGTTAAACGTCTATATGTGGGAAATATACTCGATGAGAATAAAAGAAGATCACAAGACAAATTTGAAGATGCTCATAGTTAGGAACACACATTTGCTCGGTATGTTTTCATTTAAAGGAAAAAAAAAACNAAGACAAATTTGAAGATGCTCATAGTTAGGAACACACATTTGCTCGGTATGTTTTCATTTAAAGGAAAAAAAAAACAACACCAAAACAGTTTTCAAATGCGTGGACAGTCACTTAGAGGCGTTCTGGCATCTGTTTCACAANTACTTTCACGATATTCCTCCGCCTCATGTTAACGCACCGTATTTGTGCGCACTCATTCTAATATAATTTACATGAAATCTATTTCTTACTAGTCATTACAAACACGCCTGGTTTTCAATTTTTTATTTATATAAATTATAAATGTAATATTATTTGTGAATAAATTATAAATAAAAATTAAATTTACTAAAAACAAATAAACTTTCACATAAATAAAACACATTGACGTTGACAAGAGTACAAAACGCTTGTGATGTAAGACGTATTCAGGAAATAGCCTACATCGCGCGTGGGCTGATATTTCGCAGTTTCGATTCAAAAAGTGCGAGGAAACTACGAGTAAAGGATTAGCCTTCGCACGTTTGAAAAATAAATCCCTGGCCGTGACTGCTTACAGCGGTCAGACTGTACTAGCGAAGTTGGCAGCCATGTAGGTCAATTATTGGCTGTTCACAGTAGAGTAAGCACTTCTCAAACCAACCTTTACAATGAATCAGTGCTGGTAACTACATACATGCTAGATAGGGTGCAGACATTGGCATGCGGGCACCCAGTCGGCAGTGAATTAATAAGAATTGTTCTACACGTGACAATGTGTAATGTGTGAACTGATGGTCAGTGAAGTTAGCGATAGTATGTTACTAACACATGCATGATCTACATTGCTATCAGTTGTACGGTTCTACTTGGATGACGTGTGAATAAAGTGGTCAAGGTCACGACATAGTTAAACGTCTATATGTGGGAAATATACTCGATGAGAATAAAAGAAGATCACAAGACAAATTTGAAGATGCTCATAGTTAGGAACACACATTTGCTCGGTATGTTTTCATTTAAAGGAAAAAAAAAAACAACACCAAAACAGTTTTCAAATGCGTGGACAGTCACTTAGAGGCGTTCTGGCATCTGTTTCACAATAGTTTTTGTTTTGTATTAGCATTATCATCTCTGTGGGACTGCCAAGGTACTCAACGAATTTCAAATAATCTTGCAAAATTGGAATGTTGCTTTTTAAGAGCCCGTGTCATCCGGCGTACTGGATTTTTTTATTTATTTCAACTTAATTCAAATTTAGGAGGATTTATTGAAAAATGTGACAGTAGAAGCTTAGCCAATTACTTAACCCACCATTACTTGCATAATAAATGAACTACTAAGACATATTTATCCAACAGTTAACTTAACCTTTTAATGATAACTGGGGAACATCTATTATCAATCAGGCACAAAAATTTGCACAGAAACATGAAATGTAATGCGCCTGTAATGAAACATTACCAGTAATAACCCAGTCTCTTCTATTACTACAGTAAAACGAGTAATTTGTATATAAGGGGAGAGACAGCCTCTTAAAGAGCGAAGATCCGAGATACGCGGTGCATTATTGCTTGAGAACTTATTCTGAGGCAAAACTGCGGTCGTCAATCCGCGTCGGATACTCGTATTACATTGTCACGTGCCAGATACATATGCGTTTCCCCCCGCTGTGCGTGCTACGACGGAGGTTAACGAACGACAACAGCGATATGGGAATGCTGTTTGCAGCAGGGAGAGGGAAGTCGTAAACAATATTTATTATATGTAATGGCGGAACAAACCATAAACGTCTACTGGGACCCTTGTTGCTGAGGCGACTTGCAAGAGCAGCCGGATACTACTCGTAAACATATTCTAATTTTAGTTTTAGGGTAGCAGGGCGACATTGCAGTCGCCTCTGAAACATTGTCACACTGCGCTGATTCGTGCACGAGTTGGGTTCTATCCGCAACTAGTCCTTCCCCCTCGCCATGTGAACACGCCTTAGCACTCACGCTCCCAGAGGACCCTACCACACACTGTACCTGTGATCAAGCGGATACACGAAGAATGATTATCGATATTCCTTCCGTGATACGTATATTAAACAATTTATGATGTGCAGGTGCGATAATTGATCAAACAACGCGGAAATGTCACGATGATCATACCACAATCCGTTTCTGAATATATGGCAAACCTGTACGGTGGTATAACCAAGGTAACCGCGTCACTGGATTGATTTTGATATTGTTTTGTAACTTGGTTTCTTGTTATTGTATTAGATACAGGCCACGTACTGTTTGCAAAAATACAAGATTGTCTTTCTTCGAGCCAGAAACAAATTCTGCAGAGAACAATTTATATAGAAACACCGTTCACTTCAAATAGACTGCACCCACCGACGAACGTGCCGGAACAATAGTAAAAAATACGGAAACGCACGTCTATTTATGAGTTGAGATAAGAAAATGCGGAGGGAAAAAATAGCAAGGTTACACGAGCTTCGTCGGTTATCTCATTCTATAACTCGTTGTGTGGAGTCTGTTCGCGGTTTCCTCACACACTTTTTGAATCTAAGCTTTCAAAAATCACCTCATGTGTAACGTGTTTGGTTATTTTATATATATGCCGTGTATAACAAGCATTTTATACTTCTGTTAACGTTAAAGTAACTTTTTTTTTTTGTTGAATGAAACTTTCACTTNCCGTGTATAACAAGCATTTTATACTTCTGTTAACGTTAAAGTAACTTTTTTTTTTTGTTGAATGAAACTTTCACTTATATTTTACCTATAAATTATATTATTTCATTTATAATTAATATGAATTAAAACAGCGAGAAAACAAGTGCCTAATAAAAATTGTTCTTAACGCAAAACATCATTAGACTGAGTGCGCACGAATGCAGTGCGTAGTCCCTTCAGTGTTTGCATGAGGCGGAGGAATATCCTGTAAGTAGAACTGCAGTAGGGAATGCTGGAAGTAGCCGTGAAAGGACTATAATATGGAAAGTGAGGGAGAGGCCAGCGAAGGAATGCCTCTCGCCGCAGTGTGTGACGTGGTTGTACAGTTTTCTTGCTGGTTGTCCGAGCCTGCGGACGGATGGCTCGCGGGTAGAGAGCAATAAAACTGCCGACGACTTCCGGCTGTCAGTTGTCGCTGTGCCGCCTCTCCCTCCTCTCATTTCATCACGCACTGTGGCTCTTTACCGCCGCCCGCAGTTGGCGGGTCGCGTCATGGCTCGAGCACCGCACGCTAATTACCACACAGCCGCTAATGTGGCAAACAAACAACCAACTGTGCGCGCCTCCGGGTCGTACACAGGGTGTCGGGCAATGTCAAGGTGCTCGGAGAGCGCTCACAGCTGCCATGTCGCACGCAGAAGGTTCGGAAATTAGACGCCTAAACTGCGGGAGGTGATTCCTTATTAAATATATAGTAGACAATGTATAGGACACATACCATATACCTAAACAGAATATTAAAGGAGACATGAGCCTGTGAAAATAGTGTTTTGAAAACGGATTTTCGCTAAATGCCTTGTACTTTCTGCCAGCGGTAGGGATGGCAGTGATTTAACCACAGTACTTCCCGCACGGTTGAATGGGACACGCCCATTTGGCGCGCTATGGAGCGTGTACTAGTGGAGGGCATGTCGTATGCTGACTATCACTTCCTCAATTTCCTTCATTTAACAGTGAGCGCAATATTTCAACTCTAATTAACGTTCATCTTAATTGTATCTGTTTGGTTACAGTCAATTAACTCATACTCATTATTAACACATCTTCAGTCTATCTGTTGCTATCATTTGTAATGTCTTTCACTCACGCATCTAGTCCGAGAGTACAGCTATAACACCGCCAGAGATGCTACTTAGGCATTGCAAACGAAAACTATGTTTAACTGTAGATAGTCCATAATTAAATACGCGCTTTAGAAATACGCATTTAAAAAAATCCCAATGATAACTGCATATATTTTTATAATGGAATGTTACGAATCGCTACAACACAGATATGCTACCGTAGCGCCAATTTGGCTTGACTTGTAAAATGCATGTTCAAATATTTGGGTTATCTGCATTTATTGAATAAACCTCTGCCAAGTTAAAGCTATNTTGACTTGTAAAATGCATGTTCAAATATTTGGGTTATCTGCATTTATTGAATAAACCTCTGCCAAGTTAAAGCTATCATAAAGCCATTTGAAGTAGAGTTTGTTAAATTAGTGTGATTGATGGAATTATGTTTAATGGTAATGGAAAATGAAGGAAAATTGAAATTTGTGTTTACTTCTTCAAAATGTAATACAGAGGTGTAGATGGATGTTAATATCTTAATCCAGCCTAACCTAACCTAATCAGAAACATGGGTAGACTCAAAAAAGTGGCGAAGAAGCCAATAAAAATTATCAGGATGCCCATAGCATTGCGATTAAACCTCCGAACCAACCCCAAAGAGTGAAGTAGTGGTAAATATGTTTATCTGCTACAGTGGAAAGCTGCGCCGGTGGCAAGACAGCTTGTTATTCTCTGCTCAGTGTCGTCTCCGACACAGGAACNTTGACTTGTAAAATGCATGTTCAAATATTTGGGTTATCTGCATTTATTGAATAAACCTCTGCCAAGTTAAAGCTACCATAAAGCCATTTGAAGTAGAGTTTGTTAAATTAGTGTGATTGATGGAATTATGTTTTATGGTAATGGAAAATGAAGGAAAATTGAAATTTGTGTTTACTTCTTCAAAATGTAATACAGAGGTGTAGATGGATGTTAATATCTTAATCCAACCCAGCCTAACCTAATTTAACCCAGCCTAACCTAACCTAATCAGAAACATGGGTAGACTAAAAAAAGTGGCGAAGAAGCCAATAAAAATTATCAGGATGCCCATAGCATGGCGATTAAACCTCCGAACCAACCCCAAAGAGTGAAGTAGTGGTAAATATGTTTATCTGCAGCAGCTGCTACAGTGGAAAGCTGCGCCGGTGGCAAGACAGCTTGTTATTCTCTGCTCAGTGTCGTCTCCGACACAGGAACATTCCCCACGCAGGGCGAGTTGCCAGTCGGCGCCCGATGTCGGAGCATTTATAACGAGATGTTGTAAGTCTGTGACATCAAATTACTCTGCGAACCATAGTCGCGCCGACCTCAGGACGGACTTGGCGCCGCCTACCCAAGTGAAAGAGAGAGGCACGTCGACTCGCAAAGCACCAGCCATACGTAGCTCACTGCTGGGCAGACAA
Source organism: Clitarchus hookeri (assembly GCA_002778355.1). NCBI lineage: Eukaryota > Metazoa > Arthropoda > Insecta > Phasmatodea > Phasmatidae > Clitarchus > Clitarchus hookeri. Next base: position 186,599 of record NQII01000743.1, read on the forward strand.
GTCTGCAGGTACTTCCTATCGCCCGCCACGCCCCTGTCGACCAAGTTATGCCCTTCCCGTGGCCCGACAACGGCAGAGCTCCGGAGTCCCAAGTTACAGCGGCACTACTATAGTCATAATATTTTGAAATGTTTCCCGCGGATGAATATGGGGAAACCACCGATATCATGTACTGGAGGATTGCAATCATGTGCCTAGTTCGTTCTAGCTTGGTATATGTATTTATAGTTACTTTTTTTGTTCTTCTGTAGTTAACTACTAAACCTCCTAATTAGTCCCGAAAAAATAAAATATCTATCTTGTAAGTATTGCATTATGTCCTTTATCAGAAAATTCCGTTGGCAGGAATCAAAATTGCTTCATTCAGAGTAGAAAATATTATGTCGCGGTTCCTCAATATCGGCCTATTTGGTTGTCGAAATAACACATGTTTTCTATGGACCTATTTGAGACCTATTTTGTTTCTGGTAATTTTTTCATGTCATTCAACTAAAATGCATGTAAATAGGTATTTTATCCATTAGATGAAAAAATTTGCCCTACTGCAATGCGTGTGCGAACGTGATGTTTTTTATTGTTCCGAAAGTCACCCACAGTGCATTGTGCTCGGATGTGGTGAGTGAAGGGTCGATCGCAGTTGTGATGGCTTGTGGGAAACAAAAGCGGAGCGAGCGTCCCTTGTCGAGATGGCAGCTGCGCTGAAGTGAGGGGCGGTCGGTCGCGTGCACTGCCAAGCCCGTATTTTTGTAATTTCAATGCCGGGATTAATTCCCCACCCCCGCGGAGTCCGCCCTTACTCGGCTCTCTTGTCGGCACGAACACCGGGCTTGGCATTGTTGCCGCTGTGAATGCAGGTGGACGCGCGGAGGATGAAGTAGTTCATTTACAGATTTTATAAATTACGTGGATATTCACTGCTCGAAATAATGGAGGGTTTTGTGACCGTGATATTATGAATTTTCCTTAGCAGCGTTGGTTTATGAAAGATTTTCTGCTCCGTGTATTGTGTTGACTGGCATAACGCTTTCATTATCAAACTTTAAACATGTTTGTATCTACACTTATACTCACTCTAATCCTTCAGCTGAGCATCGTATCAGAAATCAGCGTGAATCTTGAGGGTGATAGTAGGCCAACACAATTTTAGACACCCCGTGTCTGTAGAAATAACAGTAACTTGTTTCCTAATCGGTTGGTATGCGTACAGACAGAAATCTGTTTTGTAAGTAGAGCAATTATCCTCCCCCCACTCCCCCTCCAAATTCTGCAAGTAGTAGTCAATGTGCGAATTCATAACCCTCAAATGTTTCACAACAGCTTGTTTTATTACACTCGCAGATCACAGATTTCGATTATTAAGTGATGTCTTTACAAATGTAGATTTTTTTTCTTTGGCAATTATTGCTGTGGAACTTCAACACCGTTCGTGATGGTTCATTTAAGCGTAGCCGTTACATTGGTCCGCGATTCGATATTTGTTTGCTGGGAAGCTTATCGCGTACCGCTAGCTGAGTATGACAGTTCTGTGCGTAATGCTTCATAGCAATGTCAAGTTTTGTCGTTCCTTTGCATTGGTAATGATACAAGTGTTTAGGTCGTGATATTGTGGCGTATACGTGGTTCTGGTAGCTCTGTTGTCTCCAGTACGCATCCAGTCATGTGGGATAGCATCCTATGCGACTATGCCGTCATGCCAAACATGCTTGATATGTCCGCAGAGTAGACAAGTACACAGAGACGAAATTTTGCAGCGGGTCAGTTGATGTGGGCGTGGCCTTTCGTTGATTGGCTGCGCGAGCCTCAGGGAATAGGTATTGCGTCTGATTGGTGCTGCGAAAGTGTCCCTATTGGCTGGGCTGCCGGCTGGCGAGTGGGTTGTCAGGTGCTGATTGGCGCACGGCTTTCCAGCATGTTGCTAGCGTGCACGGCGGGATTTGCTGGTTTTTCCAGCTCTGTATTATAGCCTATTCGCCGTTTCTTCACACTTTTCAATTAAACCTTTGGAAAATCACCCCATTTAATAACGTATTTCACTGTGTCCTAAATGTGTCATGTATCACTAGTGTGTTGGTAATGTCTAGTAAGAAACAGCTCTTATGGAAAATAAGTTGCGTTGTCCCTCTCGTTTAATTGTCTAGACTTGGTTAAGCTTTGTTTGCATGAGGCGGAGGAATATCCTGGAAATAGATCTNTAATGTGTCATGTATCACTAGCGTTTTATACTTTTGTTAACACGAAAGTATTTTATTTTTGTTAAATTGATATTTGACTTATGTTTTATTCATAAATTACAATATTTCAATAATAATTAGTATGAATAGAAAATAGGTGTGTTGGTAATGTCTAGTAAGAAACAGCTCTTATGGAAAATAAGTTGCGCTGTCCCTCTCGTTTAATTGTCTAGACTTGGTTAAGCTTTGTTTGCATGAGGCGGAGGAATATCCTGGAAATAGATCTGTACCAGGGCTTCAGGAAAGTAGGAAGTAACCGTGAACGGGCTTTAGTTGCGCGCCGTGCGTTGTTCTGCGTGCAGGATGTAGAATGAAGCCGCAGTGCGTATCTCCAAGCTACATCACAGCCGCCACCTGAGGCCAACAGCAGGAAGTGTGTTTGTTGTGGTAGGGCAGGAACAAGAGTGGCTGCGTATCTTCCGTCCTGGAGCTCTTTCAATACGGCGATACTGTTTCTCCTCCGCGCCTAAATATAGCAGCTAACAAACAAACAACTGGGAATATGTGTTGATATGAAAGATTGAACACCTGACCTAGAAGCGTAGCTTGCTTTTTATTTGGGAGGCCAACCTGTGGATTGTTATTGAGATAATACCTAGAAATATATTTAGACCAGAAAATCAGTAGATTCATTTTGCTAACTTTCAGTAAAAGTCCGTGTAAAATATTTTCCCTAATCATAAAAACGAAAAGACCAATATATATATATATATATATATATATTAATTTTGCTACATTGGTCTTTTCGATTTTATGATTACGGAAAATATTTTACACGGACTTTTACTGAAAGTTAGCATAATGAATATATATGTGTGTGTGTGTATGACATTTCACCTAAATTGTTTTTTGGCTTCGTATTAAATAAATAATGTTTGTAATGTCTGCCGTGATTTCTTTCCTGGAACAAAACCAGAAGGAAATGATCTCCCCTGTGAGTAAGTGATATTCGTATACGTAACTATCGCCACTGTTCTTTGTTGGGAATGGTTCGTACTGCAGTGACCGAACACAGAGCCACACAGTTGATTAATTGTGATCACGGAACAAGTGTTTAATTGTTTGAGTACAGCACGCATCAGACATTTCATAATTGCGACTCATGAGACCATTAATTAAAGTGGGCCTGACATATTTAAAGTCTGACAGGGAAGATCTTTCATGATTGCAAGTTTTCCGTCGCGACTGTTCTTGCGCGTGTGAAAACACCTGCGTGTGGAGTTTATACCTGACAAACACGCAGTGCAAAATTTGCGTAGAGCCAACGAACGTCAAATTGTTAATTTATGCCGCGCAATCCCTCCGTACTTTAGCTAGGTATGTTGATTTCAACGCTGGCTTACACACTTAACAAATTTCTTAGCCTTACAAGTGATTAGCCAGAAGTGTGACTTTTGTGTGCCCTTATCAGTGAAATACGTCTTCGTAAATAGCTGCTATACGTTACTCAGTGCCGCGTGTAGTTTTGTTCTTGGGTAAGCCGAATGTTATCAGGTGGCGTCTCGTAACTTTTCTGTGCCGGGCCGTACAACGTGACACTTTAACTTTCTTTCTTAGCGCGATGACTAAGCGGGATCATGTTAGTTATATATGACTGTAAAATGTCGCGAATTCCTTTTAGGACAAGGTATACTAGAAACACAGTGCCCTGCCATATGACGCACCTAAAACTTATTGTTTCTTACTTGTCGGGGCTTTATACACAGTGGCAGGTACATTTCGTCGAATGGTAGTGCGCCAAACTGTACTTCGTACGACAGACTAAATACGAAGTAGGCCGATTATTCTTCTTCTGCGCATGTACCCAACACTGACCTACCCCACACCAACACGACCGTCAAAGTCACGTGGTCAACACTGATGAACGCGTTTGTTTATATTATAATTTTCTAAAGACAAACAGTTGTATGTGTATAAAATACTTTTATTAGTTAGAATGCTTTGCAAATTAGCTAACGGAAGTATGCATACAAACAGCTGTAAGCACTTGTTTACTAATCAGTGTTGTAATTTCAAATGCTATCCACGTCGTTTATGATAGTCGTGTTGACAGTCCAGTGTTGGGGCAGGAGACTGGCTGACACCATATTCACTGCACGCTTCACACACATGTGCTTTTGTGTTACTTCCGCAATTGACTAGCCTCGCCGTGGAGAACTTTGACACGCCTGCGATAAAGCACGGACCTGATACCACACTACCTGGTCTGGAATAAAACTGCTGACTGAGGCACCAGCCTGCCAACAAGTCCAGGCTCGGGTATACATAGAACAGTGAAGTGTAGTAGTCTGTAGGTCTCTGGAATCGCGACATTGTCCGCTCTCCAGTAATACTACGCCGCAGCTATGCATACTGGCGTGGCGGTTCCTTTGAGCCATTCCCCTGATTGGCTGCAGGAGGCTCTGGGAGAGGGCGTTTGTATCTGATTAGCTGCTGCGTGCTGAGGAAGACTCCCTATTGGCCGAGTTACCACCAGCTCCGACGTGTTGCCATTTTGCTGGCTATGCGGCTGGTTTCGCTGAATGAGAGGCTGTTTCACTTCCGTACTTTTAAGCATTCTGTGGTAATACGTTGACGAAAGAAGTCGTTGAGTGTCACGTGCTGTTCAAGTGGGAGGTAGAATGCTGCGCCGAAGCAGACAAGCGACCTTCACTGGCCCGGTACTGCTGGCGAGGAATGACGAACCAGCAGTAAGGGAAGGCTTGCTTCTCCTGGAACAAGTGTTTCCACTGTGCTTCCTGCGTCCTGACGCCGTGCACAAGGTGTCCCTCTGCCTCGCTGCTCAACTGGCTCGACTTCAAACTGCGATAGGGAGGCGACGTTAACACGGCTGTTTACGAGGCCTCTGCTCTACACAGACAACGCAGTGCACGGCATCCGTCCAATGCCCCTGATTGGCTCCGCTGGCCGCGTCTCGTTGTCTTGCCGGGAATGGACAGAAGGCGGAGCTGCACCACTCATCTGGTGGCGACATCCACTGACAGCTCTTAAACAGGACATTTTCGCAGAAGAAAAACAATTGTTTTTTGATTTTATAAACAGCGTAACACAAGTATGTTATGCATATAACTTTCATTAATATAAAACATTGTTAATTTCAAGTTTTAATAACATAAACTTTAAGTTGTATACCACGACCTTTTGTGACTAGTAAAGGTGGACAGCGATTTTTTGTAGATCCTGTTTAGTTTATTGATAAACGCTTTCCTAGAAGTAGCCTTAGGGGATGGGGAAAGCCAGTATATATCACTGTCATACAGGAAGAAAATGTGGTTCTGTTTATTTTTGTGCAGAATGTAGCGTGTAAATATTTCAGCATGATAGTCGAACACACGTGAAGTATCGAAAAAATGAATTACAACCTATTAAACCACCTGTAACTAAATGGCTTCGTATCTCAATTGATTAGGTTGCACGCTTACCGTCTCAAGGGTAGTGTTATTGCAACCTTGTATCTCCGAAAGAGTGATACTTTCTTTAAATATGTATATAATATCTAGCAGTCGAAAAGGAAACAAGATGGCCGACTGCTACGCCTACTGGTGGGTGAACACTGGAAGCAAGATGGCCGACTGCTACGCCTACTGGTGGGTGAACACTGGAAGCGATGGCGAGATGGTTGTTTTCTGGCGTGGTTTATCTGTAAAGTACAGATTTGTTGTAACGATGTCGCCTGCCTATGACGCCACTTTTTAGTGATTCGTTCGTTACCATGACGTAAAACCCTATATTTCAATCTACCTCCCTATCGCAGCTTATATAGTCCACTAATGGTCACTTCCAACTTTTCTGAAGTTCTGCTGATGTTCTATTTCTAGGATATTCCTCCGCCTTATGCAAACAAATCTTGACCGAGTCTAGTAGATCACAGCAAACAACTTACCGCATTCGTGCGCACTCAGTGTAATAATATTGTGCATAAAAACTATTCCTTTCTAGGCATTACCAACTCACCTATTTTCTCTGTTTCCATTGATATTAATTATCATTGAAATATTATTATTAATATATAAAATATAAATTAAAGTTAATTTTAACAAAAAATTAGGTACATTGATGTTAACAGAAGTATGAAAGTCTTGTCATACATAGCATATTTAGCAAACAACCAACACGTCTTACATGGTGTGCTTTTGGAAAGGTTGGTTCCAAAAGTGTTGACTTGACGGTGAACTGCGCAGAGCCGTGTGCGCAGTATGACGCTGCAGCCGTGCCAGTCACGTGCTAGGCTAGGGGGTTGGAGGGTGGTGAGGAAGGAAGGGGATGGTGACTCAGCTGCTAACTGGCGAGGGTGTGTGCGATGTAAGCATCCTCCATGCGGCCCTGGGGGTTGATAGCGTTGCACTTCAGTTATCTATTGGAAACAGGGTCGCCATCAACTCCCCTGCAATAATACTCTTACTCTCTCCATCTTTTACGTTGTCTGCAAAATAACTTTCGAATGACCATTGAAAATACAAGCANCAATAATACTCTTACTCTCTCCATCTTTTACGTTGTCTGCAAAATAACTTTCGAATGACCATTGAAAATACAAGCATTATATTAAACATTTTCATTAAAAAATAATTTCATATTGAGAAATGGATAACAAAACTGATTTAAACAGCCAGGGAACAATCTATCTGAATAAAAAAATGGCGAAAATTAAAAATACTATAAATATTTTATTTAAAAAAAAGCTTTTCCTATAGGATGTTTACGGTAAAGTGTGCACTTTTGATTCCCTAGTTATTTTTCTCCTATAAGTAATTTTTTTNCAACCTATTAAACCACCTGTAACTAAATGGCTTCGTATCTCAATTGATTAGGTTGCACGCTTACCGTCTCAAGGGCAGTGTTATTGCAACCTTGTATCTCCGAAAAAGTGATACTTTCTTTAAATATGTATATAATATCTAGCAGTCGAAAAGGAAACAAGATGGCCGACTGCTACGCCTACTGGTGGGTGAACACTGGAAGCAATGGCGAGATGGTTGTTTTCTGGCGTGGTTTATCTGTAAAGTACAGATTTGTTGTAACGATGTCGCCTGCCTATGACGCCACTTTTTAGTGATTCGTTCGTTACCATGACGTAAAACCCTATCTTTCAATCTACCTCCCTATCGCAGCTTATATAGTCCACTAATGGTCACTTCCAACTTTTCTGAAGCTCTGCTGATGTTCTATTTCTAGGATATTCCTCCGCCTTATGCAAACAAATCTTAACCGAGTCTAGTAGATCACAGCAAACAACTCCCCGCATTCGTGCGCACTCAGTGTAATAATATTGTGCATAAGAACTATTCCTTTCTAGGCATTACCAACTCACCTATTTTCTCTGTTTCCATTGATATTAATTATCATTGAAATATTATTATTAATATATAAAATATAAATTAAAGTTAATTTTAACAAAAAATTAGGTACATTGATGTTAACAGAAGTATGAAAGTCTTGTTATACATAGCATATTTAGCAAACAACCAACACGTCTTACATGGTGTGCTTTTGGAAAGGTTGTGTTGACTTGACGGTGAACTGCGCAGAGCCGTGTGCGCAGTATGACGCTGCAGCCGTGCCAGTCACGTGCTAGGCTAGGGGGTTGGAGGGTGGTGAGGAAGGAAGGGGATGGTGACTCAGCTCCTAACTGGCGAGGGTGTGTGCGATGTAAGCATCCTCCATGCGGCCCTGGGGGTTGATAGCGTTGCACTTCAGTTATCTATTGGAAACAGGGTCGCCATCAACTCCCCTACAATAATACTCTTACTCTCTCCATCTTTTACGTTGTCTGCAAAATAACTTTCGAATGACCATTGAAAATACAAGCATTATATTAAACATTTTCATTAAAAAATAATTTCATATTGAGAAATGGATAACAAAACTGATTTAAACAGCCAGGGAACAATCTATCTGAATAAAAAAATGGCGAAAATTAAAAATACTATAAATATTTTATTTAAAAAAAAGCTTTTCCTATAGGATGTTTACGGTAAAGTGTGCACTTTTGATTCCCTAGTTATTTTTCTCCTATAAGTAATTTTTTATCCTTCCATCACTTTTTTTTAAAATAAATATTGCCTTGTAAGTAATAACTGGAATGTAAACGTCTAAAACTACAATAAGATATATATATTTATTATTTTTCCAAATGAGAGGGTTTCAAACAGCGCTCACTTTACCGTGAATGTCCTATATACTAGCTTCCTTGTGTACGTCAACACCTAGTGCTAGTGTTCTGTACCAAGTACCAGATATTTGATTTTGATTTCTCTTTAAGTTAATTTGTAGGTCAACCATCTTTTCCAGTGTAGTTTTTTTTTTCTGTTTTTTTTTTGCGGTTATTTTCGTTCTATTTCATAGTCAACTTTAGCAGTCGAGTTTTTTTTTCGACTTCGAATGAAATTCAGTTACGTGTTCACTAATCTCATGAAAGTTCAAGAACAACCGTTACCACTCGTCACGCTTTTGTTGTGAGGGTAACTAGTATTGAACAGTGATTTTTCCTTTCTAAACGATGGCCGTTCCTTGCGACGTCCGTAGTATTTAGTGTATATTACTGTTTTCATAAAGTGAAGAATATTTGATATAATTAGTTTACTATGGCGTGGTGAATCAGGGTACAGTGATAATTTCTACTGCGAAGTACAACCTTTCTTACACTTCGCCCAATGAAGGAATGAAGACTTCGTGTTAGTAGTTCTCATTTCCTCCTCTAACGCGGTAACAGTGTCCTTGAATGCCCGCGCTGTCCACGCCAGAGATAAAGCACACCTCAGTGTGTTTCCTGCCCACTTAATCACAGGAAATGTTACGTTCTAGCTTGAATTTTACTGCAGGCATTATGTACACATCCTTTTGCTTCAAACATATAACCTATTTTCATTTATTGCGGCATGGGATACATTAGCGCAAAAATCACTAAAAAGTTTGGCCTATTGATGTCCTGAAGAAGACGTTTCAGTTTTTTTTTTGATCGGCGAAGCCGGAATCTTACATATTACCGATGTAATTTCGAAAAAGCATTTGCAAGGCGAAGCCTTAACCCCTTAACGTGCACATTAATTTTTCGTTTCAGGTGTTGTTAAACAAGAAATTTTTTGTGTGAGAAGTACTTAGGAAAGTTTTGTAAGAACTGGTAGTTTGTAACCTGTGGGAAGGGTTTTAGTAGAGCCATGGCACAATAAACAACCAATAATGAAGTAGTTTGTGTGTCGGCAGCAGCCAATAGCATTGTCCAGAGACAGACTATGTCCTTATTGGAGCTATCTTCCGTATTTGTACAGCACTAACCACGATCACACTCTTCTGCAACATGTCAGACGTGAACAAGGAACACTCGGTATAGAATGTGTATAAAATGTAAGGCTAGTGGCGCCATCTTGGTGTCGTGTGGGGCTGTAGTTGGCAGGATAAGCGCTAGTTTCACCTCTGTATTGTTAAGGGCCGGTTTTACCACCTCCTGCTAATCTGCCAGTAAAAAATTAGCTGCTGGCCGGCATTGAACTTCGTTTTACCACTTCCAGTCAACGTCTAGCAGCGACTTTCAACTCCCAGTTGCTGGTTACCGAGGACGAACCAGCGGCTAGCTGGAGAGAAAGGAAATGGCGTCATATTTGGAATGCACGGCAGGAATACGACGATTACGAGTATTTATGTAATAATAAGTACAGTTGGGTGATATAAAATACTCCCCAGTGATGCGATTAAGTATTTTTGTGTTTATGTTATAAATACTACCATCGAATAACATTTTAAAGGTAACTTTAGAAAATGGCACTTTCGTTTCGATAATGAGTAATCGTTTTGGACGTGACTGTGCTGCTATCTTGCAGGAAACTGCGAACCACAGAACATGTAGCGCGGCAACTGCGCAATGAATCATAAGTGCTGATTTTTTATTAAAGAAATGTTGTTCAGACTTTGGGAGTAACAGATATGAAACAAAACATTATTTTTGTCACAAATATATTAACATTTCACTTTTGCTTTCCGATATAGGAACCTTAAAATATTCTAACCCCACAATTTTGGTATTATTAAATACAAATTTGCTGCTCTTTAAACAGTACAATCTCGAAAAGTCACTAGATTTGAGTAACTTTTGTTACCAACGTATACAAAACAGACACGAACCTTGAGATTACAACAGGAGGGAGGCTACACAATGGCGATGAAACACTAGCTCCAACAGTGAAGCCCAACACCCAGGTAGGCAACCTGCGGAGGTAGCAAAACCCGCCAGTGAGAGAAGGTAGTTGTAGTAGGCGCCTGGTCCAGCGGGGCTGCTGCGCTAGAGAGCAGCACNGCAAAACCCGCCAGTGAGAGAAGGTAGTTGTAGTAGGCGCCTGGTCCAGCGGGGCTGCTGCGCTAGAGAGCAGCACCTCGGAGCCACAGTCGGTCTGCCAGCGTGTTATTTTGGGCGCCGGGCCCTGCACATTCGCTGTTCTTGGCACCTCGACGCCCAGCCAGCCCGCCCCTCCGTCTTCCGGCCACGGCGCCGCCCTCTCGCACTCGCGGTCACATGACGACGCCGGTGTGTTGTCTCAGCACGTGTGGCCCCTGTGTGTTGCCTCCGCAACAAACACCAGTATGTCGTCCAGGGAGGTCGTTTTTACATACTTCACTGGCGTTGGCCTTCACAAATATTGTTGTACCAGTTTTTCACCCTCTTCCCCTTCCAAGCATTGTTCCTGCCTAAGGTAAAACGAAATTCACTAGACTCGGAGGGGGCCGCGGTGGTTGAGCGGTCACACTGCTCACCTCCCACCAAGGCGAACCGGGCTCCGAACCCGAAGATCTCACCTGGATTTCCATATGGGGAAACGTGGCGGATGTTGCCATTGTCGGCCGGTTTACTCGGGGATCTCCCGTTTACCCCGCCCTAGTGTTCCACCTCGCTTCACTCTCACAGGCACTCAACATCCCGCTGTTAACCTCTTATCTCTCAACTCGCTCCTACTGTGTTTGTGCATTACCTTAAGGGTGTTGCCTGTGTAACTGTGTAAGTCTACCTGTTTCCACCACTGTGCCTGCCTGTGCTATCTTCCTAGTTTTTTTTCTGCTACGCACGATGCTTTGCAGTTGCGGATGTCGAACATTTTTTCACTCAGCTAGGTTACAGAACAGGTTAAGTATACAGATGTGAAGTGGCGTGGTTGTTGCTTTGGTGCGGGCATATCCATTGGCTGATTGGCCGCGCGAGGCTGTGGAACCCGCCTGTGTATGGCTACTTGGTGCTGCGAGAGTCGTTATTGGCTGGTGTGCTGGCTGACTGGCTGGCTAGTAAGTTGCCATGCACTGGTTGGCTGAACGACTTCCAGACATGTCACTAGCCAGTGACCCCATTTTGTTGGCATTTGACGCTGTATGGTCTTTTCACGGTTACTTCCAACATTTTTGAAGCCTTGCTAAAGTTCTGCTTCCAGGTTATTCCTTCTCCTCGNATGGTCTTTTCACGGTTACTTCCAACATTTTTGAAGCCTTGCTAAAGTTCTGCTTCCAGGTTATTCCTTCTCCTCATGCAAACAAAGCTTCACCAAATCTAGAAAATTACACCAAAGGGGCAACGCACCTGATTTGTGCGCACTCAGTTTAATAATATTTTGCGTGAGAACTATTTCTTAACATGCATTACTAACACTCCTATTTTCTCATAGTTTTTATTCATTTTATTTATAAATGTAATATTATAATTTATAAATAAAATATAAATAAAAATTAACCAAATAAAGATATTTTTATGTTAACAGAAGTTGAAATACATGATATATTTAGGAAACAAACAAACACGTTAAAGGTAGGCTGGTTATCTCAAAGTCTTGAAGCATTAAGTGTGTGTAAATGAGTGAAGAGATTTGGGCGGCTCTTAACAGCGGGGTCTTGAGAGCCGATGAGGGAGAAGCGAGGTGAGTATGGAGCAGCGCCGGAGTGCAAGGGCGGGAGAAATGAGAGATCCTCGAGAAAACCCGCCGACCAGCGGCATCGTTCGGCACATGCGA
>NQII01000743.1:199440-223954 GCA_002778355.1 Clitarchus hookeri
AAAAAAAAAAAAAAAACATTCCAAGCAATATCCCATTTAAAACGCTGTAGTGTTTTGATCCTGTTATGATTGGATTATGCATGTTTAACTCGCTTGACACTTTACAGACCAATCATAAACGCTCAATTTAAAAATGTCGGAAGTTTTCACTGGCCCTAAGAAATGGCGAAATAAGGTTCATAAACGGCGACCAATAATGAAAGAACAATTGCTGACATGAGCAACAGTATGTAAGCAAGTAGACAACTTCCTCTCGATAAAAAATCATCTAGAGACTGGGGAACGTGTTGAGTTGACGTGACGGCAAAACTAGAAAGTAGTGTGTCCACCCGAGGCGCTGTTATTTGTTATTGGTTGGTAACTTCGCGACGAGAGCTGTATGCTGTGTACTAGCTGGCACGTGTGTCCACACGTGTGGTACTACACGTGTAGCACAGTTCTGCACACAGTAGTCTAGTCACAACAGTAACAGGAGTCTCATAGCACCGCTTGGATTCGCAGCAGCATTATCAGTATCTGTAGCTAGGTTCCTCGAATCAGTAAGACCTGGTGGCACATTTAGAAAGTTTCGCGGGCCACATAGGAGAAGCCAACCTAGCCGCAGTTTGAGAACCACTAGTTGGCACGGCCAGGCTCGTAGTCAAGCCCACATGTGCTGTGAGGTAATGCGCTACTTCTGTCTGTTACGTCCCAGACGGCCTTGAAACGCTACTTGAAAAGACGGGAGCAAGTAATAATACGGGAGGTACCATGATGTCACTAACTGGGAAATGTAACCACAACACACCCAGCTTTCAGCAAACTGTTGCTTCATCCTGACGTTTGTTCAATAAGACGTAGCAAGTAGTTACTGTCTGTGCAATATTGACAAGTGATTTTATTTTTGCGTGAGGACGTAAATGACAAACTGACTTCATATACAAGCTTTTCACAGGGCTGTTGCACCCTCTAACGGTTTCTATTCGGAATTCCGATCTTCATGTACACTAGAATAAATACCAATAATGACTGTACGTATATCAGTACGTAAAATAGTGAAATAATGCTAGTACTGAGACTGATGTACTCATGGATAAAACTAATTAATATGATAAGTAGGTGGAAACGTAATGTGCTGGATTATGATGTCACACACTACAGTGTATTTCGGGTTCTACATTGTCATACCATTGTCATGAATATCTGAAATTGTTACTGAATGCTGCATCTCACCTTCATGCTTTTCGAACGTTGTGATGCATTTAATAACAGAGTGATGTTATTACGAAATCATTTTGCCACTTCATTGTGTGATCAGAATCTACCAGAAGCAATTAATGTACGTTTCGGTGTAAATAATATTTCTTATGTCTTTTAGTATAAAATATGCTTAAAGTGTTAAATATTTCCAGATCACCGATTGTCTCTAAGCATCGTCCGTGCTTTCAGCGTTGGAACCAAGTCGTTTCCGTGAATTATGCAGGAGCAACAAATGCATTTGATAACGTATTTTTATGCTAAGGAAACTGCCACTAACGGCTTTGCAAGGCGACCTACGGAATTCAATTTGAAATGTTTGGTTTTCATAAATCTGTACAGTTTTATGAACNTAACTGCTTTGCAAGTCGACCTACGGAATTCAATTTGAAATGTTTGGTTTTCATAAATCTGTACAGTTTTATGAATCGCGGTTATGTGTCATACAGGCCTACATCCTCTTTCAAAAAATGCCCGGATGTTATTGCGAATGACCTGCGACTAGCTTTATGTAAGTGGATAAGCAGACGCCACAAAAGCTCCGCACTATGGGGATGAAGTTGGTAAATTCTGCTTGAGAAGTTTTATTGCCCATAGTTTACTTTTGTTCAGGTAGGGACAAGTCAATCCGTCGCAACTAACAATATTATTTCGTAAAAACAGAGCATTGTGTTGGTAAGTAGAGATGTGTGCAAGGTATCGCAGAATACGCAAGAGAGTGTTAATAAATGTAGGCTGAGAAGGAGCGGCGCTGAGTGTGGTGGTAGTGTCCTCCATTGAGACGTCGTAGCTGGCGACTGTGTGCTCCGCTCTTGAGAGGCTCAACTCTCCCCACTGACCTACTGTGCATCGCCGCCCCATGGCCGTCGTTGTGGGCCGTTGTTCATACCTACACTGGCTGAGTTGAGGGCTTTACGCAGAGAACAAATTATGCATTATGAAGTAAGCAGTACGTTCCAAACTTTTACATTTAGTATTGCCTAAGTTTGACCAACAAAAATATATTTTACACTGTAAGCTCCCCTTTTCTAGTTTTTCGCTGTGAAGAAGTTGCATTTTCATTGTGTATTCTTAGACTTGAGACAAGGCGACAAAAACTCTTTATTTTCTACTGTTTAATGCTTGATCTTTAGGTTCTTCTTTATGTAAACCCCTTAGACGTGTTTTAAGTGCTTTTCATTGGCTCAATCTCGAGGTGTTGGGGGGCTCGCAGACAAACCACAGCCAGCGTACATACTAGGTACGTTGAAACCCAACAAGTTGTGAGCTCTCTCCCAGCGATAACTCCGTCCCTGCTGATCAGAGAGCTATAATACTCTCGCGGTGAATAAGTAAATAAATCAGCAATCCTCTTAGCAATGTGGCCATCCGGTCCATCTACCACCAAATTATATTCCTTTAAGTTAATTGTTAACTTAATTAAACTATTTCTTGTCTTAAACTTAATTTTTTATCACTCTTTCTCTTCTCTTTCTCTCTCTCACTCACTGACTAGAGAAATACTGCAACAATAATACAATAATTTAATTAAAATAAAATTAATATCTTAAAATACTTAACATATATAGTTGGGCCGAGGAGTTCCACAAGGGAATGTGACGACCAGCCCGGGACATTTTCTTGCTTCAGTGTTCAATGTATTCTCCCGCGGTGACTTAAAATTCTCTACATAAAATATAATATAATTGTTATTTGAAAAGTCACTGTTCCGGTCCTCCCACCTTGTATAATACTTATTTGCATTATTACGTGAAGCATATACATCAGAATTGAAAACATAAAAAATTACTTCATTAAAAAAAAATATGAACACTTAACGTGCGGCAGACGCTCGTTGAGGTTTAAGAAAAGCCAGGAGTGCGTCCACGACTGCTGATTCAGTATTCGCCGTGTACAAGTGTCCCACTGTTCACACGCACTTGTCACGCACACTACGCCAAGCGTAGTTCCTTCTGTCAGTCCACTGCCGAGTTGCAAGTCCTTTACATTTCAAGTGTTGTTCGTATAATATGACGTTGCCGGGAACTGTATGAAAACTGCTGGGGAGGTTATATTCATTCTACCGTGTCTATATGGACGTCGTAACGTTACGGCGAACTCCACGTAACGTAAGTCAGGAGGCGTAATATTAATGTCCCTTTCAAAACAAAGTTTAAAAGCGAAAATGNGTCCCACTGTTCACACGCACTTGTCACGCACACTACGCCAAGCGTAGTTCCTTCTGTCAGTCCACTGCCGAGTTGGAAGTCCTTTACATTTCAAGTGTTGTTCGTATAATATGACGTTGCAGGGAACTGTATGAAAACTGCTGGGGAGGTTATATTCATTCTACCGTGTCTATATGGACGTCGTAACGTTAGGGCGAACTCCACGTAACGTAAGTCAGGAGGCGTAATATTAATGTCCCTTTCAAAACAAAGTTTAAAAGCGAAAATGNAGTCTATTCACGGCATCGTCTCACTTTCTGTGATACCTTTTCAAAAATCACCTCATATATTACACATTTGGTTGTCTCCTAATTATACCAAGTATCACAAGCGTCTTATACTTCTGTTCACATGGAAGTACCTTACTTTTAGTTAAATGGAACTTTTGTTTATATTTAATGTGTAAATTATAATATTTCATTTATAATTAATATGAATAAAAACAGTGAATAAATAGTGTAGGCATTACAAACACACCGTTTGTAATGCCTACACTAGAATCAGTGACAGTTAAACTGTTTCAATCAGTTAACAGTATCTGACAGATTCAACAGTCACTTCAGTGAATTTAAATAAAGAATAAGTGAAAAAATGCCAGTTTTCCTTCACTTATTGATTTAGTGTCATTTTCCACTAGTTCATCAGTCATTTTTTTCACCTGTTGTGCAGTGATTCGTTTATTGACTAATGGATCAGTTAAGTTGGATTTACAATAAAATAATTATGCGTTAAAGTTATGCNTGCAGTGATTCGTTTATTGACTAATGGATCAGTTAAGTTGGATTTACAATAAAATAATTATGCGTTAAAGTTATGCAGTAAGCGCTGATCTGGCATTTGGAATCACGTCTTCAGTATTTGCAGTTTCCAATTAATGATTTAATTCTTAATATCAGCCAATGTAAGCAGGCGAAAAGTCTTTCATTTTTACTTTTGTTTCAAACATAACCTTGTATATCACAACCATATTTAAGCAGATCTTACTTCAAAGCCGACGTTTCCTCTCTGAGAAGCTTATTTTTGTCAACAAATATAATCGTAAACATGTGCACACACATACACACACACATTAAAAATAGTTTTTATACTTACAATACTGTAAATAATAGTTTTCCGCCAACAGCATGGACTGCTCTGTTCTGATTGGTCGTCGCCTCATAAAGTTTCTCTTAATATATAAAATAGTATAACTATTTCTTTTAACGCTTAAGGAAATCCCAACAATGTAAATAGTAAACTTTCGTAAATATGTTTATTTCATGTAATTATTTGGCTAAATTCAGTAAAAACAATATTTAATTCGCTGCTGCAGTTGGCCGTCACTTATTCAATCAGTGAAATTGTTTCACTGAAACAATCAGTAGTTTCCCACTGATTCTAAGTAGAGCCATTTTAGCCGATTCAAGTAGTTGAATTTCACTGTGAATCTGTGGTTTTCCACTCTTTCTAACTCAGTTTAGTGAGAAATAGTTCTCATGCCAAATATTATGTAACTGAGTGCGCACGAATGTGTTGTGTCGTCCCTTCGCTGTAATTTTCTAGACTTGGTTAAGCTTTGTTTGCACGAGGCGGAGGAATATCCTGGAAGTATGACTTTAGCAGGGCATCGGGAGAGCTGTAAGTAACCGCTAATGAACTATATTTAGACTCCTTGTGAAGCAGCAAGTGCCAGCAGTATCTCATTGAGAACGTCTGTCGTGCCTACTGTGCGCGGAACAGACACGAGGAGTTGTGTTGTTGCCAGATTGCAGTGCAGTTGGACACGACACGTCTGCGGCTGCCACTTCTCGCCGACAGCAAGCGAGCTATACACCCCAGAACACAGCTTCTCGCGGTCCAGGTAACCCGACCCACCTTGCAGTTTATCGCCCGGCTGCCGTAGATCCGTCTCGTGTGGCGTGTTCTCCGGTGAACAACAAATCGCAGCTTTGTGAGAGAAACCAGCGTATGCAGCATTCACCGTGCACGCTGTTTGATTGCAGTACATTTGCGTAGGGCAGTAATACCTTGGTGTGGGGTGTTGCGGTATTNGTGCACGCTGTTTGATTGCAGTACATTTGCGTAGGGCAGTAATACCTTGGTGTGGGGTGTTGCGGTATTAACACGTGGCCAAGGCCACTCCCTTACGATAGAAGGAACATTATATAGTGAGCACGGAACGGTCTCTGATCGCAATCGTCTAGATGGTCGCAGATTTATTTTCATAAATCATAATAAGTACCGTCAGCTGTGGTAACTTGGGATATGTTACAGGAATATTTTGCACATGCGGCGGCCCTGAAAAATATTCACGCATGTCATGAAGTTGGTTGCTGCTATTAATGTATTGTGCTAAATGTCTTACTTAACTCAGGGTTGCCGTACGTGCAAGCCAAAGTCCCACTGACCCGAGTAACCACAGTTGATGGTATTCCATGTAAGCAATGTAATTGCACCGGAGTTGCAAAACGCGTAAGTCGCTCCGAGTAGTAACAAGTGCCAATCACAAGNCATGTAAGCAATGTAATTGCACCGGAGTTGCAAAACGCGTAAGTCGCTCCGAGTAGTAACAAGTGCCAATCACAAGAAACCGTCGCCTTTATGCAGCAGGGCAAGTTTTTTTATTTACACACGTCGTGTGTGGACGTGTAACACCGTTGTCCTCTCGGAGGTCGTTGTTTCTGCNGGGCAAGTTTTTTTATTTACACACGTCGTGTGTGGACGTGTAACACCGTTGTCCTCTCGGAGGTCGTTGTTTCTGCCCCGGCCGCTGCACCGGCAGATGTCGCTGCAGTTCGTTATCGCGAACGTAATTCTGTACTCAGTAGAGAAAAACTCACGTCACAATCACCTGGCACTGGCTCACATACGTGTCTGCTTTCACCAACATCTATGCTTTACGTGTCTCTCCAAAAAAATAATAACAGTTCAGACGGTTACGGAATGCCACCTTCAAGACACTCGACATTCACGTCGTATTTACGGAGATGTTGACGGAAATGCGGTCCACTAGAAGTGAAAACTCAACTGTATAAAATACTGAACTCTTGGTATCCGCGCGGGTTTCAAGAACGGAGATAGCCGAGGTCACGCGAGCATTCCTCGCTCCTGTGACCAGAATTCATGTGAGTATCGGTTAGGAAATGCACTCCACTTACACGTATGTCTCTCACAAGTGAACACAGACAACCCTGAACAAACAGAAGTAATTGACACACTAGCATTGTCACAAACTGAATAGTCANCTCACAAGTGAACACAGACAACCCTGAACAAACAGAAGTAATTGACACACTAGCATTGTCACAAACTGAATAGTCACTAGCGTCATTAACCAGTAAATAATTTATTAAAATTCACATTTTTACATATGAATAGGTTAGATAAATAGTTTGAGAGGGGAGTTGAATTTTTTTTTTAATGTGGGCAAATCCGGTTTTATAATAACTATTTTTAAAAATGTTTTTGTACATAGTAAATACTCGCTTGATGAAAGTAAAACACTGTTTGTGTAATCACACGTAATAAAACGTGTTCGGAAATGGTGTTTCAAATGTGCGTAATGTCTTGAGTGGACTGAATAAACCTCTTCTGAAGTGTGTGTTGTGTTCTTTTCGAAGAGCAGCACATTGGCCGCGAGTTGCAATAGTTTCGTACAACGCAGTTGAAGCACCTGACAGGCGGGTCCTGTAAGATTGCGGCAATCCTTTCTCTATGAAAGCAAACAACATTGTCCTGTTTCACGATGTATGTTACTTCGCGTTCTGTACTTGTAGACATCTCAAACAGGCCAGGCAGAGGGACCAAGCACAGAGCCATCACTTCCATGTATTACATGTGTTGTAGGTCTAAACATGTCACGCTTTTATCGCCAGCACATACACATTCTTCTAAGTACAGCGCAGTACGATCAACAACTAAGAATTCAGCCATTGGCTACTCGTAAACCGAACGTTTACGAAAGAACACGAACATCAACGAATCTAGTGATCATATCTTCGGCAAAGTTAACGTTACGTAGATGAGTTGGTTTAATTANCAACGAATCTAGTGATCATATCTTCGGCAAAGTTAACGTTACGTAGATGAGTTGGTTTAATTATTTTTTCTCTACTGCTGTTTAGCAAGAGGAAAATTGGCGGACACTATTTTAGCGGTTGACCTCAAATACTTTTGGCAATTAGTCACTGAAGTCTGGTGACTCCTCATTTTTCTCTAGCAATTTCTGTATTTTTCACGTACTTTGAACAAACCAGTTTGAAAAGCACGATCTCTGTAAACGACACAACACAGCTAATGAAACTGGGCAGCAAATGTGCAACTATCGCGTTAAGTCAAAAAATTGTCGTATGTTATGTACCGTATAATATAAATAATTTTTTAAATCCGTATAACATTAGTAAATTGAGCAAGGGTATTATGGTTGTTCCTAATTGTACAATTTACAAGAGGGGATCGCGGTGGTNTATAACATTAGTAAATTGAGCAAGGGTATTATGGTTGTTCCTAATTGTACAATTTACAAGAGGGGATCGCGGTGGTGTAGTGGTCAGACTACTCGCCATCCAAGGCGAACTGGGTTCGATTCCCGGTGGGGTCGCTCCCGGATTTTCGCACGTGGGAATCCTGCCGGACGATGTCGCTAGTCAGCGGGTTTTCTCGGGGATCTCTCGTTTCCTCGGCCCTTGCATTCCGGCGCGGCTCCATACTCACCTCGCTTCACAAGACCTTGATGCTAAGAGCCACCACAATCTCACCACTTCAGTGCGATTTTTAAGCATGTAATGGTTGGTGTTGGCACCGCGTCTGTGACGTTAGACGGTAGTGACTGGACAGGGTGGAAGGGCCAGGGGGATGTGACGGCGTGTTTACCGCGCGGGGGTAGCCAATCAGCGGCGTTGTTTACGTAGGCGGGCGTGTGTTTACCGCAGTGCTGACCCACATGCCGGCCAGCGCACGGCTTTGTCGAGGCCCGCGGTCACGGAGAAGTTTGTTTGTGACCGGCCCCGAGCGAGCGCGTAAACGCACAGGCTATCCTCGTCCTTCCTGCAGCCTTCACAGCGCATGCGCCGTCACCTACAACCTCACTATACAACGAGGCCTTGACAACCGATGGAGCAGCGCCGGAGTGCTAGGACGGGGGCAACGGGAGATCCACGAGAAAACCCGCCTAGCAGCGGCATCGTCCGGCACGTTTCCCACTTGCGAAAATCCGGGAGCGACCCGACCGGGGACTGAACGGAGTTCGCCTTGGGGGAGACGAGCAAGCAGTCTAGCCACTCAGCCACCGCGGCCTCGCCTATACACTAATGAAATGGTGTGGAAACTCCACCGATGCGCGCCTACCCATTCGCTCATCAGCAGTGCGAACCTCGGGAACAGTTCTTATGTCTGTTTGTCTACTGCATGCTACGAAGCATTCTATTGATTGGCCTGCCGTTTGGCAAGTAAGTTACCCGGCGCTCATTGGCCATCGCGTTCCGACATGTTGCTGACCAGTGACGTCATATTGCTGGTGTTCGCGGTACAAGCTGTTGTTTCACTTTTGTTATTCTTAATTTTCTATGCCCAAACTTGAAACTGTATTTTTCAAAGCAGCGACTTTTTATGCAAAAACAAAAGTAAAGAAACTGGGCGAGAGAATGTAAATAACGACAACACAGAGGTGAGTAACACCGGAGGAAGTTTCCTGCCAGTGATGATGATAAGCTCCCTAATCCAGATGGTTTCCATTTCCACTGGCGCGAGNGGGGTAAAGAGTTGTGTTGTGAGAGAAAGGAGAGGCAGCCAGCCAGCAGATGTGCGTGGACGCAGCTTGCGAAATGCTGCTCCGCCAGATGCTGTGTGGAACAGGAGTCGTGTGTGTGATCACGACAGGTTCGCCACTCGACCACCTAGTGCTCCCTGCCACAGATCACAAAGTGAATCATAGTTATACATTTGTAAAGCACTAGCCGTGTGATACTTGGCGGCACTGAACTCGAGTTTCCCAGTGCGCGTCTCCCCGTCCAGGCTGGCGTTCACTACGAGTCACGGTCAACTGAGCACTCCCTGCTCTAGCTGGGACTACTTGTGTGCGCATTGTGTATTATTCCANTTCCCAGTGCGCGTCTCCCCGTCCAGGCTGGCGTTCACTACGAGTCACGGTCAACTGAGCACTCCCTGCTCTAGCTGGGACTACTTGTGTGCGCATTGTGTATTATTCCACCGTGTTTAGAAGTGCAACTGCGGAAATATTAGAAAAGTACACATATTTTACAAATATTCTAATTCTTACACTATTGTGCATTAAAAAATCTAGAAACAAAAATTTTCACATAATTACTTTACATTTTTAATTCATCATAAAGACGTGGAACTACTTTCTCTCCGTTGCTACCAACTTTACTGGGCATAGGCCAGTCAGTGTGCCGNATTCATCATAAAGACGTGGAACTACTTTCTCTCCGTTGCTACCAACTTTACTGGGCATAGGCCAGTCAGTGTGCCGGTCAAAATACTGCCCCAGTATCATTCGCCAACGGTTATTTCAAAAGTGCTCAATTAACCGTGAACTGCCAGCGTACAAAATTACAATGAAGGTATCACCTTTCCTCGAGTTTCAATGCAACAAATACGTGTAATGGCACGTTTGTGATTATCTGCCGCCTGTAATGTGTATAAGGCTTTACCGATATCGTTACGGTAGGAAAGCCTTTGCGACAGCGGCGTGTAAACAAATGCATTATAACAGCGCCTGCTGCCGCGCTGCTTTAGCTGCAAATACTAATTGGTTTGTTGAAGTACTTCAATAGTGCGCTTTTGAAACTTAAGGAGATTCCCCAGTTGGTATGTGGGGTGTATTGTAAACAATCGTATCTCTTTTAATTTAAAAAAAATTATTGAATATTTTTATGAAAATCTTTTTACATGACAGAAATAAAAGTAGATATTTTGTTGAGCGTTCATAAATGTGGTCATTGAAACATAAATGTGTTCGTTGAAACATAAATGTGGTTGTTGAAAAGTCTCAAAGTCGGCAAACATCGCTATAAGTAGCCCTCTGTTTGCTGTGTTTATTCTCCTGTAAAACAGTATTTTAAACCACACCCACAGTGCTGTATCTTTTGGGAACAGATTGCTGTACTATAATATTATAATCACCTATTAAAATTCTGAGGCAGCGGAACACATGTGAAGATTGTTTGTGCTGTTTTCCATCGCCCTCGCAATGATTCCTTAAAGCATTTAATATCGTTTACTATGAAGCCCATATCACAAATAGGGAAGCCCCTTAAAGATAAAAACCAGGTGTTCGATGAATTAGGAGCGGGGAGGGAAGCCGCCATTACAGTATTCGTCTGAAGTGATCGGGGAAAACAATGGCAAACAGAAATCAGGATGTCCGAACAGGGGATCGAATCTTGGTCCTTCCGAATGCAAATCCATTGTGTTTGTGCCACTTTTCTCGGTACATGACGTCATATTAAGGACAGCATTATTCCCCTTTACGATCAAGAGGTCTCAATTTGTTCTACACTCTTTGCACTGCGCCCTTTCTGTATTCACATGCCTTAAACATTTTTTGTCTCTTTGCCGAATTCGAATTAGATGGCTGTAAATGAACTCGATCCTAGTTTAGTAGAATCTCCATTCAGTATTGTTACGCGCCTACTGCTTCGCATCCTGCGCGAGCGAGTGGAAGTGAAGGACAGCAGTTATATGATAGCGGCGGTGGCAAGTCAAAGTATTGTTTTAAATGAACAAGCGAGCGATTGGCCGGTGGCAGCGTATCCGTTACAGAAAGCGAGCCGACACTATAATCCCTTTTGCGGCGCGCGCTGCTTACCCTGGTTGTATTGGTTTTTTATGCATTCATCTGAAGAATGCTCTGGATTACTGACCTCGTTCTGTCAGCGTGACTCGGGGTGCGTTGAACCTTCCAGATGGCCAGGGCGAACGCTACATAAGTGCGACAGGCCTCCGAGCCGAGTAGTTGATGAGTGAATGAGTGACTGAGTTCCGAGCGATAGAAGACGAGCAGCGAGAGAAGTGACCAGCGGAAGGGAATCTGCGACTGCGAGTATCAAGGAGTGAAGAGTGCAGCTTGCAGGCTGTACTCTCGGACTAGATGCGTGAGTGAAATACATTACAAATGATAGCAACAGATAGACTGAACACGTGCTAATGAAGAGTATGAGTTAATTGACTGTAACCAAACAGACAATTAAGTAGGACGTTAACTAGAGTTGAAATAGACAATAAAAATTGCGCTCATAGTTATATGAAAAGAGTAATAGCGGAGACAGATAATTTAATGATGTAAACAATAGCTGTGTGAATAAATTATAAATCAATTTTAGTTATTTTATTTTTATTAAGATCTCCGTCCCTCACGAACTCAGATGCGCTTCTCAGGCGTCCCATGTAACAGTAAGTGTGCGCAGGCTCAGAAAGATATGTAGTTTAGTTAAAGTGCTTTAAAACAGTCACTTTGGCGTGCTGATAGGAGAGACTCCTAGATACTGCCGCCTAATNGTAGTTTAGTTAAAGTGCTTTAAAACAGTCACTTTGGCGTGCTGATAGGAGAGACTCCTAGATACTGCCGCCTAAAACCGGTATTCCACACGATTGTATAGATCGCCACAATATTTATATTCCTCTGTCGAGAATATTCGTGAGCGATCGCCGCTGATCGTGTCTGACCGATATTTCGTAACGAAGCTGTTATGTTTACATTTTTCGCGTAGCCCAGAAATCTATACCAGCCTGCTGGCTCATCAACGTAACTGCCTACAAACCTGAGCAGCCATGTTAGGTTTTCGGCGTTAAGCTATCATTCAGGCGATCGCGGAATTGTAGCATTACCTTTAGATTCATGGGCGATGCTTCATGAGGCAAGCGTGTTGGATTATTTCCGAATACATAAAATATCACGACTTCTAATCGCGCACATTTTTTCACAGAGGTGAACGCAGGACGACTCGACTATGGAAGTATAGTAAAGCGCGCTTCTCTCCCAAGGGTAGGGTGGATAAGGGCGGGTAGAGTGATCTCGCTAACTGCGCATTATCAGACTCGTTGTCCCAATGCCGAACTCTTGTTTCTGTCAGTAGGACTATCGTAAACGACGAGGATAGTATTTGATGTCACAACACTGGTTATGCAAACAAGGGCTTTGAGATGTTTGTATAATTCCTCAAACCAATTTGTAGTACATTTTCGTTAAATTAAAATTTATAAAAGTATGTTATTCATATAAATGTTCTTGTCTTTAGAAAATTAATATATAAACAAACACGTTCATTGTTTCTGACCATGCGACTTTTGACAGTTGTATTGGTATGAGGTAGGTCAGTGTTGGGTAGATCCGCAGTAGACGACTAATCGGTGTAGCTCATGCTCGGAAGTAAGATGTGTTCAAGATGGCGGCGTGAGGGATAGTTGAGGAAGACACTTATCTCGCTGGTTGGTTGGCGTCCAAGTCGGAGAGCGGCTGGTAATTGGGTCGCGCACGCATTGCTGCCACCGGCTTCCTCGTTCTGGACCGTGGACAATTGGCTTCAATGAGAGCGCAGCGACACCAGCTCTGCGTACACCCCTCTGAGCCTTGACTTGGTGGACTCTTCCTGCCTGCACACGAGGCCTTGCACAGGTGACACCAGCTCTGCATACACCCCTCTGTGCCTTGACTTGATGGACTCTTCCTGCCTGCACACGAGGCCTTGCACAGTTGCACTGCACTGCAGTGCCGTCGCCGTGTTGCCTCCAGATTGTCTCTCTTCCGAGACGCCACTCTCCACTCTGCTCAACAACACCACTATCCGTTCGAGCGGCGTGAACTACAGTCCATTACAACTTTTCTGAAGCACTGCGAAACTTCTACTTCCAGAACATTCCTCCTCCTAACCAGGTCTACAAAATTACACCAAATGGACAACGCACCGCAATCGTGCACACACATTTTATTGATATCTTGTATAAGAACTATTTCTTACTAGGCATTGCCAACATATCTATTTTCACCCTTTATATATTCATAATAATTATAATTGAAATATCATTTGTGATTAGAATATAATTAAAAGTTAGATTCAACCATACGTAAGATACTTTCATGTTAACATTACAAAATGCTTGGGAATATTTAGGAAACAACCAAATACGTAATTCATGGAGTGATTTTTGTGTGATTCGAAAAGTGAGAGGAAACCGCGAATAGTGTTTAACTACAGCATCTCTTGTAGGAGGAGAGATCCTCGCCTCTCGTTTACCCATTGCATTGCTTAACTGTCGATTAAGAAAAGCTAGTAGTTGATAAAGTTGAGAGATTTGTGCGGCTCTTAACAGCGCCGAAATGCAAGGGCGGGGGAGACCCCCGAGAAGACCCGCCGACCAGTGGCGGCATGAGTCCCACATGCGAAAAGCCGGTCGGGGCTAGCCACTCGGTGGAAGGTGGAAACGGTGCGTGGCAAGCGTCNCCGCCGACCAGTGGCATCGTCCGGCATGAGTCCCACATGCGAAAAGCCGGTCGGGGCTAGCCACTCGGTGGAAGGTGGAAACTTTGCGTGGCAAGCGGCTTTATCCCCCAGCCGTCTTCTGATTATTGTGTTTAACAAGTTTATGAGTGTGATTCAAGAAATGCGCGCCTCTGCATGGATTATCAACGCAATGAAGGGTTAAACCGCACAGTGGCTCCGGCAGTAGGAACTCTATTCCGTCTGTCGGACTGCCTGGTGCTGTGTCGCACTCTCTACGACTTACTGCTCGTACCATGGACACTTTATACACTATCTGACACCGACTGCTGCCTTAAAGTTCCGCTTCCGTTTTGGAAGGAACATTTATGGGCTGTTCGAGGCTAGTTTAGCCCTTTTGAAAACCTTTCAGAATCTACTTTTCTGCTCATTTTGTTTTTTTCATCATGCGTAATAGTTTCATTGTCCTGGACCCCGCTACTTTATTTAACACCGATCAGGTGAAAAAAGTAAATTGTTACAAGACTATAAGTACGTATATTAGTAACATACCAATTTTTACTGTTGTGTGCATAAGTATACAGAAACTAAATGAAATAAATAAAGTGTCTGCAAATTTAAACACGGCATTTTTAACATTGCGGTGTACCGCCTTTCCTAGCATGTTGCTAACTTAACTGGAAACATGTCAGTGTAGTAAGAGTAAGTTTGCTCTTTAAAATATAGGCGGATATGAAAGCAGGGACTTTTTCAAAGGTAAAGTTAAAGGTGCTCGGTAAACTGTGTTACTAAACTAATTAATGCTTACAAATGTGAAGCGTGGGTTTTGAATAGGGCCCTAGTGGAAGGTTTGTAAGCACGGGTGGCAGGAATGTAACTCACGACCTACAGGCAATGTTCGAGCGACGCTGTCGAGTGTGATACCGGGCCGAGGGCGTGCAGTAGTCTCTTCCACAACACACTCGGATCAAACCCACGCATGGCGTGCTCTTGGTTGTTTCCTGAATGCCTCATGTATCACAAGCGTTTTAGTCTTCTGTTGACATAATATACCATAGTTTTGGTTAAATAGNGTTTCCTGAATGCCTCATGTATCACAAGCGTTTTAGTCTTCTGTTGACATAATATACCATAGTTTTGGTTAAATAGAACTTTTACGTATATTTAATCCATAAATTATAAATTTTCATTTATAACGATATGAATTAAATGAGGGAGAAAATAATTGTACTGGTAGTGACTAGGAAGAGCGTGGAAGTAGAACTTTAGCAGGACTTCAGAAAAGTTGGAAGTAACCGTGAATTGACTATAGATAATTAGCGACAGCATATTTTCCCGTGCTTCACGCTTCTTGCTCTATTCCGCTGGTGTGTCTGCTGTCATGTGTGGCGTTGTTCATGTTACGACAGCAGGTAGTTAGTTATAAAAGTGTTCAGTTTGCATGTGACCCATTTGTACACATTTCGTGCGAACCACAGAGAACTTAAGAATACAGAAGTGAAGTATCCGCTTATTAAGGGAACTTGAGCCTCACACGCCAGCAAGATGGCGTCACTGACCGGCATCGTGTCCGCCAATCAGCACTTGGCAACTTGACAGCCCAGCCTAAAGGGAACCTTTCCTAGTAACCATACACAGCGCCCGACCTAGCGCGGCCAATCAGCGAGTGGGTACACTCACATCAAAGGAACCGCCACGCCATTTTCCATCTGTGTACGTATTTATAGGATGTTCACGGTTATTTATGCATTTGTGAAATCAACCTTTGAAAAATGCCACTGTGTGTATTCTAACGGGCGCACTGAATAGCATGCGTCCAGTCAAGTTGGTAACGGCGGAGAGAGAGAGTAGTTCCAAGCCTTAACGTTGAATTAAAAGTGTTAGGTAAGCATTTGTGAAAACGGAAATTATTTATTTTGGTTTTTTTTTTTTTTTAATACATCTTTGCGTAAGAATGAGGAAATTTGTATAATATTTGCTTTAATAATAAACTCTCTTTTTCACTTGATCGACGCACGAATGAAGTGCTCAAGCCCATGACTATGTTAATTGTACATATGGCGTAAAAACACACAATGTGCATGCAAGTGAATCTTAAGCAGGACTTTCCAAAGTGCTGGGTTTGCCGTGAACAGCCTATAANAAACACACAATGTGCATGCAAGTGAATCTTAAGCAGGACTTTCCAAAGTGCTGGGTTTGCCGTGAACAGCCTATAATACTCTGTGTGCGAGTTGTCTGGGTCGATAAGAAACAGTTGGTGGAATGGTGGCTTGTGTTTCCCATATTTCCGCNATACTCTGTGTGCGAGTTGTCTGGGTCGATAAGAAACAGTTGGTGGAATGGTGGCTTGTGTTTCCCATATTTCCGCGGTTTGTCTGTCGAATGTCTCTTCACTGCTCATCTCGCCCGCGTGTGACGATTCACGCCGCTCTCATTGAAACTAATGCCTTTCAAACAGCTTGCGTAAGTTCCTCATTGTCCCGCACAGCTGCCTGCTGGCTGATGATCCCCGCCCGTCGACAGTTATCGCAGGGCGGCGTGGCTCCAGTGCACATCTCGTGTTCCATTACCGCTGCTGGTGTAGGTCGTTCCTCTTTCACACTTACATAATAGGAATCTAAGGCGGTCTTATACCTGGCGCTACTTTGGTTTTTGAAGAACACACGCAGGGGAGTGATAAGGTCTACCCTGCCACGCGCTGCAAGTGCGCCTGCGCCGTTATGCGCAAGGTCGTGCAGTGTTCTCATCGTGTTACGTGTACCTATTANCCACGCGCTGCAAGTGCGCCTGCGCCGTTATGCGCAAGGTCGTGCAGTGTTCTCATCGTGTTACGTGTACCTATTAGACTTAACCTACCAACACTAAAGGTACCACCTTAGTGGAAGCAGTTCAAAATTTGAATAAATAAGTGAGGAATTTCTTCTTGCGTGGCATATCTAACTTACCACAATTGCTTGTGCAACTTTATTTAATCCGAGCGTGACATTTCCCCCCGGATATTTGTCATCGTCGTTCTATAGNCCACAATTGCTTGTGCAACTTTATTTAATCCGAGCGTGACATTTCCCCCCGGATATTTGTCATCGTCGTTCTATAGTGGCAGTTCGCGTACAAGTCACGAGCCATTGCTCAGGTAAAGGTGCTTCCTCCCACCACCGGTCACCTGCAGTCAGCAAAACAAATGCTTTAAAGTAAATGGTTTTACAGGCAGTTGACTTCAGGTGATGACGGGTTCTAGTCCCTCCACGCAGAGAAAAGTCATCAAGAGAGTATTCATATAACAGTCTTGTGGTCGGTTTTGAGGGTGGCAGCAAGTAAACTTCCGTACCATAATCAGAATATTCTATTGGAATATTACAGTTTAGGTTATTGCACGAGCCATCGCAATATGGCTGAAGTCGTTGTGTCGACGTAACTATTATGTTTATTGCTGCAAATACAATCTCAAACACAACCACGCCAGACATTTCTGCTGTTATTAGGTGTACGTTTACAATATTCAGATAGTAAAAACTTCTTAGCCAATTGATGTCTTGCGCATAACAGTCTTAGAACGTGTAGAAATGTATTTATTGCAGCCGTATTATTTTCTANTTAGCCAATTGATGTCTTGCGCATAACAGTCTTAGAACGTGTAGAAATGTATTTATTGCAGCCGTATTATTTTCTATGTGCGGCAAACAACCAAACTACAAAAGCAAAGTGTCTGGACTAACCTGGTCGTGATCACAGCGTATGAGTTTGTAGGCGGGCATCTTTACTGTGCAAGTAGTACTCCGGCCTGTGGGCTGTTCACGGTTATCTGAGCACTTANTTAGCCAATTGATGTCTTGCGCATAACAGTCTTAGAACGTGTAGAAATGTATTTATTGCAGCCGTATTATTTTCTGTGTGCGGCAAACAACAAACAACCAAACTACAAAAGCAAAGTGTCTGGACTGACCTGGTCGTGATCACAGCGAACGAGTTTGTAGGCGGGCATCTTTACTGTGCAAGTAGTACTCCGGCCTGTGGGCTGTTCACGGTTATCTGAGCACTTAAGAAATAACGCATGACAAATGTCACCGCCTCTACCTGCATATATTCTAACGAGCACATTGATTGGCACGCGCCCAGTTAAGTTGGTATTGATGGAGGTAAAGTAGTTCCAGGACTTAACTTTTTGAATAACAAGTATTAGGTAAACATTTGTGAGTTTTCTAATTGTTTCTTTTGTTGTCTGTTTTTCCTGAACGCATTTAAGTGTAGGAATCAGCAAATTTGTAAACTATTTACTTTCCTAATAATTGTACAGTTTCACTTGACCGTCGTACGAACAAAGTGGCAGTGTTGATATTAAATATGATGGAAGAATGCACAATGTGCATGAAAGTAAACCTTAAGCAGGGCTTTCAAAAGAGCTCAGTTTACATATAATGACAGCCTGTAAGAGGACAGTGGGTGAACAAGTTGGCATTTTCCAGCTCACAGATACGCCTGTCCAAAGGCACTCATTATAAACGGCTGCGTAAATATTCAAAACAAGTACTTTTTGTAGCCTGTATCTTGGACACTGTGCGCTGGTAATCATCACCGTATCTACGGAATGTCGTAAAGCCACTTGACAAGTTGAACAGACTGACTGCTGCTTGTTAGCTTTGTAAGTTTTTTTTTTGTGGCTTCTTGGCTCATGTCCTGTCCTTCAGTTCTTGAGTAAGAACCACTATTAATAGCCTTGCGCAGTGAGGGAGCGTACCAGAATTACTCTTGCAGTGAGGCTGGTCAGTTGTCGAGGACGCTTGCAGCAAGGCTGTCAGTTTGCAGTTGGAAATGGTTACGTTGTAAGTTTGATGTAAACCACTAACGATAGACTAATCAATTAACTCAGGACATAGATGATGTGACGACAGAGAGAGTCAATTCAAAATGTCGGGTCTATTCTTCGCGCATCGTGGTTTCAACAGCTGAATACGGACAAAGCAACAAATTATATTACTGAAATCATAACAAAATATATGACAGTAGATGTAAATTTGGTAAACAAATTACTTCTCTGAAACAGTTCTGCAGCGTTTAGATAACGGTGGTCGGATGAAGAACCACTAGCGAAAATGTAACAATGAATGGGTCCATATTGAAAACCGTTATTATCAGTTCTTCATTGCAAAATTAAGCAATGTTTTCCTCTATGTTCAGATCTGAGCGTAATTTAAGTGCATGTATCACGTGTTTAAATGAACGTGTTTCTGACATCCTTGAATTTTTTTCAACCACGTTGTGTATATTTTCTTTGATATCGTTCGAAACGTAAATATTTTATAGTAACGCAATTTTTTAGCGCCAATGAGTATATACATTTCTTGTCACAGTAACAAATTGCTAAGTAATTTTCAGGTTGAAATTGTTTGCAGTTACGAGTGTGGATTTTTTTTGTTAGGTTGATTACGAACATGCTTAAGCGCGTAGTTTGCGGCACGCCCTGGCTCTTGCGAGTTCTTACCAACTGTATAAAGAGTTAGGAGCTGCGTCGTCAAGTACAGTCGCAGGGAAGCCACGGCCATGAGGGCTGGAAGCAAAGTGACCGGCGGACATATTTATGACGCTCTCGCCAGAATATAAGGCGTCCGTCAGATGCATCATGCATACACAAATAACCAAGGGTTCCTACACTGCAGCTTTCTACTGGCTGCAGCCCTTGTCTACGTCAGACTCGGGAACTGGCTGGAGTAAGGCGGGCTCTCAGCAGAGCAGCAGGAAGCTGTGTGCTCAGCTCTGCGGACGTCTCCAGTGAGAGGGAGGTGGTGTTACGTCAGACGGGATGTGTACGTGACTGCGGGGTGGAACATCGTCAGTCGCTATTCCTGTCCTATGTGGTGCACTGGCACAAGGACAGCCGTGCGCCGAGAATGGCTGCCCTGGGGCTGGCTCTCTCTCTCTCTCTCTCTCTCTCTCTCTCTCTCTCGACCAACTACAGCCGCCGGAAGACATCTCTCCTAACGTCGGCCGACTACCTGGAGCTTTTTCCCGCGTTTTAGGCCGAGAAGCGCGGGAGCGATAAGGGCGACACTGCCACGCACATCAAGTGCGCCATCGCCTCTAAGCGCAAGGGTCTGAACTGGCGTGCAGTGTTCTCGTCGCACTGCGTGTACTTACGGGACTTTCAGCGGCGACCCTTTTATTTTATTGGTGGAAAGTTGTATGAAGGTTCCGTGCAGAGCCCTTTAGTAGTTTTGTATGTGTCCGACGCGTATATTTTGAGATGCATCACTTTGAAAAAGCTGTTTATGGCCATTTTAGAGTACTCTGAAATGGCGTTCCTAACGCGCGTAACATTTTTAAATACTCAACACTTCGTCTGAAGTTTGTGTTCCTTTCGTAGATCAGCACGTTGGACGCACGTGTAATATTTTCGTAGTGAACCGTGTACTTCAAGCTCTCTGCAGCGCAGTTCAAGCGCCAGGTAGCGGGATCCTAAGGTGACATGGCCATTGCGCATTTCCCCCTCCACCAGGGGATGGTACCTCCCCCCCCTTCTCTACCTGATTACAAACAAGTAATACCAGCGTGACCATGACAGCACTCCCTCTTACCAATCTTTCTCTGTAGTGTTTCAATCACTCTTTACATAGAGATTATTCTCCCCCATCCTCTGTTCTTGCTAGAACTTTTTCTCCTTGATAAATTGCATGCAGTTTTGCAATTCTTTTCTGTCGAGGGGTCTTTACGGTGCCTATGTTGGTTATCCCCCCCCCCTCATTTTGTTGTTCACTTTATGTTGGTATGGGAGGCACCCATGGCCCCAGTATATAAATATACGTCTGTGTATTTATGCTGTAGTCTATATCTATAGGCCTATATTTTGTTATATCGTGACATTCAGCTTCCAGAAACGAGGCTATAAATGGTTGATAGATATAGTTGTTAAATGTGTTTAATGTGGACTGAGGAACGGACGTGGGGGCAACTGGGTCGTGTGTCGCTATTTCCGACTGCTGCAGCCTCTGACAGGAGCTTCTTTCAAAGCAACGTAGTTACGACTGTGTATCGCTGGCAGTTGCCGTGTGGGTGAGGGCAGTTTAGAAGTCGGCGGGGTGGTATTATGATATTAGGGACGAGAGACAACAAACAGGCGACGACGTGACGGGAGTTCAACTGCACAGCAGCTAGCTGTGCTTCTTCACAACTAGGACGTGTAGGCTAGGGCGAGTCAAGTCCCACTCTTGATTAGTCGGTAAGTCTAGCTTGTGACGATTTGATCGTCACACAAATATGTGCTGAGCGAGTCTAGTGATTTTTAGCATACTTTGTGTGTATTGTTTGTTGTGTCACTGTCACTGTGATTTTTTTATTACGTTCTTTCTCAAGCTGCCCTTGCGAAGACTGCTAACCCGCATTGCACGTTCGATAACAAGCTGTTTGTTCATCTGTAACAGCAGAAATTACTCTCGTCCAGGAAATGACACACTAATGTTGCATTACAACTATTATCGTAGCTTAAACATGAGTAAGTTGTTGACAGAACGGGAACATGAAAACCTGGCGGTTCGGGTTGAACTAAAAATTAAACTTTTACAGCTCAAGNCGAAGACTGCTAACCCGCATTGCACGTTCGATAACAAGCTGTTTGTTCATCTGTAACAGCAGAAATTACTCTCGTTGTCCAGGAAATGACACACTAATGTTGCATTACAACTATTATCGTAGCTTAAACATGAATAAGTTGTTGACAGAACGGGAACATGAAAACCTGGCGGTTCGGGTTGAACTAAAAATTAAACTTTTACAGCTCAAGNTAAGTTGTT
This sequence comes from Clitarchus hookeri, assembly GCA_002778355.1. Classification (NCBI taxonomy): domain Eukaryota; kingdom Metazoa; phylum Arthropoda; class Insecta; order Phasmatodea; family Phasmatidae; genus Clitarchus; species Clitarchus hookeri. Next base: position 221,104 of record NQII01000743.1, read on the forward strand.
GACAGAACGGGAACATGAAAACCTGGCGGTTCGGGTTGAACTAAAAATTAAACTTTTACAGCTCAAGCTTAGTTATTATTATTATTTTTTAGATATATGGATATGTACAGTCATACGTTTTACCTTTCACTACACTATGCTGTGCACGATCGCCTCAACCGTCAGCATTAGCCTATTTATATTTCAAGACTAGAATGACGAATGTTGGGAAAATGGAGTATCCTATATGTCTCCGGAAGTAATCCTTTGACAAGTGGCAACGGCTCTAGCAAGGATGACTTTGAAACTTGACTGCGGCCACATTTTTAAGGTTGATGTCTGTGACCCTAAATTGGACGCTAGTTCGTGCAGTCTGTGTTTTGCAGAAAATCTTCGTTGGGAGAAAATGTAAGATTTATATCGGTTGCCGCAAAGTTCACAACATGTACTTACTACAATGGCATTACAATGCGGTTTCGACAAAAGAATTGCCAAAGTCACAAGGCTCGTACTAACGGTAAACGTACTGGTTGTGCTTTTGTATTTTTTGGTACATTTCCTGTTTCTAAGTTTTGATTCAACTAGTAAATATTCAACATTCACGAAAATTTTTTATTTATAAAAACCAAATCCTATAAGAAAGTTAGCAGACGTGTACAATGTTGTTTGATCACGCTATGTTGACGCCTGTGTTGGCAATATGCGAGTCAGTGTGGTGCACGACAGAGAAAATCAGTCCTGTTCACTGCAAAGTAAGCACTTTTGAAAGTCCTGCTAAAGATCTACTTTCCTCGTTTGTATTCTTCCGCCACATATAATATTCACATTGATATGGCGTGATCACTTTACGTCAGACTTGGAATAATGTTAGTTTATTCGCTGCTAAGTTAAAATGGGAGCGTCCATGCGAGTGTGTACGGTAGTGCATGCCGTTAAAGGCAGTGCATTTTGGGGTTATACTGTACACAGATACACGTGGCAACCTCTTTGAGAGCCCCTCGGCCCGCTCCCAGTCATCAAATAAACATTACGTCGACTGATCCTCGTCTTAGAGTGCGTGTGGACTGGCAAGACTATGGCATTATGTCGCCTACATCGTTTTACATAGCAAATCATCTTACAAAGTTCATAACAATCCTGTAAGTTGTGAGAAATAATATGTTCTGTTGCACCTGGCGTCCAGGAGGGAACAAGGGGACAAGCCGGCGGCCATATTGGATGAAGTCATGCAGCAACCTCCTGCTCTCTCATTCCTTGCCGACGTTGGCAATGTTGGATTTCCCCCTCGNTATTGGATGAAGTCATGCAGCAACCTCCTGCTCTCTCATTCCTTGCCGACGTTGGCAATGTTGGATTTCCCCCTCGCGCCATGTCATTCCTGGCCAACGGCGGCCATCTTGGATGTCCCAAATTCATGCTATTGCATTCTGCATGAGGGTTTTCTCAGAGTCCTCCCGATTTCACTGCCCCGTCATGCAACTTCTCTAATCACGCTCTTTCATTCCACTTTGGTTTTATCATATTCCTCCTGGTCTCCTTTCACCTGGAATCCTGGTGGGGACGAGTCTAATGCTCTGCCATTCCACCTCGGTTTTTCATGCTTCGTCATTCCACCTTCGCGACACGGAGCGAAGCCTGCACACACACACACACACACACACTAGCCTAGAGTCGCACTGCGCACAGGTGTAAAGTACACCCTAAGCTCACTTGTAAGCATATTGGCTATAATTTCCGAACCGTTTAAGATATAGTCACACAATTCATAACATAGACATCAGCCTTGACAGCGAACAGGATGGCATTGTCACGTATGCCCTAAGCCCTCGTATAAACATAGTTGCTACCAGGTTCCACCCACCGAGGCTATAGTCATAATATAGGCATCACTTCCAACGACGAAAAGGACCACACGGTCAAGTACGCCTTAGGCCCTCGTATAAGCCTAGTTGGCTGCCATTTCCTACTCATAGAAATTTTAGTAACCAAATTCATATCATAGGCATCATCTCCAATGACAAACAGGGTGGTACGGACAAGTACACTTTATGCCCTCATAAGCATAGTAGCCCGATATTTCCCTGCCACCGAAGCTACGACCGCCAAATTCATATCACAAATATCACTTCCGACTGTAATCAAGGACAAGTATGTCTTAATCTTTGTTATAAGAATTGCTGGTCAGCATTTCCAAACCTTCGAAGCTCGGGAATAACAACCGTCCACGCATGTAAAGAAAATAAAGGTATACGTACAGATGCGTCGCATAGTTACTGTTGCATGTAGGAGCGTAGGGTCTGAAACAGCACACACATTCGCATCGGCCTGCATGCACTCAACAATCACTCACCGCTGCCCTTGTCGTCTGCTACGGCAGGTGTCTACTAACTCGGATCCCCCTCAGCAACAGCTAGCCTCCCTTCGTCCACCGACATCCACGCTGTATATATATATGTGAATATATATGCATAAATAAGCATTATACGAAAAAATCAGGATATATACAAATGCGCTGCGAGCATGATGTACATAGTCGTGGGTAATGGTAAAATACATATGCAGTAATATAAACGAACACCGTCAGTCTAACACAAGGGCCGGCCGCCTGAGTCATCGTTAGCATGGCTAACCCTTAACAACCAGCCATATATTTAAAAATAAAATTGTATACAATTGCACAGATAACAAGACATGCATAGTCGCAGGTTACATTTGAACAGGTACATGTTAATATAAATAAACACCATCAGCCTAATGCGAGGGTCGGGAAAACCGAGTGTAAAAGTTATGAAACCAACCTGTACATGAAAAATCAGTCATGTAACAAACAATAAAGGACTGACATATACGCAAGTACATCACAAGCATGATG
>NQII01000743.1:224006-260733 GCA_002778355.1 Clitarchus hookeri
AACCCCAAAAATGAGTACAATATGTTAAGTACGATATACATCACAAGACTTGTAAAGACTTCACTGCTACCTGCCGATGCAAACAGATATAAAAAATAATTACTATAAAAGTAAATAGTTAACAAGCCATTAACAACCAGTGTATATTGCGCTAATATCGAGCACTGTATGTTATGTTAGGCGAAAAATTACCATTGTGAAGTGCGGGAACGATAAGAGGACAACACTGCTACACACTGATGCAAACAGATATAGAAACAAAATGTAAAGGAATACTGTTATAAGCAACTTACTAACCAGCTCAATAACATATTACACGCGCCGCNCAAAATGTAAAGGAATACTGTTATAAGCAACTTACTAACCAGCTCAATAACATATTACACCGGGTGCTGTATGCTGTGTGTTAAACGATGCTAGACAAGACCAAGCCATCCTGGTTAGTACAACACAATAGCAAACGACTTCCTTACGAACCGATTGAAACGAAACCATCACATTCAGAGTACAGACAACATTCACAACACTAGCAGCAGAACACGTCCGACCCGACCGACATTGTGCGATCAACTAACATCTTGGGAATCTGTAAGACAGCCGAGATGGTTGGTCGGCGGCGCGATCATGGTGCAGGTCTCATGGAATGACAGAGCGTGAATGATAGGGTCACTCCTCCACCCCTCATTAAAAACAAATAGTCTCATAGTCACAATTGGGGGTCATGCCATTTCCGGGAAATTTTGGACGTTTATAAGGGAAAAAAAAGGGAAATTCGGAGGGAAAAAAGGGAAATCCAATATGGCCGTCGTGGCTCCTTGGCTCCCAATTCAGTACGCATGTAAGCGTGAACCGGTCATTTCCTACTACTAGTATCAATATTTTTGTGACAATTTAAATTAATCACGCTGTTAAAGTTAGCATTGCAAAAGGGTAAGCCAGGCGTCTTGTGAGTTTTTCAGTTTTCTCACCGCAGAAATATTGCATGCGCAGCAGATTTCATGAAGTGCATTGTTGTAGTTATCGATAAATATGTTTTACATAGGTAATGAATTCGTCGCTGCGCATAAATGCATTAGTTATCTATTGAACAAATTTGTGTTGCAGGATGTTGAAAATAAGGTTTATCATGATGGTTGAAACAAAGAAGGTTCCGGAAAACATTTGTTTACGATTGTTCCTTGCAAGGAAATTGCTACTGAATCCGGAGTAAGCAACATCAATCAAGCGACAGGAAACACTTTCACGTCAGACAGGTTTATTACGGAAACCATTAAGAGGCGGCGCAAATAGTATCGTAGGAAGTACGTCGTCTGGCGTCTTTTTAGCCAACTTATTTCCGTTTATTTGTACACTGTCCCAAACAAAACAGGAAAGGGCATTTAATTGCTTGTTATAGAAACGTATCGAGAGACAGAATAGCTTAAACACTTTTTGTGTATGTTATTTTGTGTTTTGCTATAGAAGGTGAAAGAGATTGGGAAGCGAGTTAGCAACTTAGTATTTCGGTAATGTTTAAAACCTGCTGTGAATATTTTATATGACATTTTAAAATGCAAAAATTTCCCTTCGGGAAACTCTGTTTCGAAACATAAAATAAAATAAAAATAATTGTAATTTACGAACTGTTCCCTGAAATGAAAATATGTTCGTGAAAATGTCCTTCAAATGTATGGTTTTTTCTGGGTTTTTTTCTTTACGTGCCCTGGCTTTGTAGACTTTATGAACAGTGTGTATACACATCGTCTGCTAATCTTGCAAAATAATTAAGGCTGCCAGGAACGTAAACGGCAAACGTTTTTAACAAGACTGTAAATTACGACTCAAGGTCACTGTTGAGGTTCTGATAGCAGGTTTGCGTCACTAAGAGGCCGAACAAGTCTGTTGATTTCAATATATTTTGAAAGCCAAAAAAAAAAAAAAAAAAAAAACTAAAGGAAAAGGCAATTATATAATGTTTTCTTTTCAACTTTTAAGCAACTACTTTGTAATATTGGTGCATTTATTTCAAATAATATCTTGCGCCGTGGATACATACTGTATAAATATTTACGGCGTCAGTAAAATATTTATACATACTGTNTTCAAATAATATCTTGCGCCGTGGATACATACTGTATAAATATTTACGGCGTCAGTAAAATATTTATACATACTGTATAAATATTTACGGCGTCAATAAAATATTTGCCCTCATACTTGGTAAAACTAATTCTCTGAGATTGCCGTTTCTTAGCTTTCCTCTGTTGTCTTCCATGGAGTTGTGAAATACTATTTAACTAATTTATATATCATGGCCCCTTAAACTGAAACTTTTAGGTTGTGAAAACAATGACTTGGTGTGAGCTCTCTATTCTAACGCTCATGTGTATATTTTGGCAGTCTTCAACCGCGCGAGATACGTGTTGAAATGAGAGATGCCCCTAGTTCCCAGCTTTGCTTTTGTGTACACTGCATTTCCTTACGTAAGCAAACACTTGCCATTCTTGTGCGGCTTGCGCTTNTTCCCAGCTTTGCTTTTGTGTACACTGCATTTCCTTACGTAAGCAAACACTTGCCATTCTTGTGCGGCTTGCGCTCTGTAAAGAGTGAAGGATTGTCAGCGACGCTTCGCCTCAATATCCACAGCCAAGTGCGCCTCATCCGAGTCTCCGCTCTCCTTCTGATGTGTGTAAGGGCGATAGTCGCCAAAACATTCGCTGTGTTATATTTGTATGAACTACTCTTCGTGTTATTGTAGATATTANTGTAAGGGCGATAGTCGCCAAAACATTCGCTGTGTTATATTTGTATGAACTACTCTTCGTGTTATTGTAGATATTACAATCATTATGAAGTACTATTTCCTAGTATTAAAACAGATTTACACCTCATAATTGTTTTTATAATGGCATATTAAAATTACAATTTTTACTGTTTAGGGACGTACGCATAATAAAAACTAACTTGCTGACATGAAATGGTCCACATTGAAATAATATACCATCATTTACCTAAAGAAATATTTAAAATCATGCCCTGAAATGTTTAGTATTTAATTGNCACATTGAAATAATATACCATCATTTACCTAAAGAAATATTTAAAATCATGCCCTGAAATGTTTAGTATTTAATTGCGCAAAATAAGTAAATTTTGCTAAGCATACCCTAAAACGAGTTGAATACATGACATTTCAGGTCACTCTTGTTAAATTTCCGGTAAAAGTTTCGTTTGCTTTATTTTTACTTCCTAAAAACACTAAAGTTGTGATTTTCACATGCAATGGTGCAAAAACTATGCGATCTAAATTAGTGTCAACAATTTTCCTACTAATATAAAATAATAATTTTTCCTGTGATTAACAGCACCCGTCGTTTTCCTGGTTAATTGAAATTGAAGTCATATTATATCGACATAATTCAAGTTGTAGCGATAAAGGAGGAAACCATTCTAATAAATTTGTTCACTGCGTTCGCCTACTTGCAAAATTAATGGTCATGCCGAAAGCGTAAACGAAAGTGTTTCAAAAACTTCGNCACATTGAAATAATATACCATCATTTACCTAAAGAAATATTTAAAATCATGCCCTGAAATGTTTAGTATTTAATTTCGCAAAATAAGGAAATTTTGCACATCTTTGATTTGTACAGTTATATGTTTTTTGCAAAATAAATTTTGCTAAGCATATCTTAAAACGAGTTGAATACGTGACATTTCAGGTCACCCTTGTTAAATTTCCGGTAAACGTTTAGTTTGCTTTATTTTTACTTCCTAAAAACACTAAGTTGTGATTTTCACATGCAATGGTGCAAAAACTATGCGATCTAAATTGTTTTATGCTCGAAAAGAGTACCTACAAGTAGTGTCAACAATTTTCCTACTAATATAAAATAATAATTTTTCCTGTGATTAACAGCACCCGTCGTTTTCCTGGTTAATTGAAATTGAAGTCATATTATATCGACATAATTCAAGTTGTAGCGATAAAGGAGGAAACCATTCAAATAAACTTGTTCACTGCGTTCGCCTACTTGCAAAATTAATGGTCATGCCGAAAGCGTAAACGAAAGTGTTTCAAAAACTTCGNTTGTTCACTGCGTTCGCCTACTTGCAAAATTAATGGTCATGCCGAAAGCGTAAACGAAAGTGTTTCAAAAACTTCGCTGTAGTAACAAATTGAGCATATTTGTAAATCACTTAGAGCTGTGCGTTGTTTTAATGTGTGCTGTTAAATTTATTTGGAAACATGCAAGATTTTATGTGTGAACATTGCTAGAGTTGTTTTTAGCGGTGAATATTGTAATTGNAAATTTATTTGGAAACATGCAAGATTTTATGTGTGAACATTGCTAGAGTTGTTTTTAGCGGTGAATATTGTAATTGTTTAAGTTCCAAATCAGTGACAATTCTGACGCGTTACGTTACTGCGTATTGCATTGGTTCTTCGTATTCGGTGGATNTTTAAGTTCCAAATCAGTGACAATTCTGACGCGTTACGTTACTGCGTATTGCATTGGTTCTTCGTATTCGGTGGATATATCATAAGTATACATTTCTGCTTATTCATTATGAAATAACTTCACAATTATTTTATGATCCCCAATAATATTTTGATTTTTATGCAGCTATTCGTAATATCATTGTTATATTATCCACTTTAATTGAATTGTAAGGTTTATGCAACAAAATTATTCAGATGCGAACATACGGGAATATTTGAAACACCGATCACGCGAATTGAGTACAGAAGTTCACTTATGTAAATTATCCCAAAGTGCAGCTTTAATTGTGTGAATTACACTTAAAGAATTTAACATATTGCCTCAGGAAGTCACTTATTCCTTCCTTTTTTCAGGATTGGAGTAACACGTNTTACACTTAAAGAATTTAACATATTGCCTCAGGAAGTCACTTATTCCTTCCTTTTTTCAGGATTGGAGTAACACGTGTTAAATATTGCCGGAGAGACGTTCAGGTCTGTGGCAAGTGGAGCGTATGATCACTCACGGAGCAGTTCTCATCTTCAATGTTTGCAACGCACCGTGTGTGGTTTAGGCAGTGTTACGGGCATTGGAATGAATGATATGACGCTACTTCCTAGAGGGACGTAGTTATGACTCCTCAAGGTGCTTTATTTTGAGGTTAACTCTATGTAATTCATGAGTTCATAGTTTTCTTTTGTGGTGTTAGCCAAATATGACCCACACATACCAAATTATGTTTCTGGAATTAGTGTTATTAGATTAATAAACNTTTTGTGGTGTTAGCCAAATATGACCCACACATACCAAATTATGTTTCTGGAATTAGTGTTATTAGATTAATAAACAGCATTCCGCAACCTAGTTTTTATTTGGAGTTTATGGAAGTCTCGACAAAATAAATGTTTCTCACTCCCATCCTCTTAACAGTATCGTGTGCATTCCATTCAAGCCGCTGGTCGCATTCGAAATCCTGATGTCGAGGACACGGCTTTTGGTTTTACGTTCATACGTCTTCGTTTGCAGGTAATACTTTCTTTGGTACGTGGGAGTGAAATGAATGTAACGTGGATACTTGGCTTTTATGGCTTAAATCAANGCAGGTAATACTTTCTTTGGTACGTGGGAGTGAAATGAATGTAACGTGGATACTTGGCTTTTATGGCTTAAATCAGCAGCTCTATACGAGAGCATCCATCTGGCATGGAAATAAGCCCGCCAGCATGTACTAGTCGCGTGGTACACTGTCCGNCAGCTCTATACGAGAGCATCCATCTGGCATGGAAATAAGCCCGCCAGCATGTACTAGTCGCGTGGTACACTGTCCGGCTTAAATAGTCGCCGCGGACCCCCACCCGCGCCTCGCGCATGCTCAGAGCCAACTCAAGGCCATGATCGCATCGCAGTTTTATACACGGTCGAACGAGACCACATTCATCACAATCGTTTCATTAGTCAGGAAGTTACGGTGTCGGAATGGATGACCCTGCAAATGTACATCGCCGTTTCCATCCTGCCACCCCACGTGTCCGTCTGATGTTAAAGATGTGTCCACATAAAATATATATATTCTTCCGTAGAAGAAGCAGTGGTGTTTGGATATTCCGTTGGTAAGGTGGTGGCGCACTGGAGACCAGAGCTGCCACCTTTTGTGAGAGAAAATGTTAATGTCGATACACAAAAATTAGAAAATTCACAAGGTTGTAATCTTGGTCCGTTTCAAATTAAATTTCTTCAAAATATATACAATATTTGTTTTCGCAGCTTGAAATATTATTACAGTATTTATAATTTCGCATTGCAGTTGTTAACCGCCGTGTATATAAATACTATTGCCAGAAATTGAAACAATTAAAAATGAAAATCAAAAGAAACTTGTTAAGCACATTAATAATGTATTCGTTATACATGGTTCTACGTACAAACGCACAGTATTGTCAAGCTGTATAAATGGATACGTCAGGTATAGGTTCCCAAAACTTTGCTTATCCTTTAAAGCAACAGATATGCCACCAGGCCGTCATCTGAAATCACCATATCTGGTGAGAATATCAGCAAGTTAGCAATTCTGCTGGACACCTGGCAGCTGCCCCACACTTCTTCACGGAGTCAAAGGGGCTTGGCTGAAACCCCGACACTTTAGTGTGTCTCCTGCCGCCTTGTTATCAACAACATGCCGGCAGTCCTCTTCACGGCTTTGACTGGTGCCGCCAGNGCCGCCTTGTTATCAACAACATGCCGGCAGTCCTCTTCACGGCTTTGACTGGTGCCGCCAGGGCAAGGGTTGGTTCACAAGGCCACGACGCGGCAGCTAGCGCCAATCACGTGCGAGAAAACAAAGGACTGCGCTTCACTCGTAGATTTCCAGACTCGTGCGGCAACTGTGAGTGTAAAATATCGCCTTAAATGGATTCCTTTACCGTTCCGAATTAAGTTTATTTTATATAATGGAACATCAAAACATCAAAACAGGGAATATAATGGTGGCGAGTGACAAATGCTCACAGGTGTGTTAGATGTAGAGAAGTGTTAATTGACGACGCAGCAGCTCGAACAGGGACCAGTTCCTCAACTAGTGTGCCGCTCGCATTGCGTAGTTCATAGCAGCTGCTTTCACTTCCAGTTTCGACTGCAGCACCGCGCGTATCGCCAGATCCCGCTCGATGCCTCCACAGCTTTACTAGAGAATTTAAACATGCTGTAATTTGAAGTATGCACACCATTTTCTGGGCAGTTTATTGGATACACATTTGAAAAATAAGTATGACATTCGTTAAGAGGCGCGTGTTTTTCTGCTCGTATTTTACAATATTTTTTTTTAAATTTTTACTAGAGTGGACGCAGAAAAAAAAAACATAGTTATTTAAGCACGACCGCAATATTGCTATAAATTATTTTCGACAAGTACGTGGCTATTACTACAAATCTCAGTTTGGTTGTACTTGATGGAAAAATATACTGACTTTGAAAAATCTACTCGTCAGGTATGAGCATAAAATGTGGTTTGTAAAAAATTACACTAAACAAGCCTCAATCGAGACGTTAACGTGCGTTAGGTTTTCTCAGTCAAATTCCACCAAAAGGCGAGCCGGGTTCGATTCCTGGCGGTGTCGCCCCCGGATTTTCTCATGTGGGAATCGTGCCGGACGTCGCCGCTGGTCGGCGGGTTTTCTCGGGGGTCTCTTGCATCCCGGCGCTGCTGCGTACCCACCTCACTTCACCCTCATCGGCTGTCAAGACCTCGATGTTAAGAGCCGCCCCAATCTCTCCACTAGCACTCGGCCAAATAGTCTGCTGCCGCCACCGTCACAACTCCCAATAGCTTGCCTTAACCAACACCGCCGTCACTAGCACTATAGGAGAGCGGCCCTCGTGCAGGGAGATACGGAGAGGCATTGGGACTGCCAGCCTCATGCGGCATGCCACTGGCTGGCTGGTTTTTATAAACAGCAGGCAAGGCGGCCCTGGAGGACCCCCCGGGGTCGTCGACCCCCTCACACCATGTGTTGGCCAGGGGAGGGAGGGGGGACACACGCGCTCTGCGACTCTCGCTCGCTCCGCACAGAGACGGCGGCGGAAGGCGACCCCGGGAATAGCTCTCGAGCCAGCCNGCGCTCTGCGACTCTCGCTCGCTCCGCACAGAGACGGCGGCGGAAGGCGACCCCGGGAATAGCTCTCGAGCCAGCCAAGTGGGTGAGCTACCTGCCAGGAGACTGGCTCACACACTCTGCCTGGTCAAGTCATGTCGCTGGCCAAGGGGGGCTGGCTTTACTACTGCAACTCTTCACGATCAAGTAAGCACTGGCGGAGTCAATATGTGAGAAACTACCCATTACCAGCAGACACGCTACCCTGCCCACTGGCACGCAGCCGCCTACAGGCTGTTAACGGCGAAGTGAGCACTTTGCAAGGCCCTCCCAACCTCAAATAAATAGATTTTGTTGCAACCCCAGATAGTAATTTGTGGTTGTAGTGAAACCCATGCGCGGTGTTTATTAGTCGCGTGGCAATGTTTATATTAAAAATTGGCGGGAACATAGATATTGGCTAAAATGAATGTCCTGGCAGTCAGGAAATATGTCGTTCTGTCTGCGGTATTTTGAGGGGAAATCGGATTATTTTTAGACACGCCTACCTGGCCTCACCCAATCCCATTCCCATTGGCTGCAACCAAAATCGAATTCCCATTGGCTGCGAGGGGGAAGGGACCTTGTACTATGAACAAATCCCATTCCTTTTGCCAACGAAGGAAATAGTACTGTGTACTATCCCACACACCGATTTCCTATTCGTCGCCAAAAGTCGTGGAGTGTGGGAATTGAGGAGAAATTAACGAGATGAGTGGTAAGAATTCCCGGTAAAATCTAGTCTCATATCTGAGGTGCATAAAATGTTCAAGGTCATGTCGTGAGAGACAGAAGATTATCATTTTATCTCACTCGCACAATCTAAGATACTTAACAGTCGTCAGTTCGCATAATTTACAATGCATGGTCAGTGTCGCGAAGAAACCTGGGAACGTGTGAGATGCCTAACCCCCCCCCCCCCTTCTTCATCGCCTGCATTGACGCGCCTACAGGAGATGCCTCCCATCAGTGGTGGGGTATTGAGAATTATCGATGAATATATATATATATATATATATATTTTTTACAAAAAACAATATATTGCAAAAATTACAAAATTTACGTAATTAATGAAACCATCGATTAATTTATTTGTTAGGTTTTTATTTTTTTGTACAAAAATTTTCATATTTTATTTTAAAAATCATGATTGCGGCTGACTGTTTTCTTTTCGCGGACGAAAATACTCGGAGAGAAGAATCGACAACCCCACCTCATCCGCGGAAGAATACATCAATATCGTACTGGTAAACAGTATAAGCTGGAAACGAGNGAATATATATATATATATATATTTTTTTTTTTTTACAAAAAACAATATATTGCAAAAATTACAAAATTTACGTAATTAATGAAACCATCGATTAATTTATTTGTTAGGTTTTTATTTTTTTGTACAAAAAATTTCATATTTTATTTTAAAAATCATGATTGCGGCTGACTTTTCTTTTCGCGGACGAAAATACTCGGAGAGGAGAATCGACAACCCCACCTCATCCGCGGAAGAATACATCAATATCGTACTGGTAAACAGTATAAGCTGGAAACGAGCCTGTTTCGTCCCATTCTGTCTCGCGAATCAGCTTCGCGCGTTTCCAGGCCTTCTCCAGTTTTCAGCTATTTTTTTGCTGCCATCAACCCTCCTTCAGTTCGGAGGTAAGTACCTTATATACTGTTGCAAACATTTTTTAGGACGTGAATTTTTTTTTGCAAATGATTTCAAGAGCGCGTTTTGTTTATTTAATATGACTTTTAAAATCAAAGCTTTCATTCGAGTGTTACAAATATAGTTCTTGACAAAAAAAATAATTTATTTGTGGGTGATAAATTGTTAATCCAGTTTTTTTCTTTAAAATATATGTAAGTGCATTTTTCCCGTCCGCATTCGTAAGAGAGAATGGAGTGTAGCTGCGGTGTGCGTGCTTATCGTGATGTGGGTGAGGAGGACAGAGAGTGCTGACTGGCAAACCCATCCAGGCTCATCAAGGCCGCCAGCCGCAGCTCACATGCATCCTGCCTCCTCTTCAGTAATAATCATTTATGCGTTTCTATTTAATAACGGAGCTAGGAAATACGTATTGATTTATAATACTATTCGTTACCGGAGAAACGCTTGCCTCATCTCAGCTCAATTATCCAAATAATTGCTTAATGTAAAAAAATTAATTACTTCCCGTCACGTTAGGTGAATAGTTTTGACGAGTGTAAAAAAACCTCTTCGTTTCTCAAAAAAATTAGGAAAATATCTGCGTGGAAATGGGCTCCGACACGAGGCCAGTTGCGTGCACAGCCCCTCCGGGGCCAACTCTCAGATAAGGGAGAAATGTGGGGTACAAATAAGCCGTAAGGATGCTATTCATAAACACATTCGCATGTCAACATACAAGCTCGATTGTGCACACTACGTCAGCGCCTCGGGGTTCACATTCGACGCAATGTTAAAAACGACGGGGGTAAATCTAGCTAGAACTTCTAACCGATTACGACATGCATGTGTTTATTGAAAATGTAATTGGCGGTGGCGTGGCCCAGTGCGTGAAGCGACATGCGTTGGCGAACAACACCTACGCGCCAGTAACATACGACCCCAGCAAGCCCACCTTGCGATACCTCGACGCAAACAACCTGCANACCGATTACGACATGCATGTGTTTATTGATAATGTAATTGGCGGTGGCGTGGCCCAGTGCGTGAAGCGACATGCGGTGACGAACAACACCTACGCGCCAGTAACATACGACCCCAGCAAGCCCACCTTGCGATACCTCGACGCAAACAACCTGCANCGAACAACACCTACGCGCCAGTAACATACGACCCCAGCAAGCCCACCTTGCGATACCTCGACGCAAACAACCTGCACGGCTGGGCCATGTCGCTGCCGTTGCCAGTACGCGACTCCAGGTGGGTCGACAACCAACATCGACGTCATGTCCGTGCCGGATGACGCTGATGCTGGCTGTATTCTGGAGGTGGACGTCGAGTACCCCGCAGTCCTGCGCGAGGAACATCGTGATTTGCCATTTCTTCCCATTAACCAGTGTCCCCCAAGACATGCGAAATTAATAACAACATTAGAAAAAAAGAAGAATTACGTCGTACATGACAGCAACTTGAAACAGGCGCTGGATCGTGTTGAAGCTCGTCAAGATACACCGCTCGCTACAGCTCGGACAGACTGCGTGGCTGAAGCCTTACATAGATTTAAATACTGTAAAACGGCAGGTGGCCACCAACGATTTCGAAAAATAATTTTTTTAATTAGAAAACAACTCAACTTTCGGAAAATTGATGGAGAACAAAAGAAAACGTCAAAAAATGGAGCTAGTGTGCAGTGAAAAGCGACTAAAGAAGCTGGTAGCCAAGCCAACACTCCTAGACTGAACAGTTTATGATGACTCTCTGTCCCTCCTCCATATGCAGCACGGCTTCATGCTGTTTGATAAACCTGTTTATGCCGACTTTTCAGTGCTCGACCTCTCAAAAACATTAATGTACAGATTCCATTATGACGTGACGAAGGCTCGAAACGACGAAGACGTCGAGCTCCTGTATAAGTCACTGACTCCTACCTGTATCAGGTTCGAACCCGGGACTTTTACCAGGACATGGTTTCAGACGCACGGTTCTTTGCAGAGTTCGACACGAGCGGCTATCCTACGAACCACAAGTGCTTATCGCCCACCAACAAGAAAGTCGTCTGTTGATTGGAATTTTTTTTTTAATATGATGGAAATTACAGATTTTCCTATGCCTATAAGTGCTGATAGCTCGCCTGGTGGCTGAATCGAGAAATTTACGCCACCTATGTGCTGAAAATAGAATCCAATATGAAGGGCGTCGACATCCCAACCTAAGCAAATATGGCTGCCGCCTGGTGGCTAAATTGACAACTTGCTGGGTGGGTAAATTAATACACTAGTACCACCTATGTGATGAAAACATATGAAATCCAATATGGCAGTCAAACGAAGGTGGGAGACAAACTCTAGTAATGTATAAACAAATTACCAACGAAAAAATCAAGCTGGCGTACGGTGGCTATGACGCCTACCAAGATGGCAGACTGCACCACCTACCAATATGGCTGGCTGCACCGACCAAAATGGCGGACGGTGGCTTTGACGCCTACTAAGATGGTGCATTATACGACTGTCTGGAGAGCAAGAACTCGACTGTAAGAAATTGGCGCTTGGTTCGTGGCGGACATGCGATGGTTTAAATAAATGGCAATTGACATTTTTNAACTCGACTGTAAGAAATTGGCGCTTGGTTCGTGGCGGACATGCGATGGTTTAAATAAATGGCAATTGACATTTTTATTTTTATATTTGTCATTAGTGGCTGAAGATTGCGTGACTTTAGGGAGTATAAAGGCAGTGGTTAAGGTTTTAATTGTATTTCACATTAGCATTAAAATTGCGCTCACTGATAAAAATAGTGAGTAATAATATTTGGGTTTGAAAGTTGTTTTATTTTACCTTTGTAAATAAGTAATTAAATTAAATTNAACTCGACTGTAAGAAATTGGCGCTTGGTTCGTGGCGGACATGCGATGGTTTAAATAAATGGCAATTGACATTTTGATTTTTATATTTGTCATTAGTGGCTGAAGATTGCGTGACTTTAGGGAGTATAAAGGCAGTGGTTAAGGTTTTAATTGTATTTCACATTAGCATTAAAATTGCGCTCACTGATAAAAAATAGTGAGTAATAATATTTGGGTTTGAAAGTTGTTTTATTTTACCTTTGTAAATAAGTAATTAAATTAAATTNAAAAATAGTGAGTAATAATATTTGGGTTTGAAAGTTGTTTTATTTTACCTTTGTAAATAAGTAATTAAATTAAATTTAGTATTTTATTTCATAAAGATGGCTATCTCCCTCGAACCTGGGTACAAAAGTGGAACAACGAATAAGCAAATAAATTAAAATTATTTAATTATTGACTACGACACAGGATTAAAAATGTGTAGGTGTTTTGTCGGTCGTAAACTCAGTTGAAGTGAGATGTGGTGCATGTTGTAGCGGCTGGTATTAGCGCGCTGGTGTCCCAGGACGTTCTGTGGCTGTGCTGTGAGCGTGTTGACCTCTGGAACTGTGCCAGGTGCTAACGGCCCGCTGCCAGGAAACACACGTCCCCTCCACGGCAAACTGTACCTGTGATAACACTCACTGTCCGTACCTACACACATGCTACAGTGCACTCTGATCTGCGAGCTCCACGGGGCGAGTCGATAGAAACTATTCTCAGAGTTGTCGCTATACTGTTGGTGCAATGTTTACATTGATGACCACTGGAGTTAGAATGTCTTGTTTTATACGCATTACATGTTAGTGGCACAGTCATGTTCCTAACAACCGCACTCTTTCACTGTATATGACGCCTGAATGAAGTGGCCAGCTCATGACAGCCCTTACTTTGCCTCGTTGCACACTCTGCATTGTTCTCTACTCGGCTCGGTGTTTCACCCGCACAGACTCACTGTCATGTGTGACTCCAGCAGTTGCATGTAAGGCATATTGTATTTCGATGCGTGCTGTAAGTTCGCACATCACTTGTTATCACAACCAATACAATTCAAGGCAGTCGCCCACGCGACCCTTGGGAGCNGTGCTGTAAGTTCGCACATCACTTGTTATCACAACCAATACAATTCAAGGCAGTCGCCCACGCGACCCTTGGGAGTACTGCAGCGTGTTTGGAAAATGGGTTTTTTGACGAAACTATTAAACGTCCCCAGAATAGTTTTTCCTACGAAAAGAAAGCACATTCTAGATGATAATGGNGTTTTTTGACGAAACTATTAAACGTCCCCAGAATAGTTTTTCCTACGAAAAGAAAGCACATTCTAGATGATAATGGAATGGTATTCTCAAGCCATCGCGCACATTTGGAAACATTACTTTCATGTCCTCAATCATAGATTAAAAACGGCTTTTTCAGACTGCCCTATCTANTCGCGCACATTTGGAAACATTACTTTCATGTCCTCAATCATAGATTAAAAACGGCTTTTTCAGACTGCCCTATCTAGAACTATACGAACCGGATACATACAAAACTACAATAGAAACACGCACTGGACTTTGCTGCAGAGTCGCGTCCAATCAAGCTACAGGGCGATCGCTTAAAGCCACGTTCAGGTGAGTCGCTGGCGGAAAGACTGCACGGTAGTTGAGCGCCTTGCACGTAGAGGCGACAACACTGTACATACGCCGGTCGGCGTCGCCCGTAGTGGTTCATCGGGTTCTGCTTCACACAAATATACCCCTTACTATGCGACCGCCTTAAGCTTTATTTTCCGTTATAGTAATGTTAACAATTTATGACCTAGAGCCACTTAACGTATTATCGCGAGCATACTCGTCACGCAAGACATGTTGCACAATAGGTAGTCATGGTCGGTGTTGTACAGGTTAAGAAGCTAGCGCCATTACAGAGTACTTTTCCTGTATTGGCTGCTGCTGGAACACCAACATTTTGTTATTGGCTGCTGATGGAACACCAACATTTTGTTATTGGCTGCTGCTGGAGGTATAAGCTAACATAAATTATTTTCATAAGTTCCATCGCATAGGTTGTTACAAGGAATTCGTGAGTACATGTCAGATCAAAAATCTCGTATTTTGCAACACCTGGGACGAAAAATTAATTTGTAAGTTAAGGGTTAAAGGGAAGATCATTGTGCATTAAGGTTAAAATATGTTTGCTGTGTTTTGCGCGCAGTTACGCACGTTGGTTGGGAATGGGTTAATCCAGCATCCAGCTGGGATGGAATGTTAATGGACGAACTCGTTGGCTCAACTTTCATACGATCACATGCACGCCATTACTAATTTGCACTCGATCGAGGTCAACTGAGCACTTTTGATACCATCCTCTAAACAAAATCCCTCGTCCTGAATGTATGTATTTAAAAGGAGGCTTTTACTGCCATGCTTCCTGTAAAGCTGGTGGTGATTCATGAAAAACGTTGGCATGTCTTAACGGCGTATTTAAAGCGCGACCTACAATTAATGGGCCTATAGTTTATTTAATATTGTTTTCGTTTGTTTCATGTACGAGAGTAAGAATTAGGCCATTGGCAATGCAGTGGATGTCTTGCGCGAGACCTGGGTATAGAGTACTTCAGATTACAGAGGCGAAATAGCCGCACACTCTGCCATAATGGCGTCACTAGCCAGCAACATGTCGGACGCCGTTCACCATGGAGGTAGGAATACTCAGGAGGCGGCATGCTCGACGTCGTTTAAGCGATTTTGTCGACCATTTTCATATTGTGACACCCTAAACATTGTAAATGTTTTTGCTTATTTATGCGTGAAATTAGTGTAAGTTGCGACAGTTTTTAAATAAGTAAAATAGCCAAACTTAGACTTGTGCCGTAGCACAAATAATACAAAGACGATGTCACTTCCAAGCTCTGTAATTTCAGAATACTTTACAAGTTAGCAGCACCTTAGGATTGAACATTTGCATTGAACATTTACAAAAAATATGACATGTAAAGTTCTAAACGCCAAAGGCTCACAATGCAAAAAATATAGATTAAAATACTCATACAAATTGATTAAATTGCTTTCTCAAAAGTATTGTGTAGCTCAAAAGTACAATAAACATTTTAACTGTCAAACAAGCCACAAGTAATGTAAAACGTTTCAAAAATATCAAAAGCAACTCTGTTGACTAGAAATACTTCAAACACTCATANAAGCAACTCTGTTGACTAGAAATACTTCAAACACTCATACAAAACGATTAAATTGCTGCGCAATTGCTTATTCAAAAGTATGTATTACGTTACCACAAAATATACAATAAATATTTAATTGAAAAAAAACGAGTAGAGTAATATTAAAACGTTTCTAAAAAACAAGTAGTTACTTTGATGACTAGATAAATTCCAGGTATTTAGTGGAGCAATTTGACTGAAGAAGTCCAGCGCTTCAGGCCCAGTAAAGCCTCCTTCACGTGAAGATCTGAAATAAGATATTACGTTAAAATAGTGAATCGATGGAGGCAGCCCGTAGACCCTAACCATAGCTCCGTCGAATAAATAATCGACGACGACAATTAGAACACTTCAACAGACTACGCCCAACGCGTAAGTCGTTGTAGAACGGTAGCGACGATTAAACTTTAAGTAAATCATTCGACAGCAGACAATAAACTATGCACAACACGTTAAAGCAACTGAAACGATACAGAGAAGCAAGACATTAGTTAGGCCGAAACTACAATTTAGTCAGGCGTCCAAAACCAGAATTTAGAAAAAAATCTAACTCACTGCAAAGCCCAAGACAAACACAATACTACGCCACGCAAACGCTAAACTGAGCCACAAATGAAAAGCTGCTACCACGACTTACCGTTTTACAAGCTCATAATACAATTGGAATTAGCTGTAGCAGGCGCCAACCCGTCGACCTTCTTCACAGGCGTATAATGAAGCGCAGATGGAATGCTGCACAAGGCGTGTAACAACTTATATAAACTAGCTCCTGAATTAAAATAAAGGCCGACGTACAACGAGGGGTAGTAAAGGAAAGGAATGAGGGTAGAGGGGAACAGGAGGGGAGCCCAGTCGGCCAAGGAGCAGGCCGCCTTACAGAGGAGCAAATCCAAAACTTATGCGCACGGCGGCGCCACCGTCGGAGACTTTCAAGCCAAGCGTTAACATGCTCTAATACAACACATGCGTTTCCAACATGATAGACTTTTAAATCATTTTGGTGTCACAACATGGCAGACAGGCTTTATCATTTTCCCATGCATGACCATAGTATAGGGACACCCGAATTTCGCGGAAAGATTTCACGACCAGCTGTACTCCAAAATACTTTCGTTCATAAGCACTTTCGTGGTTGGATGATTTTAAAAGTAACGTGCCTCAAGTCACTGTCCGCGAATATTGGACGTTCAGTATGGAGACACAAAGGCGCGTGCGATGAGGGAATGGGTGCCGCCACATCAGACGTACCGCCACGCCATCTCGCGTAGGAACTTGGTTGCTGTGTGGCTGGAGCATGTTGGGCATGTCGCGTGATTCTTGCTGGCACCTCGACGTAGCTCAGGCGGGCGATGACGAGGCGGCGACGTGGGCCTGCTGAGCGCCGCGGGCGCAGATACCAGCGGGACTCAATGAGCTGCTATCTCCCCCCACCCCTCCTAGGCGTCTACGTACGACCTCCAACTCCATCCTGCGGCGGCAAGCAGACTTATGAATGGGCCGACTGTTGGTCGCGACTCCAGCCCAGCTACTTCCTGTGCAGCCATGTCGCTAGGTTCGCGTCTCCCATCCACCGCCTTCGCTGAGTCACCTCATTGCCGCCCAACATGTTTCAAGACACGTGATTGTCGCGGAAAAAAGACAATATCGTACTTGAAAACACGCGCTGTTCTGTAGCTTACTGGTTGCGTGTGTTCGTCAGAATGCAGCTGGTATTTGATATGGCCTNGCAAGCAGACTTATGAATGGGCCGACTGTTGGTCGCGACTCCAGCCCAGCTACTTCCTGTGCAGCCATGTCGCTAAGTTCGCGTCTCCCATCCACCGCCTTCGCTGAGTCACCTCATTGCCGCCCAACATGTTTCAAGACACGTGATTGTCGCGGAAAAAAGACAATATCGTACTTGAAAACACGCGCTGTTCTGTAGCTTACTGGTTGCGTGTGTTCGTCAGAATGCAGCTGGTATTTGATATGGCCAATCAGAGTTCGCCAACTACAGTACCTACTGAACGTCAGTTATCCACTGATAGCCACTCAAGTCACGTAGCTGTTGAAACCATACAATAATGAAAGTGAATGTGAGATAATATGTTTTGAAATACAACTTTGAAAGAACTCGTGAAAATCTGCTGTCCCTACAGATGCTAAATAAATTCAGCAATATGGGAAAATACATATTCTTTCACACAGTTAGAAAGAACAGAAAAAATATGCTTGCCTTTTTTCTATTTGTCTACGTTGGCTTCCAAAAACTTGAGGACTTCAAGTTAGGCATTAGGAGATCATTTGTCTCACGCCGTCCTAAGTTCCTTAAGAAAGCGGAAGTGATATATTTGAGCGGCGCTTGCACCGACGTCCTTGGCGCCACAGGGGGCGAAGCAGCTGTACTGGAGTTCACAGTCAGTGTACACAACTGTGCATACGACGCAAGGGAAGTTTATGTTGGTCCGGGACTGTACACAGTGAGTCTCAGTGTACAGTCGTCTTCCGGGAGAGTTACCCTGCTACCGCCACAGGTTATGTTGGTCCGGGACTGTACACAGTGAGGCTCAGTGTACAGTCGTCTTCCGGGAGAGTTACCGTGCTACCGCCACAGGTTATGTTGGTCCGGGACAGTGCACAGTGAGGCTCAGTGTACAGTCGTCTTCCGGGAGAGTTACCGTGCTACCGCCACAGGTTATGTTGGTCCGGGACTGTACACAGTGAGGCTCAGTGTACAGTCGTCTTCCGGGAGAGTTACCGTGCTACCGCCATAGGTTATGTTAGTCCGGGACTGTACACAGTGAGGCTCAGTGTACATTCGTCTTCCGGGAGAGTTACCGTGCTACCGCCACAGGTTATGACTAGTTCATAGTGCTATTCACGGTAAAGTAAGCTCTGTTTGAAGTCCTCTCATTTGGAACAATAGCCAATAAATATATTTTATTGTAGCCTTGCACGTTCACTTTCTAGTCCGGTGAAATATATAAACTGTGTTCATTATTTACATGGCAATATTTGTTTTAAAAAGTGGTGGAAGGATGAAAAGGAAAAAAGTAATTTGGGCCTCAAAAGAGCTCACTTTACCGTGAACAGCTTATAGAGGCGAACACGCAACCTACATCTCATTCGCTGTGATAACAGAACTACAGTGTGCATCAAACATGAGACCATTAATTAAATTGGGTTTGAAAGGGATAAAGGTATAGTTAAGTTTGTGCGAGTTTATGAGCACAACAAAAAAAAAGTCATAACACTACCAGCTTCAGCCCTAAGAATGTACAAAACAAAACGGCTGGAAAAGGNGGGGGGGGGGAGTATAAAACATAGTTTTCTTGTGAAACGTTACGTCAGTTAATTTTTGTAATTTTCTTCGCGATTGTACATAAGAAGTGCTGATTGTTCTTCCTCCTGTCCCCGTGCGGAAGTCAAATACGGTTCGTTGTTAATTATGGAGATCGGTGTGCGTAACATTACGACAATAATGGCTCGATACTGGCACAGAATGCTCACGTTTACAGAACCGAAGCGTAAACGTTTTACCGAACTTCAGTTGCAGGACTCAGGGAAAACTATACCGTAAAGGGGATACAGGTTAGAGTGCGCATGCAGCCAACATTTGACTTTTTTGTGGTCTGTAGAACTTTATTAAAACAGCTTGAAATGAATACGAGGTTAGAACACTTTGTACATNATTTGACTTTTTTGTGGTCTGTAGAACTTTATTAAAACAGCTTGAAATGAATACGAGGTTAGAACACTTTGTACAAGTACGTGTTTTGAAATGTAAATTCACTTCCTTTCACTGTGTTTTGATGCAGCCATAGAGTGCGTAAGAATACTACAGAGGTGAAACCATTATACCGATTATTCGTCTTCTGCGCATGTACCAACATTTACCTACACAAAAGGAACACGACTATCAAGTCACTTAGTCAGCAGTGATAAACCAATTTGTTTATATCTCAATTTTCAAAAGACAGTCATTTTTGTATGAATAAAATACTTCCATCAATTCGAATTCAATCTAACTTCATTACACATTGGTTAGAGGAATTATACATACATGTCGAAGCATTTGTTTACAAATCAGTTTTCTAACCTAAAATGCAAACCATGCCGTTCTACTAGCCGCATTGGCGGAAGAGCAGTTCGATGCTGGGACACGGAGACTGGTTGTGCGCAGCCAGCGAGAGCGCTCTACCAAACAGCCTCTTCCACCGCAGCAGTCACAGACGCCGGCAAAGTCGTGTCNGTGCGCAGCCAGCGAGAGCGCTCTACCAAACAGCCTCTTCCACCGCAGCAGTCACAGACGCCGGCAAAGTCGTGTCACTCGAGAGTAACATGTTGAACGCCGTTCGCCAA
The DNA here is from genome assembly GCA_002778355.1 of Clitarchus hookeri. Lineage (NCBI taxonomy): Eukaryota > Metazoa > Arthropoda > Insecta > Phasmatodea > Phasmatidae > Clitarchus > Clitarchus hookeri. Next base: position 244,173 of record NQII01000743.1, read on the forward strand.
TCAGTGCCTTGGAACCTGGCTGATAGACCAGCCAATAGCACGCAGTAGCCAATCAAACACAATGGCCGTTTTCAGAGCCTCGCACAGCCAATCAGAGAATGAGTACGCCCACATCACAGGAACCGACAAGCAATTTTGTCTCTGTGTATTTATCTACTCTGTGACACAGCTAGGACTTTCACAAGTTAAGCATAGCATTAAATGAATAAAAGCTCGGATGCGCTGGAAAACTAAATTTAATAGATGTCCATGTCGTTCTTTCGACACTTCTATGGGCGATGAGAGAATCAACGTTCAGACGTGCGCACAAGAAAATAGGCCCGCCTCATTTGTAGTCCGTGGGCTATAACGCGCTAGCAGCATGGTGAGAGGTGATCATCTAAACGAGAATGGCAGTAGCTAGATGAACCAGTAGGACGTCTTCATAGCATGGTGTAGCCAGTTGGAGCAGANCATCTAAACGAGAATGGCAGTAGCTAGATGAACCAGTAGGACGTCTTCATAGCATGGTGTAGCCAGTTGGAGCAGGCGTGTTGTGATAACCGCGTAAACAGTCAAGAAAACGAAGATGTAGTTGGGAACTGGCCACGCTTGTAATTACAGCCCGAAAATAAATCCACCTACTTAACTAAGATCTAGTGACGTCTGTAAACAACACCTTAAACTATGCTTAGTGTACTTAGTCCGTGCGACAGTCGGCAAGAAGTGCAACCGCATATTCACTGTCAACATTTCGGTCTCCAGCTGGTTACATCAAATGGAGTAATACGAGTCTAAGATAACACTTTGCGAGCAGGGTATAAGTGGTTACATATCCACCATCCCAGAAATAAGCCCTCACATGAAAAAATATATCCGACATTTTTATTACTTTTAAAATCATACAATATGACACATTTTCAATAGTTTTATGTGCACTGATTTTCGGTTTCACGGTTTGCGATTATCTTATATCGTTTGGAATACTTAATTTTACAAAAATGTATGCCTTGAAAATTTTGAGTTACGTAAAAAAAAGGCAGGTCTTTAATCCTCTGTCANACGTGTTGTGATAACCGCGTAAACAGTCAAGAAAACGAAGATGTAGTTGGGAACTGGCCACGCTTGTAATTACAGCCCGAAAATAAATCCACCTACTTAACTAAGATCTAGTGACGTCTGTAAACAACACGGGTTGTCACTGAGCACCTTAAACTATGCTTAGTGAACTTAGTCTGTGCGACAGTCGGCAAGAAGTGCAACCGCATATTCACTGTCAACATTTCGGTCTCCAGCTGGTTACATCAAATGGAGTAATACGAGTCTAAGATAACACTTTGCGAGCAGGGTATAAGTGGTTACATATCCACCATCCCAGAAATAAGCCCTCACATGAAAAAATATATCCGACATTTTTATTACTTTTAAAATCATACAATATGACACATTTTCAATAGTTTTATGTGCACTGATTTTCGGTTTCACGGTTTGCGATTATCTTATATCGTTTGGAATACTTAATTTTACAAAAATGTATGCCTTGAAAATTTTGAGTTACGTAAAAAAAAGGCAGGTCTTTAATCCTCTGTCACAGCGCTCTATATGCGAGACGCTGCATATGCAATGGAGTTCATGAACCACGCTGTACACAGAATAAACAGCGTCTAATTAGGAGAGTTCCTCACGTGCTGGGTCACGTCATTTGTTGTTGAGACTGTATTCCGTAGTGCCGTAAGTACCTGCTGCCAATAACAAGCGCGTATTCATTGTTCCCGATATGTGCCAGTGTGTTTCGAAACTAAGAATTTNGTATTCCGTAGTGCCGTAAGTACCTGCTGCCAATAACAAGCAAGTATTCATTGTTCCCGATATGTGCCAGTGTGTTTCGAAACTAAGAATTTGTTAGTTTCAACGCCTTAATTTACTATTATTTGTTTATCTGTGACTGAAAGAATTAAATTACAATACATGTAAAATATCACACAATTGTCCGGTTTGTCAGCTTTAAAGTATTTGTTTAGAGTATTTAAAAACAAATATTAGCTACCATCTCCGGACTGACGATTGTAGAAGGAGCCATGACGCGACGAGGGAGTGAGGGTAGGTCGTGCGGTGAGTCAGTGATGTTTGCCGGCGTATGTAAATACGGCGAGCAGAGTGACCTGCGGCGGTCTTGTGTGTGTCAAGGTCCTGCTGTGGCTATTGTGCCGCCATCACGTAACACAGCTATATGGACCGCTGATGGGCGTCTCGGCAGACTGAGATGGTGGTTGTGAGTCACCGTGAACCACAATAACCCCCACGCCTCCTGGCGACAGCCTCTTCAGGGTCGCAGGAGAGCTCGGCCTACAGCACAGAGCACTTCACAATACAGAGGCGAAACTACCGCTTGTGCCGCCAACTGCAGCCGCACATGTCACCTAAACGGCATCCCAGACCAGCAAAATGCCGGGACGCGGTTCGCCAGTTAACGCCTGGTAACTTACTCGCCGGTGGTGTAGTGGTCAGACCACTCGCCTCCAACCTAGGCCAACGGGGTCCCATTCCCGGCGAGGTCGCTCCCGGATTTTCGCATGTGAGAATCGTGCCGGACGATACCGCTGGTCGGCGGGTTTTCTCGGGGATCTCCCGTTTNTTTTCGCATGTGAGAATCGTGCCGGACGATACCGCTGGTCGGCGGGTTTTCTCGGGGATCTCCCGTTTCCCCTGCTCCATCATTCCGGCGCTGCTCTATACTCACTTTGCTTCACCCTCGTCGGCTGTCAAGACCTCGATGTTAAGAGCCGCCCAAATCTCTCAACTCACTCACTCGCCATCCGGTAGCCCAACCAATAGGGGATCTTCCGCAGCACGCAGCAGCCAATCAGAAAACGGGTATGTCCACATCAAAGAAACCGGCAGGCCATTTTGCTACTGTGATCCTGCAGCTTGCCGCGTGGTGGGGAAGTGACATNTGTCCACATCAAAGAAACCGGCAGGCCATTTTGCTACTGTGATCCTGCAGCTTGCCGCGTGGTGGGGAAGTGACATATCTCGCCCAGAGGGGGTCGTAAGCTTTCTTGAAAAAGCTCGAAGGGGGCTCTCAGGTAGCATACAGCATTTCCAAAGCAAGTATCGGGAGTAGGGTAGGGGGAGGGGGATATGAATTATATACCTTTTTTTTTCCCCACAGAATATGAGTCCTTACAAAAATTTAATCTCGTCGTAAAAATTAAGTTTTCGTGGATTTACTGATAGATGAGACATTTGACGTGAAGCAGAATTGCTGAAATTGTGTTTGTGAATGGGGTAGTTATTATTTCTCACCTGGTGAATCTACCAAGGAAACCACAATGGACAACAGTTTTACCACATGAATGTTCTCCGGTGTTGACACGAACTTCACAACAGCAGGTTGAATATTTACATAGTTGTGGGGCTACAACAGAGTAAACTACCGGCCACATTTCGTTCCTAAACAATAAAACACAACCAAAGAAATGCAAATAGAAGGGCCTACATGGCGGGTTTTAGCGGCGTTTGAGGGTCACGTGGTTTGGATGTTTTGTAACGAAAGAAAATGCATACATGATGTTTTTATATTTGAAACTGGGTCATTCACGGACGTTGTTGTCAAGAATAAATACCGAACACTATTGAAAAATATCAACTAACAAACACTTTTCCTCATTATACAACATGAGGTATGTAACTTGCATTTGTTTAAGCTACTCTGCAAAATACTTACCAATGGTATTTCCGATAATCGATGCCGTCCGTGGCTGATACTATGATTTTGCAATATTCTTCTGCCAATTATTTATTGTGCTACGTAACATATCTTTAGATTAAGTAGTTGACTTTTTATTCTCATCGGGGTGCTGTGAGCACTCTGCTCAATATCTGCTTTCCTCCACATTTTGTATTCTTCCGGCAAATTTACATTGCCATGGGCTTATAATGACTTTATTCATGCGCCAGCAAAGTGAAAACGTCTAATTATTAGGACCCTAAATGTGTTAACAATGTGCTATAATGTCCAGTGCACATTACTGCGGAATGATTTCTCATAAACTGTAACTTTACACTTATAATGCAACGTCTAAATATTTTACTGAATACGCTTTCAACTTAGCTGTGAGCTTGTATGCCAGTGTGTACGATAGCATGTATGCAGTTTTCAAGCAGCGATTTTTTTCTTCTAATGTTTATCTCAAGAATACTTACTTTACCATGAACAGGTTATACTTAACATTTCTCCAGTAAATGTATTTTGTGAAACAAGACCACCCTGCGGAAAATCAACCGAAATTTTAACTATAGGATGTTCAAAGTAATGTAAGTACTTTTGAAATCAACACTTGAAAAAAAATTTTGGTACGTGTACTTCTGTACGCGTGTTATACTTCTTTGACGTAACCACGGTTATGTTGACAATGTGTCATACCCCTACCACGTTCACTGTCGAATTTTGTTACAATGTGCGCGCGCAACTTCCGTTGCATACTAAACTTTTACCCTCAACGCGCCAAAAGAAGTATAACTTCAAAAATTACNTGTGCGCGCGCAACTTCCGTTGCATACTAAACTTTTACCCTCAACGCGCCAAAAGAAGTATAACTTCAAAAATTACTGCCCGTAACTACATATATGCTACGTTGTACATTGTCGTGCGAGCCTCCAGATGGTTGGCAGCGAAGAAATAAAGATAGTTCAAGACTCGACGTTGTGTTGCGGGCGTGATGTCCGTCGAGGTTCTTGTTTCTTTTGTTTTATTTACACTGTAGTAATAACTTGCTTATCAGTAAGACAGNGCGTGATGTCCGTCGAGGTTCTTGTTTCTTTTGTTTTATTTACACTGTAGTAATAACTTGCTTATCAGTAAGACAGTTACATGCCTAACAATTACATAATTGCACTTGAGTGTCGCGCGAATAACGTGACAAGGTCGACGGCGATGTGAAATGCAGATATGACGGAAGGTAATGAGAGGAGTAGATGGTGTTGAGAAGTGGCGAGTGGATGGTGCAGATGGCAGCAGGATGTGACAGACATAGAGCTGGTGCTAGCCGCAGCGGAGACACTCAGCGTCGCCAGTGGCGTGTGACAGAGCTGCAGCCAGCCGTGACGACTGTCCCAGCAAGCAGCTGGTGTGTACGCACGTGGAGCCAGCTCTCTGCCTGCCCACCTCCTCTGTCCACGTGTGCTGCAGCGATATCACCGCCTCGCCTAACTCTAGACCCACAGTGTCCGCTCACTTACAAGCACGAGCAAGCAAAACACGCCATCCAAGCCAATGGCTTTAATTTTCTGGAGTAAACAGTCGTGTTCGCAGAACATACTGCACAATCACGGATTGCACAGACAGAAGTCTTGACAGGGTAAGAACCCTTCACAAGAGGAACACACTTGGCGACAAAATGAGACCGTATTCGATCACCGGATAAGTGGTGTGATAATAACAATCTGACATTTCCATGCCACCTGTCTCGATCTCGGTACCCTTTCCACATATTAAGCTAATTGTTTTCTCAGTTATGAAGTGTTAAAATTAACCTCGTGTGGAATAATTGCTGAATTCTTTTTAACGGTGCTTTCCTTCCTCCCTTTAACACAAACACACATGCCCGTGTGCATGTGTGTATGTATGTATATATATGTATATATATAGAGTGAGAGAGAGAGAGAGGTGGAGGGGGCGGGAGAGCGCGTAAACTTTGAACCGAACAAATTTTCTGAACTTAACGTTAATATTATGGATATGACACTTTGCCATACAAAATACTGAGATCAATAAAACGTGTGTGTGTNTCTGAACTTAACGTTAATATTATGGATATGACACTTTGCCATACAAAATACTGAGATCAATAAAACGTGTGTGTGTGCTTCATGTTACTAGCCTCAGAAACTGTTTGTGAGATTGCGCGATGTAGTCTCATAAAAGAGCGATGTCTTCCACACACGAGGGACTCCCGTCATTGGACGGTGTTAGTGGATGTATGCTGAGGGACTCCCGTCATTNGCGATGTCTTCCACACACGAGGGACTCCCGTCATTGGACGGTGTTAGTGGATGTATGCTGAGGGACTCCCGTCATTGGACGGTGTTAGTGGATGTATGCTTGTGCTGTGCCACTCACGCACGAGCAATATCACGATGACGAAAACCGCACCGGCAGTACACCCAAGGTTCCCGAGGCAAGATGAAACCTCTGAGGTTTGCCGCTGCCTTCCGCAGTTTGAAGTGAGCCAGACGCACCGACTTCTTGAGAAACTCGAGCGGGGTTATGCCGGGAGTCAACCGCGCTATCTCCTGCTGCATTATGGAACAGGCCGCCGAGTGAATAATAATGTGACGAATTGGACACTAACTTGAATTTATACATTTTTTGTCATTGCTTATGTTTGAGATTAATTTTCGAAACTGCGGCTTAGTTCTGGCAAAGAACATTATTTATTTATATTTTAGAGACTATTGTCGTTTGACTTGCACTATTATTGCTTATGTAGTTCTTGTCAGAAGGTAATCAGACATTCATGCCCCATGTGTACAAATGAAGGTACTTCGCTGATATTACAGTTACTGAATCCCATACTGCGATATAATACGCCTTGTCAAAGAAGAAATACCAATAATGAACGTTGAACACATTTTGTGGCACAAAAACTACTAAAGACTGTTCACGATTAGTTGAGGACTTTTGAAATCAACCTTTGAAAAATGTCACTGCGCCTACATGCATATATTTGAACGAGCGCACTGACCGGCATGCGTCCGGTAAAGTAGGTTAAGATGGCGAGAAAGTAGTTCCATACTCTTACATTGAATTAAAAATGTTAGGTAAATATTTGTGAATACNGTAGGTTAAGATGGCGAGAAAGTAGTTCCATACTCTTACATTGAATTAAAAATGTTAGGTAAATATTTGTGAATACTGGTAATATTTATTTTGTTTTATTTTTTTAATGATAATTTGTACAAGAATTAACAAATTTGTAAAATATTTACTTTTCTAATAATTTCACCGTTTTATTTGGCTGACACACGAATAAAGTGATGAAGCCCATGACAATGTTAATTTATCGTCTGGTGGAAGAATACACAGTTTGCATACCGGCAGGTGTTAAGCAGAGCTTTCAGAAGTGTTCACGTTACCGTGAGCAGACTATGACACCGCAATGACACATACTACACAAGCACACAGAGGCGCAATGCCGTGGCGGTTCCTTTGATGTTTGTGTAGCCGTTCTCTGATTGACTGCGCTAGGCTCTGNCACACAGAGGCGCAATGCCGTGGCGGTTCCTTTGATGTTTGTGTAGCCGTTCTCTGATTGACTGCGCTAGGCTCTGGGAATGGGATTGGTCACTGCACTCTGCAGAACGTTTCCTATTGGCTGGGCTGCCGGCTGGCGAGCAGGTTACCACGCGCTGATTGGCGAACGGCGTTCCAGCGTGTTGCTGGTCAGTGACGCCATCTTGCTGGCGTGTGCGGTATTAAGCGGCTGCTGCACTTCTGCATTCTCGAGCCGCGGCGGCGCAACGGCTAGAAAGTTCGCCTCCCACCTAGGCGACCCGGGTTCGATTCCCGGCGGGGTTACTCCCGGATTTTCGCGTGTGGGAATCGTGCCGGACTATTCTGAGGGGGGGGGGGATTTTCTCGCAGATCTCCCTTTTCCCTCGTCCTTGCATTCCGGCGCTGCTCCATACTCACCTCGCTTCACCCTCATCGGCTCTCAAGACGTCGATGTTAAGAGCCGNGCGCTGCTCCATACTCACCTCGCTTCACCCTCATCGGCTCTCAAGACGTCGATGTTAAGAGCCGCCCAAATCTCTCCCCTTCACTCCACCTCTGTATTCTTACGTATGCTGCGACAACTAATTCTCTCTCCCCGCTGTAAGGATGCGATATTGGTTCGTTTCCGGCAGTGGCTGTTGTCTTACTCGCTAGGAGACTGCGCGCTTTGTTTCGTCGCCGCATTCCTCCATGTTCCATTGAGACGCTGGCAGCTGGTGGGTCGCGACCCCTCGTGACTCAGGAGCGGCGAGTAAAACAGCAATCGCATGACTCACAGGAAGAACTGCGCCTGTTTAACGGTTGCCGCGTGCACAGGAAGATGATGTGGCGAGAATATAAACTCACTGCCTGTCATTTCAGTCCGTGAAATATTCGTGCTGAAAACTCACCTCACAAGGACATACCCAGTTTTCAACATTATTTCGATAATGGCTGACACATCGATATCGATACCGTAGATCGCTTCCGAAATGAGTTGAATATCTGTTGGTGACGTATTGCAAATATCGTACCTACATAACTGCAAAAATCGACATCCCAAATGTTAAAAGTAGAAGGTGTGTAGTACGGATGTGGAAAGTAATGATATGATACCAGAAATAAACGTATGGAGACAGACGACGGTGTTCTCACTTGACGAAGAAATGTACAGCTAACGTATCCGGGGTTTGAAAACAACATGGCTAGGTTCATTGTTACAATTTTTTATCTAATAAGTTAGACAAAGCTAATCGAGGACGGCTCGCAGACTAAAATAAATTAAAACTCGTACTTAAATCGGCACAACATCCGTGTATAACCGGGATTCGAGCCTTGATTAGCTCGCATCGCGAACTGTTGCTCCAGCTAACGACGCCACTTGAGGTTAGTAGTCGGGTGTAAATGTTTCTCGTTACTTTCCCCACAGACTCTTCACTGTTAACTAAGCCTCAGCCAGTAGGTCAGCGGGCGCAGACATGTTGCTGGCCAGTGGCGGAACGAGCAGCTGCTTCACTTCTGTACACGTGTCGCGCGCTAGGTCCAGGGACTCCGCAGCTCGTGTCCGCTCTCTGCCACAGGGAACGACGTGGAGGACCGCCCCGAGGTTGGCGATCCACACTGAGGGATCGTGCTCGTGCTGGGGAGAAGACTCGGGCGTCTTTGAGTCACCGCCGAGATGTTATCTGGGGCGAGGCTGCGGCGGCATTGATTATTCAACAACCTGCATTGTCTTGACAGCTGCACGCGCACATACACTAAGTACCTCCCCCCCCCTCCTGGCCAGACACAGTTCCTACGAGTGATCTGCTGGTAAACAACCTTAGCCTGAGGACACGATGTCCCCAAGCCAGCACCGTGCACGCGCCTATCAAGAGTAAACACCGGATTGCCATGTTTACCTGTGGAAAAGGTGGATGGGTTGCAACGGAAGCAATACAACTTAGAGATGTTCGACCGGCGAACACATCCTTCCATCATATGTAAGGATAGACTACCCTTGTCTTGAAACACACTCTTGTGTTCTTGGAATGCTACTTGCAATGGGGGTAAGTGATACACCGTTGCAGAAATGTGTCACCTAGGAAAAAACAGAGAATGAGATTAAAATAACACAAAAAAAAGCAGGCCAAAACTATCTGTTGTTACAGTTTCTGTGAAGATAGGGACAAATGCCATTTCCTGAAACGTCGCTACTGGCTCGCCAAGAAAACTGTCTGTTGTGTGCTGTCCTTGTGACGTCAGTGTTGTTGCGTTGTATAGAGATTCGTGCGTAGGTTTATTGTACACATCGTCTCGTCTTTGTTGCTCATTCGTTTCTCGTATTGTTTTGTTTCGTTAAGTTTGGTAGAACTCTTGACTGAATTCCTTGTATAATTATTTTTGTGTTTCAGTATCTATTGACAACAGCTAGTCTTGGCTTGTTCTCGTGCACGCTTTTAATGCCATCCTCTGCTTACCTTGCCGACATAGCTCTGCAGTGGAGTGTGTCCTAAGTAATTTTTAAATTAATCACACATCAGTGGTGGAGCAAAGTGAGTATTACATGATTATTACTAACCGTAGACAGTTAAACCAAACTTTGCAGCACTTCTGCACTGTCCTTAAAACGCTGTTCAAATAAAAAATAAATAGTTAATTACTTGCCTAAGGTATTCCACTGAGAAATATTCGACTGTAGCAAATTAAACAAACGATGTAAGCAAACTCGCACTTTGCACTTTGAATAAATGAAATTGGGCACAAAACGCCATGGAAGACTGTCCTTATGAAATGGACAAAGAAGTTGTTTGAAACAAAATTAGTGCGTGAATACGTTGCAGCGAACAGTTAAACTCCGCCGAACTGCCCCACATCAGCTGATCAAGAGCTTGTTTTCACAAAACAGCATAGTAAATAATAGCCAAAGACCAGTAATGCCTGTGTGCTGGAAGAATGGACCACTAGGGGCAGTGCGTTGTGATAATGTATCGTACTGGCGCGCGCAGGAGATGACGGAAGACTTCTCCAGTAACGTGGAACTGGGGAGAGGTCGTTGGTTGCATACTGCAGCCACGTGCAGCTGGAAGAATGCCACGCGCCCAACGTGCTGCACGTATATGCTTTGCCGCTCTTTACGTTACTTTAAACTGACCACATCCTAGCTTAGTTTAGGCGATATTAATACTTGTCCACCAATCGCTGCAGATGAATACAGCGCTTTTCAAAAAGTAGTGGCTAATCTACAAAATAATTAAAATATTTACAAACACTACCTTCGCAGTCCATGCCAGGGTTAAGATTTCTAAATTTGTTACATTTATAATAAGACTATGTTAAGTCCTGCCTTGCTAATGAAAGGGTGTGTAATCACTGAAACGCCAGCTCTGCATTACACGCAAAATATTCTTATTCGTTGCCGACCGACCTGTAATTATTTTGTGGCAATGATGTTTTATGGAAATATTTCGAAACCAGATATGTTTTAAAACATATTAGGGCCATTCACATGCCTTGTATTTGTTGACTGGTGATTAGCTGTTTGGTCTAAGTTATTGTGAAGAGCAGTAGCTGGAGGGTTGGCAATCAGTAAGTGCATCACGCTCGGAAATACCAACATAACAGGGATGGACATTGATATACGTATATGGGCTATTCGCGGTAAAGCGAGCACTTTTGAAAGCCCTCTCTTTTGGAGTTATAGCCAATAAATATATTTTATTTTAACCTTAGACGTTACTTCCGAGTGCGGTGGAATATACACACTGTGTTTATTACTTGCACGGCAACATTTATTTTAAAATGTGATAGAATGATTAAAAATGGCTGAAACGAAACAGCGACTAAGGCCTCAAATGTGCTCACTTTATCGTGAACCGCGTACAGGCGAGGGCATTCACTTCGGATGACTGATTTGCTAATTCCACTATATTTCCACCTTTGCCTGTTACTTAGGTGTTGAACCCGCTCAGCTGCCGCGTCCACGGGCGATGACGAATACCTACTGCCAGTGCTGCACACAGTAAGGAGACACAGTCCCATGTCTCGAGAGTCTTTCTTGTCAGTCACCTGAGTTACCAAAGTTTCTGCATCTCTCATTTGTGATTGGTTAATGTTGACAGCACTGACCACGTGGCACGTTGCTTACTTGTCGCGAGAAGTCCGCCTCACGCAAGTACAGCGCACAACTAAATACCTCACGAGTGCAACACTTGAGCTTGCAGATGAATTCGGGACTAAACGGGTTAAAGCTCCAGTAAAATAACGGTGCCAGCAATTGACGTTGGTAGAAGAGAGAGATAGAAAGGGCAGTGCATGTAGCATGTAGCGACAGCTGGTGGTTGATAAGCGTCACTCCATTCTATGACAGATAATTCCAGTAATACCGCCCGAGGGGCTGGACACTTGACCTGCCTTGGATATTAAGTAATTAATCGCTCAAGTACCAGTCGGCCAGCAGCCAAATTGCCTAGCTGCAGAAAAGTAGTCTGCATGTAGGCCCTTGATTGTATTTATTGCCTACTGGAGACGTATACGTAATACGTAATGCTTGTGTCGGGTGCCGTTATGCCGGGTAATAGCGAGTATACAAACGACCGTGCTCCCAGCTGCTATTGGCGGGGCAAATGTAAGTATTTGTCGTGGCTCGCGACGTAGCTCACGTAAAGCCTATGTTACACGATACCTGCTGCTGCGTCCTTGCTCCTCTGCAAAGGTGTATAAGGCCGGATGTAATATTACACACTTTTCAGTATGTAGTTATTTTTAACGTAAAGTTGTAATCGGTATGCAACTACAAATAAAAAAAGAAAAATAAACAAATAGTTTCGAACTTACGTTAACCATTCGAGACTCTACAATTGCGCTACCAGTCCACACAGAAATCTTATGGTCGTGTGATACGAGTTTTGATTGTAAAATATCTCTTATTAATTTTTCATTATCATGGTAATGTTTTAAATCTTTACTAAGCTTCCCAACAGTGATTAAAAGCTTTCATGGTCGATGTTATTTATATTTATCTTATTTTAAAGCCATTTGAACGAATTTAAACCTCACTGATGTATAATCTAGATGGAGGCACTCTTGTTTGTTTCTTCACCAAACTGTTTGAAATAGTGGCCGCGGGGAGCGCTGTACGCTCTGGAACTGCAATGTGATTGGCCAGGTACGAAAGCTGGTAAGGAACCTGCCACAGAAGATGGGACAGGTTCTGTTACCAAACCNAAGGAACCTGCCACAGAAGATGGGACAGGTTCTGTTACCAAACCTGGTATGAAATCCGGCCGTACGAGGCGACAAATGCCTTAGGTTTAACGCACGTTTAATATGTTCTGTGCTAGCTGGTAACAAGCTGGGTTTACAATTGAAACGTATTTATTTAAGAATTGTGGAGTAATCGCAATGTTCGCACACAGAGTTACGATTTACAATCCACATGATAATTCACAGCCAATGAAAACTTGCGACTAACCTGTCCTGCTTACTTTTAGTTGATAAATATTAGTAACCTCGTATAACAGAACCAAATAAAATAAAAGCAGACATTTATTGGCAGAAAGGCGTATTAATGTGAATTCAAATGACAAATATATCATACACACGCTAATACACGTGCCTTTTCTTGCTCTACTGTACATAACAGTTTCCCGCCAACAGCACCGACTGCTCTGTTCTGACTGGCCGCTGCACATAACTTGAAACTCAGGCTCCGCCTACCTGGAGCTTTATCCGCGTGCGAGGCCGAGAAGCGCGGGGGCGATAAGGGCGACACTGCCGCGCACATCAAGTGCACCATCGCCGCTAAGCGCAAGCTTCTGAACTGGCGTGCAGTGTTCTCGTCGCACTGCGTGTGGGACTGAGCGGTGACTATTATTGTATTGGTGGAAAGTCTGTAGGAAGGTCCAATGCAGGACCACTTAGTATTCTAGTGTGCATCTGACGCGTATATTTAGAGGCCATCTTTAACCATTGCAAGGCGTTTGTAATGTGCGTGACGTCACTCAACAGACCTCCTCCGAAGTGTGTGTTATTGTCTTACATCAGCACACTGCACGCACGTTTACTAGTTTCGTAGAGAAACGAGTATTTCAAGCACTCTGCAACGCTGTTTTCTTTAAACGCTTAATAAAAACCCAACAACCCTCATGACCTGCTAAATGGTATTGTGAAACCACACATTAAATAACTAACACTGAATTCTTGTGTACAGGGCTCCTCCTCGTCATTATGAATTCCCGGTTTCTGGCTATTGCAGTTGTTTAGGGACTCTTATTTTGAAACTCAACTACACCTGTCTGGCAATATACATTACGCTCTAGAGCAAACATACATCCTGAACTTCTGACAAGTAATTATGACGTAATTAGTGCAGCACCATTTTACAATTATCAATAGCTTCTTGCCATTTCGCAATTACTAGATAACGCATGGATAAAATTTGGCAACTACATTTGAAAGCATTTGTAAAATGTAAAGGCGTTATAATAAGACACGATAAGTTATTTAGTTGAAAGAAGTTGTGGGGAATAAATGGAAAATTCAACATGTGTAAATGTGACCGAGTCTTAAGGTAACTTTTTCTTTCCAGTTGTGAACGCAGTTAACAGCCGCTATGGCAGGCCTTGCGCAAGCTTGAACGGAATCTCGCGCCTTGTAACATACGAGAGATGTTTGAGCGAGCGCAGGATGACGGCAGGCAGTTACTAGCGGGAGGTGCTGACTGCGTAGTCTTGCTGCTGAATGGCGGGCAGCTCGGCTACGCACTCTCGTGCCACGCATGATGCGAGGCTCGGAACACGCCCTCTGCGTGCGACGGCGATGCTGAGGTCGCGGCACGCACACCGCCTGTCTGCGCCGTCGACTGACTCACGGCGAGGTACACTTACTTCCCTGAGCACTGGCTCCCCCAGCTCCAGTACAACTGTCAGTCACGTCGTCAACGCCGATCAACGTCTTTGTTTACATCTGAATTCTCAGCAGACCCACGCTTTTATAACAATAAAATACTTCGACTGACTTGAAAATATTATAGCTGAATACAAACTAGGTTAAACGAAATTTACAAACGTCTCAAAGTACCTACTTACATAAACAATGTTCTAACCTCAAATATTATCCACAGTTTTGATAGTGATACTTGTAAAAAACCAGGCCAGTGTTGAAAGATGGGTAATTATAATTACTACTGTGCAGCTCGAATACGCACTCTACACTAAATTCCCTCTACGGCAGGGCTGTTCAAGTAATTTTACCATTGTGCCATTTACAAATAATTACACTTACTTATTAAGAAGTCGCGGTTCACTTGTGTAACATCAATTTTGTATTCCAATACATGTTTGACGTTAGTGATAGCCACAGTCGACGTTAACATTAGTTTCATTTATTACGCCAAAATAGGAAGAAACGTGATTTTGTTTTTTTAAAGATGGTTCGTAATAGTACGAATAATCTCACGAATAAAAAATAACATGCACAAATTATCTCAGAATAGTGTAAGGCTCATATTCATAACTGGACAGGTAATGTTCATTTTCTATACTGGCTCACTGTATGCAATGGGCATAGATCAGTCAAACGCTGAATACAGTTCAGTTACGCCACTGTCTTAGTACATAAAAAAACAACTCGCGTTTCTTAAGCTCATGCTGGTGGCCTCACATGCCGTGGCCGCATGCGAAGGTCAGTCTTTATCAGTCGTCCTCATGAGCATACGTGTACCTACGTGACAGGTCGATAAGCCAGCGTTACCAGCAAGGAGGTAAACGTTCCTTCAACATTCGTTGGCGAGACCGGCGTTAGTGTAGGAACACCAGTCCAAACTACGAAAACAATACCGTCTTTATTCGCAGAGATTTACTTAATTGTAATTCTCCTTGCGTGTTGACTTTGCTCCTGTATGTAACAGGTAATTACAGCGATTGGGTGCGTGTAGTTGGTCGTTCGCTTATCTCTGTTGTTTCTCAGTTGTACCGTCACGACGTGACTATGGTTGCACATTTGATTTCTATTCGATAACCAACTGAAGCCTGCCGCGGTTGTTCAAAACACCTGCGTGTTTTTCAGATGCCGTTCGCTCGATGTACTACGAGAATGCCTGTAACTGGTGTACTTCCAATGGAATATCAGTGCTTCCCCAGCTCTTCGCCTTCCTACTACTGCTCACTCTAAGCTCCAGGGAGAATGACTTTTGCACTGCACGCCATAAAGAGCCATGTTTCTTGCAGATTTTGAGTATTTTTTATGGTTTCGTGAATGATGTCGTTAACGATGAAAATACCAAATAATTTGAGAAATAACATTGTTCGTATTGTACATATGATAATTTTAACAGAATACCTTAATTTGCACAAATTTCATAAGTTATGTTAATACATGGTAGAGTTTCATCGAAATTATTTTTTGCAGTGACAGGAGTGGCAGAAGTTGCAATTTATTTGAAATACGAAACNTTTTTTTTTTTTTTTTAGCTTCTAGTAATTTTGATTTCAAATTTAATCTCAAAATTTAAAACTGAATCATGGTTGAGCCTCGTAAAAAGTTTCCAAGAAATATTCTTCATGCCATTCTAATAACACGCACAATTATTTTGAGATGTAGCCTAACGTATTGTTTTACATTTTAATGCTTGTGTCAAAAAATTAATTAAAAATGTATGTAACTCATTTTAAGTATTTTTGACAAGTAATTTTCCTCCACTGTCATTTTTTCTGACTGTTATATCATATTGAAACAAAAAGTTGTAATATGCAAAAAATGTAGAAAACTATTTGAACACCTTGAACGTCCTTAACTTGAGATGGATTGCCTCGTATGCAGTGAATAACCTTGTGGATGCTTAATACCCGAGGTCACGTAGGCAGTAGCTCGAAGACGAAGTGTTTGTTTGTAAGCACTTCGTTTAAAACTAGGTTACAGGAAGTGTGCAGACATCTCAAAGCACTTACTTATATTATCAGTGTTCACTTTGTTCTTGATGCTGCTATTGGTAGGAAAGCAGTGCAATTTTGGAACAGAGAGGCTATTGCGCAGCTCGCAAGCACACTCCGCACATGTCGTATCTCCAGGAGGCTGTGCTGTATCCTGACTACAGGAATGCAGCAGGCTTCTTGATAGACAGCGGATGCTGCTAGCGCGTGCGCTGGACCACTGGAATGCCTTGCACGTCCGTCCTGCTGCAGAGGTCCTCGCCATTCATCATGTAGATAGTCGTGGAGTTGCCTTCTCTCCCTTCCTCGAATGCCTGCTGGCTGCAGCCGACGTCACACGGCTGAAGCTGGGTCCGATGTACGACTTACTCCTGCAAGGGAATACCAGAACAACATCGCACCTCCCCCCCCCCTACCC
>NQII01000743.1:269389-337297 GCA_002778355.1 Clitarchus hookeri
CAGTGGTCTTCTCGTTTCAATGGCCCGACGACAAAAGACACCGCCCACGGACTACACTGTCCTATATCGGCTGCGTTGTCCCCGTTTACTGGCCGGTGGAGGGGGTTTCTATGGTTTGCGATTTCATAAATAATTTCAGTGATCACGGCCCGTGTCCTGGATGAATATGTGAAGGTGTGATCAGGCAGGCCGCTCAGCTAAGGGCCTGACCACACTTCGTAACAACATACATACTTTTTATATTAACTATGTGAATGTTGACAATACAGCTATAATAAATTTTGTTGCACAAAAACTAACAATATCAAAATAATTACTACACAAATAAGCCTTCTATATTTTATCGGGTGGACTAAAACCGGGATTATTTGATCACAAAAAATTCTGCCGGACGCCAAAATAATTAAAAGGGAGGAAGGACATTAGCTGTTTTTGCCGAGCGTGGGGCGGCTGGCTGGCTGGCGTCTGCCAACCCTTGTGAGTCTCACGCCAACCCTTGTGAGTCTCCTGCCAACCCTTGTGAGTCTCCTTTCTACGTCTTATTCACTCTAAACATTTCTGAAACATACGGTTTTGATATTTGTCATTTGTCTTGTCGTCATTTAGTTGTGCTATAGAGGATAAGTTCATTTTTTAATGAAAAATGATATTACATATTATTAATATAGCGAGTTCTATAAAACAGCTCTGTAAATCGTAGTAATTCATAAAGTAACCCCAGAGTATTGGAATAAATACTCAATATTATTTCGGAAAACAATGTATTGCTATATTCGTGTTTATTTTTATATGAGTAACGTATGACGATAAGTTGAGGTTATGTAAGTGGTCGAGATTAGTGTTAAAATTAACTGTGTGTGAATGTTTAAAACAGAATATATGTACGCTTGTGTGTTTCATTTTATTCTGACAGTAGTTCTGGTTGTAGACATGTCGTACAAAGCTGCGTGCACGTGTCGCAATGTAAGTAAAGGCACAGCAGTACAGACGTCTCCTGGGGTCCTCGACGATGTCATCCTGTGTGGTCGTAGAGAGAGGAGGGGGGGGGGAGGGTCCAGGGAGGTAATGAGCGCTAATTATTTCAACTGTATGTGGAGGCGACAAGTTCATCGCCTCCCATCAGCGTATTAACTCCTCGTGTTTGTTCTTGTAGCTTGTCTCTTGTGCGGCCCGCTTCATAATATAACGACTTTAATAACTAGTGCTCCACGACTAATGTTACGCTTCATTTTGGGATGGCTATGTTACGGCACTTCCGCACAGCCATATTCGTTGCTCTCAGAAAACATACATTGTGGGAATTCCTGTTACAGGCAGTCCTGAAGAACACTATGGCATATTTTGTGGTGAAATCAGACAATTTTTTTTCCTTGCTATTTATTGTTTTTCCCCGCACTGAAAACTGTAGTTACCTATTAGACTGAAGAAATTACTGCACAGGTATTTTAATAACATAAAAAAATTGCGTGACGTGAAAGAATGTAAATGAATTAAAGGTTCAAAAAGAATAAAGTATCATGTGAAATTGGTGAAACTTATTCATGCACTATTACTGGATGACCTGACGAACTTATAAAAGCTCTTCATTCATACATACAGTATAATAAAAAGATTTCGTGTTGCCAATAAATTTTTTTGTCATTCCAGTATTTAGCGGCAACTACAAAATTACTTTAGTGGTCACCAATACATTCAGTGAGTTTGTAGGCAATAGTATGTTCGTTAGTAGCATCGAAAACGTTACGATTATCGCAGCAATACTGGTTAGTGATGTTTACAAAGGGGTTTTGCTGGTTGTGGGTTTTTGTGGGTAGGTATGGTCTAACAACAATTTTACACCAAATTCAAAATTGCCATAAGTGGGATTTGAACCTTGGACGACTCAACTGCGAGCTCAGCGTGTTACCATTACGCTACCTTGCTCGACTGGTAAGTGTTGTCTGCAGCATGTATGTAACTCAAATATAATAAGTGGCACACACGACAAGGCTTGCACACTTCACTTCATGGTAAGTTGATTTTATGGAATCATTTACGTGTAACATTTACTTACTTGGAATAAAGGAATGATATAATCCGTTCATAAGTACTTAAGAATATCTCTCGTGCATTAGTTTGTAACCTAATGCAAAGAACTTAACGCAGACAATTATGGCGTCATGTCCAGACAGAAGGTGGTCACTTCGAGTTTGCCAGAGCGCATGCGCAGAATATAACGGATGTAGTTTTGCAGTCGCAGCAAAATGTTTTACTGTGGATAACATGAATGCTGTTGCTACCAACTAAATATTTAATGGCAGCCAGTAAACGTTTTCTCAGTGAACAAATATGTTAGTGAGCACTAACTACATTTAGTGCTAGTCACTCTAGGTGCTATTGGGCTCCACAATCTGTCTTTTTACACTCTAAAAAAATACATACGTAGTTTTCTGTACTGCAAAAAAAAAAAACAATTTATTTGAGGCTGTTTTGTTTACAGCAACACAATGCAGCTTTAATTCGAAAAGATTACAGGAACATAAGTTTGCTGCTAGTAAAGGTCTTCTTTGTAGCAAATAAATAAACATTATTGTACCAAANACCATTTATTTGAGGCTGTTTTGTTTACAGCAACACAATGCAGCTTTAATTCAAAAAGATTACAGGAACATAAGTTTGCTGCTAGTAAAGGTCTTCTTTGTAGCAAATAAATAAACATTATTGTACCAAAGGTAACGGTTTAAATGTATTCTGTCGTACATTACAGTTTTCAATACGTAACTGTTGTCCGAACGCTACGTTCGTAAACCGGATGGTGTATTGTGCAGTCACGAAACTGCAGCCGAGCGAGTGTACTTTCCTCCTGCAGACGTTCAATGTCATTCTGAAGTTCGGTGACTCGCCACGCCACTAATCTCAATCCTTGCCAAGACGTGGCGTTGTCACTACCTCGCATGACACGCATATCAAAAGCAATCCGGACGCTAAAAGGCAAAGTGGTCGTGTTGTGCAGGGCGTTAGATTAATAACACCATGTGTGTGGGTTGGAATCTCGGGGCCGCCCTAGTTTTCTTGTGAGTATTATTTTGAAATATTTGTTACATTTTTCTTATTTACAAATTACGTTTGTTTGCCAGAGCACAAATTTTCTTTGCAGTGCAACTGACATCACCACAGAAGCGTAAGCTGAGCTACTGTAACGACAATGGAAGATTATCGTAGTCATTACTATACAGATCAAACAGAAACTATGTTTGTGGCAAGACTACTTCGCAGTGGTTCATGTTCAAACAAATCTTTCTTTGCGGCAACAAATTATGTGTTGCAGTAAAGATATCGTTTTTACAGTGCGAGGTCTTGAGAGCTGATGAGTGTGAAGCGAAGTGAGTATGGAACAACGCCCGAATGCAAGGGTGGGGGGAAACGGGAGATCGCCGAGAAAACCCGCCGACTAGCGGCATCGTGTGGGACGATTCCCACATGCGAAGATCCGGGGGCGACCCCACAGGGACTCGAACCCGGTTCGTCTTGGTGGGAGGTATACAGGCGGTGGTTCTCATGTGCGGGTTTTATTGACATTCACTTGTTATCAACTGAACGCATCGAAAGTAGACGATAACTGAAAAACATTTATGCATTTTCAGGAAATAATGAGACAGTTACTAGAAGAAAGAACGAATTCTACCAACAAACAGTTGCTAGAAGAACAGTTAATTACATAACGCTTGCATAATTTTTTATTAAATAAAAATTATTTTGAAAAATATGCAAAATAATTATGTTAAGTTGAATTGAAGGTGCTAGTATTGTCATTATTCTAATGATGGTTATTTATATTTTCACAATCTAGTGGATTATGGAGGATGTTCACTTGTTGCATAATGTAATTCTCTACTTCAGTGCCTGTAACACTAAATTTTCCTGGTTTTAACGTAATTTATACCTGCATTTTGAAAGTAAACGCTTGCAGTGGCATATATTATGTGTACAAGTGTTTGTTTCATTACTCATGTGTTGTAAATGGTACACATTTTAAATGTTTTTTCTTTCTTGTTGTAGGTGAGTTCACAATACAAGACAGTGACGATAACGGCGACCAAGAACTTTCACTCAAGTAAGGTATTTACGTTAAATTTTATTAACTTCCTGAGGCGTATTTTACGAAAAATGAGTTTACCGGATTAGTTTCTAGGCTCGTATACTAGGTGTACGATCAAGTAAACGGTAAGTCGAAGTCGGTAGAGAATCTTTATAATTACGGTATTCCTATAAAAGCGTAGATCATAAAGTTATCCATAGTCGAGCCTACTTAAATTATCTGCTGTGAGTCGTACTGCTATAGGTTATTCATGGCAAAGTGAGCACTTTTGAAAGCCCTCTCATTTGGAATAATAGTCAATAAATATATATTATTTCAGCCTTAGACGTTAACTTCCGAGTGCTGAGGAATATACACGCTGTTTGTATTACTTAAATGGAAATACTTATTTAAAAATTTGGTTAAAGGATGAGAAATGGCTGAAAGGAAAAAGTAACTAGGGCCTCAAAAGTGCTCACTTTACTGTGAACATCCTATAATAAAATACATCAATATTTAGGGCCACGTGTTTCGCGAGAAGATTCCACTAGTTGTACTCAAAAACACGCGGGACGGATACCGCGGTTAACTCTTACGCTTCTTAGATGTCTGCCAGCCAATCACGGACGTCCAGTATCAGGGTAACTTCATTCTGATTGGCCCAGGCGAGTATGAAAGTCTTCTCACACAGACACGCGGCCAATAGCCGAGTGAAATATGAAGTGTGCGCATAGGGAGTTGCAGTCTAGCCTGTGCATGTATCTTCCCACGGAAACAGGTCGCCCTATCTGTATTTAAAACAATTGTTTCATCATTGGCATATAGTAAACGTAAGGGATATGGGGGAAACGTTCTTTTATTACTATTCCGTGTGTATACATATGCAAACGACCTCTCTCAGGGGATTAATCTGATGTAAATTAGAAACGTAATTCTGTTGTATCCAGCGACCAAATGCGGCTTGTAAGCACTCGTGAAAATCTGATCAGAATCCGTAGTTCATGAACACCAATGTGACATATCCGAACAAGATTTTAACACAGATTTTTTTAACAGAAAATTGTAAAGTATTGTGGTTCGTACTGCACTTTATGGCTTGAATTGATTGAATCGTATTCTATTTTTCAAGTAAGTGTATTTGGTAAGCATAGCAGTTATTCTGTTGTTATAAGAAATGTAATCTACGTCACAGCTTACGGCTAAGAGTAAGTAGTAACACATTTCAAGTTAGAATGGTTGCAAAATATTGCCAATAAGAATACAATTTTTTTTTACTGGGTGGAGTGCCCATTCCTGCTCTGATGCTTATGGACGCATTGGTTCTGGGTTCAAATCCTCGGTAAGGTGTGGGAATCATTCCGTTTTTAGAACTCCTATGATTGGTCGACCAGTATATGACTGAATCACGACTTTTAAACATATTAAATATTCCTGTATATGCTGGTCAGTCGTGGATATTTTTTCTTCCAGTTTATTTGAATGAGAACAGCATTTCTCTCGGTTTAACATATATGAGGTATAATCGTTTCGGTCGCGAATCCATGTAGAGTTGAAGTGTCGCGGTCATGTAATGGTTTTGATGTGCGCTGTACTTGTTTGGCGTGTGTTTCAAGCTACCAGTGAACAGCGTGCATTGAACCATTCATAAATGATAGTTGCAGAAACCTTCTCAAGTCAGGTTACTGACGGGGGAGACGCCTTGTACAGTACCTGCCATGAATATCCTTCACGTGCAACATGTCCTCGATGACGAGCGTGTGGACTGAGCGGGTTAAACGTGGCGCACGTACATGCAAAACGCCTTGAAGTGTGTACGGCTAGAGGCAGTTTGTAGTTATGTGGCCTGGGAGCAGCAGTCGGTCGGGTGCTGACCCTGGCTCGTTATGGGAAGTCGGCCCGACGTAGGTCATCTCGCAGCATCCAGTGATGGAGTCGTGTAAGGCAGAGCGTCGTGCTCTCACGTTCCTTTCGAGAAATCATATCGAGCGACGAGATTGTCTTGTAGGAAGTAGTCAGTCGTGCCAGTTACGTGACGTAGAGCATTTGCTTGATGGAAAACATCACCGTAATACATTATTGATAGCAGGAAGGCGTGCATGTACTCATGGTGGCTAGAGACACGGCAATAACGTTCATCGTTTACGCATTGTTTTCAGGTGTTGGTCACGTCGCGAGAGGTTTAACAATAGTGTTGAGTTAAGTGGAGAGATTTGAGCGGCTCTTAACAGCGAGGTCTTGAGCCAATGAAGGTGAAATGAGGTGAGAATAGAGCAGCGCCTGATTGCAAGGGCGGGGGAAACGGGAGATTACCGAGAAACCCCGCCGACCAGTGGCATCGTCCGACAATATTCCCACTTGCGAAAATACGGGAGTGACCCGGCCGGGGATTGAACCCGGTTTGCCTTGGTGGGAGGCGAGTGGTCTAACCGCTTAGCGTTTAACATTGCCGAGGGCCTAAGCACTTTATTTGTGTGCTGATCGAGTGCAACTGTGAAATTATTATTAAAGTAAATATTTTACAAATTTGTTAATTAATACACTAAAGTGCACTAAAAAATGAGAAAGCAAAATAAGTAATTTCAGTATTCACAAATGGTTACCTAACAATTTTAATTCAACGTTTAGATATGGAACTACTTTGCTTCCGTCGTTACCAACTTTACTGGGCGCAGGTCAGTCAGTATGCCCGTGAAACTGTGTGCAGGCAGGGGCAGTGACATTTCTCAGAGGTTGATTTCAGAAGTGCTCGCTTTACCGAGAACAGCCTTTATCAATTTACCAACCCCGTGATGTCTAAATCTGTGTTTACTATTGAACCCATAATAGTAACCATAGAACAAAGGTCGTGGGCACAACAATTGGCCGCAATGATTCCGAACCTATTGGTTTGCAATTGTTCATAACATGTCGTGTGCATGAAAGATCCTGACATAGTGCATAAAGGCAGTGGTTTTATTTCATTTGTTGTGCAGACGCGTGGGGCAACAGCCAATCAGAGAGAGAGAGAGAGAGAGAGAGAGAGAGAGAGAGAGAGTACATTTTTTGACGAAGATTTTTTTAGTAAGCGGTAAAAATTTATAAATTAGTTATGCTGCAAAATAGTGCCTCGATTTTTCTTCAGATATTCCGTAACTTATAAATTTAGAGGAAATGATATGACAGTGTACTAACAGAGAATTTTAAAGATTATCCATATTTTTACCACTGTAAAGGCAAAAATTTCAAAGACAACAAAATAAGCAAACTCTTTTTAAATCACTGTCAATGTTCAACACAATGTCACAATAAATCTGTTACGATAGTCGAAATCGAAATATTAAGTTTTCCAACACTACCAACTGGCGTCACACTCGTAGCAAAATTTCATTGCGAATAATTTCGCACAACGTTTCTAGTCGTGTTCATTGTTCCACTGTTATATCCTTATGCTCTGTTGCTATATTGCTTGATTGTGAAAACACCATAACGCCGGTGACATGATCCATAACATTTTATTTAGTTGCTGTTGTGTACGTATGGGTCGAAAGCAGAAGACTTCCCTGTGCAGAAGTTGAACCTGCCATGGTAGAGAACGAGATAACATGTTGGTTGTCGCATTGACTGGGCTTTGTTTGGAGACTGGAGCTGGAGTTGGTCGAGTGCGCGCCACAGGTGGTCGAGGAAACTCAACAAGTGTCATGGGAAGTAAGCAGTGCGACTGGCTGAGCTGCACTTGTTGCAGTTCCCCACTTGGACTGAGCAGTGCAGTGTCTTGGGATCACTCCAGCCTCCGCTGCTCAGGTGGCCCAGCTCACGTGAAGTTGACTTCTGGGGGCAGATTGTTGAAAACCACATCAACAATATCGCCACAATCGGCGTATCACCAAGCATAATACAAATAAGATATTATAACGCAATTACAACAAACAGAATCACCTTCATACCAGTCCACAAACACCTGAGCCTCACCGGTCCACCCAGGGTGTAGGTAGTAGTGCTCACTCACCACACACACACACACACCAACACACACACACACACACACACACACACAGAGTCATACAAAACAATGACATCTATTCTCTTGAGTAATTTCCGACGTCCCTGATCACCAACTGTGTCCGCAAAATCTAAATCCTAAACCCTTTCTTATTAGTTCCCAAAACTCGCATTCACCACTTCAGAGGCTAAGTTCCAAGACGGGCATCCAAACCCCAAACCACATACATACATACATACATACATACATACATACATACATACATACATACATACATACATACATACCCACTGTTCCCGCAGAATTCCCCACGCGCTTCCGCCAGAAACAAAGTCCTTCTACTCTGCAGTCCCGATGTCCCACTGCCGAAGAGACTAAATCCTCGCAAACTATTATGCAGAATTATTCCAAGTCCCGCCTCACCAGTGAGAAACTATCAGATTCCCAACTTATACTTAGCTCGTGCATCGTAGAGCGACGTTCCTGCACCATCTCCCTGTCCACTGGTCCAAATCCCTGAGATGGCGACAGTCTCTAGACATTCTCATCAGGGTAGCCAATATATGAATTCATATTTTTTCATCGTGCTGATGTCCTTTCAAGAGTTTTGTTATTTGGCAATATAACTGCGACCTGCTTACATTTTGAAGCTCAGAGTAAGTGCTCGACACGACACGCGGCAGTGTCACGTCTCTACTTTACTACTGATGCACTCCGACCTTGGTGACCACGCTGTTGTTCAGTTGCATCGCCGTCGCACTTCAAGGACATCTGCCCCGCCGGTTATCTCCCTGGTCGGCGCAGCTCTCAACTGAAGCAGCAGTTCTACTAATGCGTGTTTGCGGGAGCAATGTGACGTCACATGACTGTGGCTAATCCGAGACGATGTGCCGGCAGCTGTTACCTTCGCACTCCCAGCACCAGTTGCCGTGTCGAGAAGTATCGCCTCAAGATGGATCGCCCCTGACAAACATCAAGCAAGGGTTTCCTTCATCCGGCTGTTTGACACACACCCTGACTGTGACGTCACGTATGACGTGCTAGCCGAGCTCGGGGCAGTGGAAAGCCTGATTTTAAAGTCCACTCTACAACTGAAATATTGTCATCATTATTTACCTGAAGTGATGTGGCGTACTTGTTTGCAGATTGGCCACACGGTGCTCTGGAAACGGGCCTAATGTCTGATTGGCTACTGCGTGCTGCGGAACATTCTTTATTGGTTGGTTGCCAGATGTCAAGTTAGCCCTTAGGATTCACTTTAGACCATAGGTCGCATATATGTTTGTACCTACTTTTTTCGTGATTAACCTGTTGCCGGAGTTTGTTGGTCTAATTTAGAAACACCCTGTATGCAGGGAAATCATACCTTCCAACAGGTTAGATGCTAAAATCTAAATGTCTTTTGAAGATTTGAACATTTCATTCGGTTGTCGCGCTTCGCTTTCGCCGTATCGGTATTTGATTTGTGTACACAAAACTCGGCAGGTGAACCGACAAGTGCTTACTAATGATCCGCTGTGATGGAGGTCGTGGCCGTCTTCACGAACCAGCGCCGCCCGTTGTTCACGCACATATTTCTATGACGATTCGGCTTCAACTTGCCTACGTGCAACACCAGATGCTTACTTCGGTTATTGGCCGCGGGTACTTGTGAGATGACCGCATGGCCCAATCAAAATTACAGTACTCCTCTGCTGAACGTCCGTGATTGGCGGACAGACCGTTAAGACGGGAAACAGTTAAAATTATCCAATCACAAAAGTTTATCTGGACCAAAGTGTTTTGGAGTACAACGAGTCGAATATCTTCACGAACAATAGGCGCCCCTACCAATATGTATAGACACAGGAAAATCGAAAAATCTTTAAGCCAATGTATTGTTAAAACCACTTTAGTCTCAGGATGTTTTTATGACTAGAGTATACATTTACAAACGAGTCATAAACGTTTAACCTATGAGCGTTAGGATTGTCATAGATTCAGATGACACGACAACCAATAACGACAGACACATCTCTGGTATGTACACGTCATGTTCGAACCTAGGAACCAATGAGCATCTCTTTTGATTAACCATCACATCTCCCACTGGCATTCATGACACTATAGTGGAAAGTATTCATCATGTTCACTCACGTATCCTAGATTAAAATGATTATTTTCTTTTTGGCTGCACACTATTTTATCAAGGACATATTTTTCATCGTACATTCCTTGCTTAGCAGACAAACGAATACATGAATGTTTAGGCTGTTCAAGGTTAGCTGAGCGTTTTCAAAATCACATTTGAAAAATGACACTGCCTCTCACGGGCAAACGGATTGGCGTGCGTCCAGTAAGGCTGGCAACGACGGACGGAAACTGCTGTAATTAATGTTTTAACGTCGAATTAATAGTACTTAAACAATTGGGTTTGATTTAGTTTTTATGTGGTGCATACAATTGTAAGAATCAGCAAATTTGCAAAAATTTGATCGACGCATGCATACTGTGAGACCCATGGCCACGTTAATTGTACATATATCGGAAGGATACACAGTGCACATGCAAGTAGTTGCTAAGCAGGGCTTTGCAAAGTGGTCAGTTGACCGCGCGTGAACTGTCATACGCTCACGCGTCTTGAAGAAGACGCTCGCTCGGTGTCAGACTCGCCTCGCAGCTGGGCGAGACGCCGGTGTAATGGCTGCTTGTAAACTAGTACTCACCAAGGCCGTATGTAAGCAGGTCTTGCAACCCCACTGCAGTAGCACGTGCTCCGCTGGCCAGGGAGGCTCGGAATAGATCCCGCCATTGGCTAACCACTTCTACCGTGAGTCAGGTCAGTTACAGCCCACTACGAGGTTAGCAAGGCGTCGCCTCGCTTCTTAAGGCTCTAGCTTCTAAGTCTCTGCAGGGAAACATCTCTCCCCATTATGTGCGTTCAGGAGGAAGTTAGCTCAGATGCATCGGTAACCTGACTTACATTCTTTTTTAGATTGCAGTGCTTGACTTTTATTATTAGCATTTTTTGTATATTTGAGAGTAATATTTTGTATCAATGAAAACATATGGATATAATCCATTCACGGTTACTTCACACTTTCCTGAAGCCCTGCTGAAGTTCTACTTCCAGGATATTCCTCCGCCTCGTGCAGTTGTAGTAATACTTTGCATGAGAACTATTTCTTACTAGACGCTACCAACACACATGTTTTCTCGGTTTTTGTTCGTATTTATTATAATTTCTAAATAAAAGATAGGTGAAACTACTAAGATAATTTAATGTTGACGGAAGTATAAAACGGTTGTGAAACGTGGCGCATTTAGGAAACAACTACACACACGTCATACATAAAGGGATTTTCTAAAATATTTATTCAAAAAGTGTGAAGAAACCGTGAATAGACAATAACAGTCATTATCACATTATTAATTAAGTGGTATTTTGTGCCCATAGGAAGACCCTTGCTGGTTTTACAATATTTATTTTGGGGAAAATTACATAGACACAGCTTGTACTACAAGGACCTGCGACAGTCATCTACCGTACATACAATGCCATGTATATTGTTCACGTGCTTATGGCTGATTGGTGTTCCAGAAAGTACTGTTGTTCGCGTTCACAAGACATATGCTGCACGCTGTTCTTGCCTCACGAAACTCTCAGTTCAGAAATCCTTTACATTTACAGTGGAGTCAGTGGGCTCCAGTGTCTGATTGTCATACATTCATTGCAGTAGGTCTACAAGAAGTATCTTATACATTATAAATCATAGGAATCTGATTTTATAAAACGAACAATAATAATAATAACAAAAAATTAAAATAACATCCTTTTCAGTTTAAATGTTAGTTTCGCGATCGTAATTTATTTTCCAACGATAAGGTTCTGTAAGCAATAATGTATGCTCTAAGTAAGTTCACATGCTTGTCGGATGCAGCTTAAGCGATAATTGATGCAGGCGGTCAGCACTGCAGAAGTCAAGGTCATTCTGATAAGGTGAATTACGTGGCGGTTGGAGAATAACAGCTCGGTCTGGTTGTCGAAGGAAATGCGAAAACCTGCGACAGGCAAGCGAAGTATTTGACCTCTATAAAAAGAAGATGAAACTGGTTTTAACGACTTTATTGATATATTCTACTGTCAAGTAACCCGCTTTCAGAGTGAGAGTGCATATGGTTGGTCGGCGACTTGCTCGTCACGGTCCTCCATCAATCACTGTTGATGCTTTGCGGACTCGCATACAAACCACCTGGAGGGAGATTCCCCAGGAACATATCCAGGTCATCTTCCATGCCACGACGTTTAGGGACTCTGATTGCAGCACGTGGGTGCTTCACACCATGCTGACTTCTCAAGGATAGAGATCACGCACAGTTTTGTAATCCTAATCAATTGTTTGTTATGTACCTAATGTGTGGGTTTTTTTTTTTAATCACATGTATCCTTCTTGGTGTTGCATTTTTCAAAATGTTTGTGTGTATCTGCAGCCTGCAGGCAAAACTCTTAATATTTACTTGTATGCACATTGTGCATTCTTAAACCAAGAAACCTTTCAAGTTGTCACAAATGTTTGCCTAACACTTTCAATTTAACGTGAAGACGTGGAACGACTTCCCGAGCGACGTTACAAAACTGACTGGTCGCCTGCCAGACAGGCATCGCGCCGCTGCAATACGCTGTAGGGGCAGCCACATTTGTCCAACGTTGCTTTCAAAACTGCTCAGTTAATCACAAACAGTGTATAACTTACTGTACGGCTCTGTGTGTTGGTTCTCTCTTTGATGAAATGTGTTGTTCTTATTCTTTCCTTTCCTCTCCCCATTATTCCCACCAGACCACCTTCAACCGCAACAGCTCTTGTGGGTGATTTGAAAGATAACACTTGGTTTATTTTCTAAATTAGTTTATTGCTGGCTTAGCTAAATTCGCAAAAAGTAGTTGGTAAGTATCGAGTTACTTATGTTGGCACAAATAAATTTTTTTTAACTGGCAGTATGTCAGCAACTTGGAGAATTTCCGGAATCTCTATTAATGAATTTCTTTTACATAAACGGATGATATATTTTACTTTTCCGAAGTTAGGTCTGTTTAATTTCCAGAGCCGAAAAATGTTGAGAGTTCTGGTCCAAAATTGTGCTTAAACCCTCATTTGTATTCAACATTTGTATTCACATATGTGAATACCCGGGAAATGGAGGCAAAAAGTGCTCATAATGTTGGCAGCGAATTGTAAAAAAAGTTCTAACTTTTCTTTAAACCCGGATTGTTCAGAATCTGCATTAACCGAAAATAGATTAAAATTATTTGTGTACATCAAAGTTGCAATTGGGATGTTGGAAAAATAAATGATTACGTTTGTAGTAATTTATTTTGTAGTGTCACTTTTTTCGCGCGGAAATATGACCAATTACAATGTTCATGTTTATATGTGGAGGAACCGTAGAGGGAAAATGGGGTAGAGAGTGCATGTGAGCTGCGCAATTCCACTCTGCGTGTTCCTACATTGGACTGCTGTTCTGCCAATAGCACTATCAGAAACGACGTGGATCGTATTTGAGGTTAGGACAAACTGTTTGTGTAAACACGTGTTTTGAGAAGTTCCTCTAACCTTGTTTTCACCATCTAGAATACATTCAACTTAGTCAAAGTTTTTTGATTCATATATGAACGCGTGTCTCTTGAAAATCCAAACGTAAACAAACACGTCCATCACTATTTATCACGTGACTTTGACAGTTGTACTGGTGATTATGAGTCAATGTTGGATACCTTGTGCGTAAAGGCTTACCACTTGACGCATCGCGAATTTTTGCACGATGCACTTGGTATAGTTTTTATTTTGCATTTGTTTAATTTTTTCACAGCTTATCCTGTTGCATAAAAAATATAATTTTTTATAATGTACTTATTTTCGTACGTTTTACAAATAATTATTTGAAAAATAGCTGTCGAATCTTTACAGCAGTGTTTTATGAAACATACAAAATCGTTTATTAATCTCCATGTTTATCATTAATTTCAAGTCCACTGTACTTGTTTGTTAAAATTCAACTTTAGTTTTACACATTTGCACTAATTTACTTGCGTTACAGATATTACCGTGGCAACTATTTCTCAACGAATTGTTTGTAAAAGCAAATTATTTTACATCAGCGTATTCCGAAGTTGTTATTGTAAAAAAATGTAACTAAATGTGAGAAAATGCCAGTTTCTGTGAAATATTCCGCGAGAAAGTAGAGAGGGGTCAGGAGGCTGGTAACGAGCGCACGAAGGGGCGAAGTAAGGAAGTTGTGCAAGTGGCGGGGGTGACGCACACGTCCCTTGTCAGGGAAGGGGTGGCTGCTGCCTGCACCGTAAATTATCATCAGACACCCCTTCCCCGTCTGCAGGGTGCGTACTGGGCCGGAAGTTCCCTGCATTGGGGTGGGTTAGACGCCGCGCGCTCACAGTAGAGGACGCCTGGTACACTTCCAGAGGGAAGCTGTTCATTGTGTCTGGTCCTGGTTTTATCGACAATGCTAATTGGCAGTTTGCTGAGTGGCACGTGGACATTTAATAGTCTTTTGAGTTCAAGGAATTGTTCTAGAAACGCGTGGACAGAGTAACATGATCACAAGGACCATCAGCGGCCTNAGTACACTTCCAGAGGGAAGCTGTTCATTGTGTCTGGTCCTGGTTTTATCGACAATGCTAATTGGCAGTTTGCTGAGTGGCACGTGGACATTTCATAGTCTTTTGAGTTCAAGGAATTGTTCTAGAAACGCGTGGACAGAGTAACATGATCACAAGGACCATCAGCGGCCTT
Organism: Clitarchus hookeri; assembly: GCA_002778355.1. Taxonomy (NCBI): domain Eukaryota; kingdom Metazoa; phylum Arthropoda; class Insecta; order Phasmatodea; family Phasmatidae; genus Clitarchus; species Clitarchus hookeri. The sequence goes on from NQII01000743.1 coordinate 284,214, forward strand.
TGTTTTACAGATTACCTCGGTCTTGAAATCAAGCGAAACAAGAAAGTGATTTTCGAACTTGACCATTTCAGCCAGAGAGCCCTATATCTAGGATGCTGCATAGTAAGTGGCTCTATGGTCTGAACTGTACACAGAATAAGGTAAGTCATACATTGTCGAGAGTGTATTACGTTGTTTCACAAACATGCTGCCGACAGTATGAAACACAAACACATTATGATTGGTCCCGATATACAAGCGTCGAAGCTACTTGCTATGGCGGACGTAGTATGCATTCCGGACGCAGGCGATGCTGAAGTACGCCACATCAGTATGTTAGCACAGAAGGTACACTCAGGGACAACCGAATTTCGTGAAAAGATTTCCGTACATGCTAGATTTCAATACCCTACGAGCGTACCAGCAGTTTCTTTTACCTATTGGTGGCGTGTCTCTGTGAGAAGGCATTTTCTACCTGACTGGCCAATCAGAATTACGCTACTTCAATACTGCACGTCTGTGATTCGTGCACAAACACCTAAGACGTGTAACACGGAAATCGTCCAATCCCGAAAGTGCATCTTAGCTAAATTGTTATGAAATACAACTGGTCGTGACATTTTTTCCCGCGAAATGCGTGTTTCCCTCGGTGTAGTCTATTCGCTGTTCCTTCACACTTTTTGAATCTAACCTTTGAAAAATCTCATACATATCTGCCACCTGTAATATGAGGTGCAGACACGCTCTTATTCGCACCCACACACGCCAGACCGTTATACCGAACAAGTACTTTCAAACAAAAAATATTTTAGTTGGAACGCCTAAAGCAATATATTTATTGTCACTGATGTGGTTAACACAGCGTTCTCTTATACATATCAGGTAGGTACTGTTCAGCTGCAATCTTCTTATTGTATGGTGTTGTTGGGTTGGATGCTCTAAACCACGGAGTACTTACAGAAGTGTAGCCGCGTATACCGCGGACTACAAGCCTGCACGCGCCAGCAAAATGGCGTCACTTGCTAGCAACATGTCGGAACGCCGTTCGCCAATCAGCGTCTGGTAACTTACTCGCAGGCCGGCAGCACAGCCAATAAGGAGCCTTTCGCAGCACGCAGTAGCCAATCGGACACGAAGCCCCTCCCAGAATCGCAGAGGCTCGCGCGACCAATCAGTGAACGGGTACGCCCACATCAACGTAACAGCCCCGGCATTGCACGTCTGTATATTTAGCTATTCTGTAATGCCGCGGTCCTGAATAGCCGTCTGCAGCGAGACGCATGAAAGAGCGCCGCTACTTTGATCGCAGGAAGAGGGAAATAAACTTCTCAGGCCCCGGCGGCGAAGGAGTGGCAATGAAAGACTCCAAGTATTTCCTGCTTTTGTTCCCGAACAGAGATACACAGCAGCGAGAAGCTGGTAAGTGTCCGTCACTGCCTCATTACAACCAGCTGATGTCGCCGTAAAACTGCGACCACATACATGCCGCACGCTTTTACCTAACCTAACTTTCCTTATTATTGTTTATTATAGGTCCACGTGTTACGGTCGTGAAATCTACCACGGCACTGGACGTAGAAACTTTGGCCTGCTCGTCGTGATAAACTTTTCGAAAATCTACCTATAAATCTTGACGTCAGTATTTTTGTAATGTCTCGCCATTGTTAGATGAAAATGTTACGGTATCGCGATGGAAATGTTTGCATTCGTTGCTATCTTATTATTATGCAGTTAGTTAAGCTGTAGGAACACAGGCCTAACTGTAGGCAATAGGCGATATTCATAACCAGAGGTTCTGAGTTGGTAACCGCGATGCAGACTTTGGTATAAATGCAACAGAAGGAGCCGGAGTATTATGGGCTCTCCGAAAATAACACATCTCAAATAAACCACTACCAGGATTATCTGTCAAACCCTGCAAACCAAATCTACACGAAAAATAAATCAAAACATAACTTTCTTGACACTGAGTAACTTGCTTAACAAACACGTAATCTTGTTTAGCTACATCAGTTCTTAGTCCACCAATATTCCTTAATATCTTCTTTGGCCAATATCTTCTCCTTCTGTAGTGTCTTTGTAGCATGCTGGACGTTTCCTTAAGGAAGCTCACTAACGTTTGTAATAACTTAAAGTATACAAACTGAGGATACTAAAAAGGCATTGTGTAGTTTCGCGTGTAAAAGTTAGGATTTTTACGTCTTGGTTAATAAACGGTAAAATAATGTTACAGGACCGTATCCTAGTTCGTGAGGAGTGGAGGTCTTAATAAAAATAAAACAACTATATCAGATTTTTTAATTTATTCACACAAGTATGATTTGCAACATTAGATTATCTATCTCCAATATTGTTGTTGTTATTCTCAGTGAGCGCAATATTTAATGTCTATCTCAATTCTAAAGTCCTCTATAATATTGGCTACAGTTTCTTAATTCACACTCATATATTCCATATGTTATTGCCATCATTCCAGATGTCTGTCACTCACGCATCCAGTTCAATAGTCCCGCCCCTCAGTCTCCCCCTTCACTGTACCACTGCTCGCAGTCCGCAGACTTCTCTCCCGCTGGCCGCTCGTGACGCCACTCGATGCTCTGTCGACTTGTCACTCAAGGTCACTCAGCCCTCCACACTCTCAAAACTGGACCTCACTGGCCCGGTCTGGAATGTTCCCCAACCACTATGTCAGATAACGGCAGAAATCAAACCCGCCGAAGGTGAGGTGCACACGAGCTGCGATAGGCACGCAGTGGCTTGCCTTTGTGACTCGCCGCCAGCTTCTTACATGACAACTCTGACCTTGGCACGGTGTTTTCTCGTTCGAGCGGGACGGAGCAATGGGAGCGACGCAAGGCAGCAACACGTAACGATAGTTCCTGAAACATACTTTACTGTGTGCTGGGTATGGACTGTGATGTCCTCGCGAACGACTGTGATACAGAAGACGTACAGGGTTAGTAACAAGATAACAGTGTTACTTGTATGCCACCGTGGCACTATACTCCGGTAGCAGACAACTTGTGTATCAACAAGGTCGAACTCGACACAAACAGGCCAGTTGTGTAGAGTCGCGTGGCAACATAACAGAGTTTCATTCCGTGTTAACTACGCTGTGGAGTGACTTATCCCACGAGATTTCCCCATATCCAATACATGCTAACTGTATTTAGTATTTCCGCAACTCCTTACACATTATATCTTAAAGATGCTCTTGTCCGTAACATGGNTGTTTTCTCGTTCGAGCGGGACGGAGCAATGGGAGCGACGCAAGGCAGCAACACGTAACGATAGTTCCTGAAACAAACTTTACTGTGTGCTGGGTATGGAGTGTGATGTCCTCGCGAACGACTGTGATACAGAAGACGTACAGGGTTAGTAACAAGATAACAGTGTTACTTGTATGCCACCGTGGCACTATACTCCGGTAGCAGGCAACTTCTGTATCACCAAGGTCGAACTCGACACAAACAGGCCAGTTGTGTAGAGTCGCGTGGCAACATAACAGAGTTTCATTCCGTGTTAACTACGCTGTGGAGTGACTTATCCCACGAGATTTCCCCATATCCATTACATGCTAACTGTATTTAGTATTTCCGCAACTCCTTACACATTATATCTTAAAGATGCTCTTGTCCGTAACATGGNTACATGCTAACTGTATTTAGTATTTCCGCAACTCCTTACACATTATATCTTAAAGATGCTCTTGTCCGTAACATGGATATCATCATCATCATCCTCATCATAATCATTACAAACCTGCAACAATGGTGTGCGCGCATTGTAGAAAGTACTGTAAATTAAAATAATTTACATACTTGTGAATGTGAGTCGTGTGTTGTGGGATAAGTTGAAGTGTTTTGTTGCAGATGAAACGCCTTCAGATGGCGAAGCTCGGTAGTTGCGAGATCGATGACTTATATCTGTCATTGGAGAGAGAGAGAGAGAGACTAAGAGAGAGAGACTGATATATATATATATATATATNTGACTTATATCTGTCATTGGAGAGAGAGAGAGAGAGACTAAGAGAGAGAGACTGATATATATATATATATATATAGAGACTCTCTCTCTCTCTGTATATATCGTTAGAAAGGAGACACAACAATCACAGAAAAATGTTTTTCAACATGGATTGTCACATTCTGTGAAGTTTTTTTAGTCTTAATTATTTTCTGTCGCAGTATAGAAAAATTGTAATTTTGATATATGATTACTGAAAAGAACACTGTTTGATTGCTGGAAACATGATGCGTGAGAATATTGTATAACGTTAGTTGACTACGAGGGTGGTATGTCGCAACCCGTGAGAGGGGAAGTGTGGCAAGGAGGCTGCACACACACACACACACAGACGTGATTCAGACTGTATTTCGGCAGAGTGGTCGTGCCAACACCGGCGGCAAATATAACGCTGACACAACGCCGGCTGGGGCTTCCCTCCCCACGACTCCTGTTGCGCCACTTGGCGTCGAGCTGCGACGACACTACAGGAATGTTCTGTTGTTGGTGATAGGCTGCTCGTGGTCATCTGATCACTTTCCGAAGCCCTGCTTGTATGCACGATACCACTCTATGTATGCTATGCTCCCTTCAAGTGAAACCGTTACATTTTTAGAAAAGTAAAGATTTTGCCAATTTGACCATTTTAACACCTAGCCTATACGTGATAAAAACAGAAAGCAAAATAATTAACTTCATTATCTACAAATATTTACCAAGCACTTTTAATTCAACGTCAAGAGATGGAACTACTTTCCCTCCGTTGCTACCAACTTTACTGAGCGCGTCACAGTCATTGTGGTAGTTAAACTGTATGCGTATTAAAGGCAGTGCCATTTTTCAAAGGTTGATTTCAAGGGTTGTGTTTACCGTGCAAAGCCTACATTGGGACATTTATAAAAGCCTTGCTTAGGATCTACTTTTCTCCTTATGTTATATACTTCCGCCATGCTGTACTCAATTTGGAAAATATCGTGTTCCTGCACCACAACCAATCAGCTTTAGGCTTTGTGCTTGGTTGTCGCTGATATGAACCAGTCACATCTCAGACACAGAGTATACAAGTGCATAGAGGCGAAGTGACGTGTAGGTTCTTGTGATGTGTGAGTATCCACTCCCTGATTGGCTGTGCGAAGTTATGGTAAGGGGCTATGTGTCTGATTGGTTACAGCGTGCTGCGAAAGGTTCCCTATTGGCTGGGCTACCGAGTGGCAAGTACGTTATCAGCCATGTCGCCCTCAAGTATCTTAGTATTTAATGTGATGTGTATATTTGTAGAAGTAGTTTTCAACTATGATGTAGTACTCTGAAATGGAGTTTCTCATGTGCGTGACGTGTTGAAAGAACTCTCTAGACCTCGTCTGAAGGGTGTGTTGTGTTCTTATATCAACACATTGGACGCAAGTTTAATAGTTTCAAGCGGAAACGTGTGTTTCAAACACTCTGCACCGCGGTTCAAGCGCCACCTTGGAGGGTCGCAACTACCGAGTTTCTTCCCTACAGTGGCTGTTTTTTCTTCTGTGTGGCGGCAGCAGTGGACATCAGAGGGTTTCTAAAGGAACGTGGATCACCTTGCTGCCACGTTGTAGGCGTTGGCCGGGAAGGAGGCGAAGAAGTCGAGTGACGGACTTCAGCTCGGCGGACTGTTATTACTGTTGACTAATAAAAACCAGCGCTCTTCCAGCAGTGAGGTAATGCAACGCTTTTTAACTGCGTGTGTGTGTTCGCGTGAACCATGCATGTTGGCTTATATACACAGAAATCAGAAGCGTTGTCCGTAACATGTAAATATCGTTAACGTAGACAGTAGTACCAACATGACTGTCTGTCGTGATCCTGTCTGCAGGCTTTGTGTTCCTACTTACATAACAGAATTCCGTAAAAACAAATAACTTCAGCAATATTTCGGTTGTTCCGCAACAACTGTAAATAAACTATTGAATGGCGGCTACCTTGGAACTGAACATCGTGTCCTCCACTTTCCTTTTTTCTGTTGAATGTAACGCTTCACAGACCTCGGCCATGAAGTTCGTCTTTATTTTGTTGTATCTCGTATTCCTCGATTCGCGATACTCTAAACCTGAAATAGTGAAGGGGCCGCGGTGGTGTAGTGATTAGACTACTCGCCTACCATATAGGTGAACCGGGTTCGATTCCCGGCGGGGTTGCTTACGGATTTCCGCATGTGGGAATCGTGGCGGACGATACCACTGGTCGGGAGGTTTTCTCGGGTATCTCCCGTTTCCCCCGCCCTTTTATTCCGGCGCTGCTCAATGCCCACCTCGCATCACCCTCATCGGCTCTCAAGACCTCGGTAAGAGCCGCCTATATCTCTCCACTCCACTGTAATACTGAACATATAGCAAAATCAGTGAAAACCAGTTTAAATCGCTCCAGTGGTGACCAGTGCCAGATAGCTTATGGCGGGTTTCACTGATTTATATGTGATTCCCACTGAAAGTCGAGAATTTTACTGCCATAAGTAACTCCTTCGCAATTCATTTGCTTGACTGTGCAGTCGACAGAAGTTATCAACTGACTTTCAGTGAATGTAATTTCACTATCACTAGTTAGGGTTTAGAACGTAGCTGAATAAAGTACTAATGCGATTTGTTAGATAGTGGACTCAACCCAGCAACACAATTTTCACAGATCAAGTACTCTGTACCCAGGAGTAGATGTTGCAGCTCGCCTTGGGGAATGCTTGGCCATCGCAAACCCCGGTTGAATAAGAACACCTCGTAAAAGTCCAGAAAACTCATATTATGGTAGTACCGATTTTGAAATGGATTTATTAAAATGTCGTTTTCAATATACAAGTGAAATGTGTTGAGATTTTTCGAAATACAGTAATACGCTGTTTCATTAGAAAAAAAAATAAACGCGTTTTTCTTTACATATTTTCCTCGTGGTTTAAAAAGTTCGAGTACCGCGGTTGATGCGCGAAGCATATATTGTTATCGATTAAAATCACAGAATAATGCAATAGGGTGTTTGGAGGTTCAGGCATAACACGTTTGTCAATGCGATTTTTGACTGTTTATAGCAGAGCAAATTTTGAACCGTAGAAAATATGCCATGTATTGGCAGCTCTGATATGAGAAGCTACGTATTCCATGTTTGGTTATTTGATATTATTATGTGAACTAGGCCTATTTGTGAACATTTTTGGATATGAAGCAATTTTTACTAATGTAAATATATCAACAATTAAGTAGGTATTAGTAAAATACGTATTAATATATTCGAGCTTATAGCTATTATTTGTGAAATTTTTTGGTGACAACGCAGTGTTTTCTTAAAGTAAACAATAAAGTTAAATAAGTTTCCCGCCTAATGTTTATATATAGCCACTTTCAGGAGCTGACAAAGTTACTGGAATATTCAATCGCTGATGATAAAGGAGGATCGGATAAATTGAAGCTAGGGACGCTAAGATGTTGCTTCTGTATTTATTACTAAATCGCAGAGTAGATAAGTAGCCATTCCGTGATTGGCTGTGCGAGGCTCTGGGGACGATCCTTGTATCTGATTGGCTGCGAAAGGCAGGCAAGCAAGTTACCAGGCACATGTTGCTGGCATGTTGGTGTCGTGTGCGGCTGCAGTTGGCGGGATAAGCAGCTTGTTCACCTCTGCATTCTCAAGTACACCGCGGGTAGTTCGTATCTCCTTCCGACATGGGAAGTCTGCACTGCCGTTGTCAGAACCTGGCTACGCCGATGTTACAGTAGCCACGTCTCTCTCTGTGTATACCTACTGTGTTGAGCTGCGTGTATATCCTGTCCAGAGAGCAGCCTGTCCTCACTTACTTGTCAAAGTTATCGCCCGGCGGGGACAATGTACGACAACTTTAGTGTCGTCGACCTGTGGTTGCCAGGCAACGCAGAGTCGGCCGCAGCTTCCTTCGCATTTGACGTACCTGTCGGACGCGCATGTTTTGAATAGTTAATTATGCGGACAAAGGCCGAAGAACAAATTAGCATTTTAGTCGTGAGGGTCCCCTCGCTCCCTTCCACCCCCCTGCGCACGAGAAGTTAAAAATGCAGTTTTGAGAGTCATATACCTTCCTCGCCACAGCTCCCTCCTGCTGACAAGACAGCTTTCCCAAGGCTCGCAGTCAGCGACGTGGCTGGTGATGATCACCGCAGCTGTACAAACAACGAAGTAATGTCATCCGTGGGAAAGGAGGAGGCAATTATATGGAGCAGTAGTAGTGTTAGTAGAAACAGACAATTCGCCAAGGAGAACAAGGAGATGGCGTCTGTCCAGCATCGAGAGGATGTGTTTAAAACTTCGCCTCGAATGGTATTGGGGGCCACGGTGGCTGAGCGGTTAGCCTGCTCGCCTCCCACCAAGGCGAACCGGGGTCAATCCCCGGCCGGGTCACCGGATTTCGCAAGTGGGAATCGTGCCGGACGATGCCGTTGGTCGGTGGGTTTTCTCGCCCTTTCATTCAGGTGCTGCTCCATACTCACCTCAATCACCCTCATCGGCTCTCAAGACCTCTCTGCTAAGAGCCGCCCAAATCTCTTCACTCACTCGAATGGTATTCGTGACACCACTAGTTGACTTATGATTCTTCATATACAGCGAGTTTTGTACGGAAAACATTTGCTTACGAGGTGTCTTTATAGCAAAGTGCAAGATGGAGATAAATAAAAACCAAGTAGTAGCCATCACACACGGGGCTGCTTTTTGCAAATAGGCAAAGCATTTCGTACTATATTTTCATTACGTCGATAACTTCTTTGAAGAGAATGTTGTCCTTGCAGTAAAATGAATTTAGTGAAGATTTACGTCTCGGAAAACTGTGATATCTGGGATTTACATAGTGCTGTTGCGTAACCAGTGTTTATGCAATAAAAATGTTTTTGTGGACGAAACAATTCACCTCGAATGTAATACAGTTAGTGGTCATATAACACATCGTTTACACATCACTACGACCGCCTCTGACGTCTGCAAAGCTGACTGATAGCTGTCCAGTTACGTCCTTCCCAGACGCTCATACTTCGGAAGTACTTAGGGAAGGCTGTCTAACTGAAGCATCGCCACTGTCTCTAGACAATAAAGTTACATCTGGCTCATCGGCTCCGTCTCTTTCATTGTCGTCGCTTTAGTCGCCTTGCTGTCCGCTTCTTCTGTCGTATTATTCGCCGTCGTTTAGTGACCGTAGCTAGCCGTCTTCGCTTGACAGCCGTCGTCGTCTTTGCCGTCGCTGCTGTGCCGTGCCTGCTGACTCCATCTCGCTGCTGAGTCACGAAGCAAGCAGTTCTGTATAGTCACTAGCTGGCAGATGGCGTGAGGAGGAGACGCGGGTCCAGGGCGACTTGTGGGCGGTCCGCGTGTTTCGTCACCTGCACTTGAGAGACGTGGCTCCGCGGTTTGCGCGTGCAAAGTGCCGGCACAAACACACTCGGTGCACCTGGTAAACACACTCGGCCGCCCCGCGTCAACACGGCGTCTCCACTGCGGCAGGCCTATGGCGAGGTATTCCACACCCGCCCACGGCCTCACTCGCGATGTGAGTCAGTCTGGTAAACAACTACTTCACAGCCATTATACTCAAGGTCCCTCCCCTCCACCTTTCCCATTTTTGTTGCATAATCGTGCAATGTAAAACTGTAAACATTTTCAAACTTTTATAATTTAAAATGTTCTGGGCGAATATCTAAAAAACTAATTCAGGGCCCTGCATTGCACTTTGCTACAAACTTTCTACCAGTAAAATTATAGATCTACGTTTAAAGTCTCTTAGAAAATTTTGTACGACGGAAAGCCTATACGACAGTGCGGAGCTTTGCACGTAGAGGCGACGAAGTACTTTATGCGCGTGCCAATTTCGCCCTTGCCACTTGCTTGCCTGCTCTCACTTCGTCCAGTCTTCGGTCTGGTCGAAACGACAGGCAGAGTATCACTCGGGTACGGCAGCCAGGCTTCTCCGAGTCTTGTTAGCCAGCACTGAGGGCGAGAACAACGTGCACATTGGTACAGTTATTGAAGGAAGTGCACAAGCTGCCAAGAGATAATACACCGAGCTGTCGTTAAGTGATGCATTAGCACAATGTGAAGTATACGACAGACTATTATTTCCTTACTAAATCAGAAAGTAAGAGCAGCCGAGAGGTGGTACGGACGTACCTTCGCGAAACCATTTATGCGCACGACTGCTCCGAGCTTTCTGCGGCGTTGCCACTCCACCACAAGTGGCAACCACTCTTCCTCCAGCTTCTCGTCGTGCCAGTTGAGTCGAGAGATTTGGGCGGCTCTTAACAACAAGGTCTTGACAGCCGATGAGGGTGAAGCGAGGCGAGTATGGAGCGGCGCTGGAATGAAAATGTGGGGGGAACTGGAGATCCCCGAGAAAACCCGTCTTCATTTGGCACGATTACCACTTGCCAAAATCCGGGAGTGATCCGACTGGGGATCGAACCCGGTTCGCCTAGGTGGTAGGCGAGTAGTCCAACCGTTCAGTGACCGCGGCCCTTGGCTATGTGAGGATTTCTGAATAAGATAATTAATATACAGATGAATGAGTGCCCGATTACCGCATACCTGTGTTGCTACACTCCAGTCTTTGATGCTTTAATGTCCATCCCGTACTCTCCGTGATGTCAGTCACTAGCAGCGGGACAGCAGTGTAGATCCCACACCTCAGGCAGATGTGTGGAACCCTCCCTCCGCTTTGCTCACCCGTGCACGCTAGGAACAACGGACACTGTTTTAGCGAAAGTTTTAGTGAAAGTCATACTAAACTGTCACGTCTAGGATTTCATTTAAGAACATAATTTTACTGAACACAGTTTGTTAATTGATTCAAGTGTTTAATCAGAACAAAATACATTTGTTTATTAACTATTCTTTCTGATATACGACATTGCAGAGCTCTGACATGACGCGTGTCAGAAATAATAGTTAATTTAATCATTTTCCTCTATTGAAAAAATCTTCCAAGAAACAAACTCGACTTTTTGTTAATCTGTTTTGCTCAGTGTAATATAAACTAACATATATATGTTTTTTTGGAACTATTAATGCAATAATTTTATTCCCCATTTCCCAAAAATAATTCCGGATGTAAGATCCGAAAACCACCGAGCAGCAAACCTGTAATTGGTCTCTATACAATTCTCTATGAGATTTTGCTTTTGTGATGGTACACGAAACGTAGTTTAGAAAATGCACTTGTTTCGTTAAAGGTCAACGTAGGAGAGTCGTACACAGGTATTACACGAAAGGCCTGACTTGTGTTTTGAAGTGGAAGGGAAGGGAATAAAAAGCAGACTACTCACGTAATTTCTCGTGAGTCGTGTGTTGTGTAGACACTCAACAGTACGCTCATGATAGGAGTGCACACATGTTTATTTCCTGGAGTGTCAGCTGTAACGAACTACGCGACAATTAACTCAGCTTTCTTATTGCGTACAGCTTGAGACCACCTACACGCAGCCTCCAGAGGTGAGAGAGGTGAGGTTATGTCTGACGGTGACCTACTCCCAGTCTCGATGTACGGGCGTGAAGCTGCACAACCAGTTCGTACGACGATGTGTCGACACAACTAAGTTCACTTGTTAAAGGGAAAGTTCGCATCTCTCTCATTAATTAGTACCCGAAATATTATTTATGCTGTTTCAGAACTCAGTTGTAAGGACAACACTCAAGTTACATGTCGACAAATAAATATTAAAAAAAAAATGGCAGTCGTGTACTGGCAGACTCCCGGAGTAAAATTTTACAATGTGGTTTTTCTGTGCTGTAAATACCTGTCTGTCGTTAAGGTAGCCGCCCGGGTGAAGGAATTTTGCACGTCTGGGGCCGAAAAGCGTGGGAGCGTTAGGGGCGACCGAGACATGCGCATCAGCTCTCTCATCGTCTCTACGCGCAAAGCACTTAACTGGCGTTTAGTCTAGCCGTCGATAACGCGCCTCTGTAAGGCATTCAGCGGAGACCTTACCATTTTATGACGTAATAATAAAAATTAAGGTTTGATGCACGTCCCTATTCCTTTTTAAATGTTTTGTACCGGAATGTTTATACCTAAAAGTGACCGTGAAAACACCCGCTTGAGCCATTTCCACTATCACAAAAACATGCTTTAGAGTGAACTGGAGGAACTGAAAAACATATACAGAATTGTAATGTTTCTTAAATGCTATTCGTAAGCAGACCTCACCCAGAAAAGTTGGACGGATTTTCAATAAAACGTTTTCTTCTGGAGCTCTGCACACCGTTCGGCGGCCTACCCAGGCGGCCTGCCACCTTAACTGTTGACAAATGAAAGTAATGTACAGTAGTTCAGCGGCAGGTGATCCTTATTAACAGCGTAATTTACCTTCACGTTGACTTATTTCTTTTCCTAAGCCACAATTACTGGAATAACGTCTTCCACAACAATGCAGCCTACGTAATTTCATTGCAGGGACAATCGCACAGGAGTATATTACTCTGAGAGTGTTATTGCCCAAGTATACGCTAACAAGCGTTACTGAAGGTATCCGCCCAACTGGAGCTGTTTTGCGCTTTTGGGGTTTTAACGCAAAGGAGCTATACGAGCGATCCAGCCACACGCCTTAACCATAATAATTCCCACATAAATATATGATTTATATAGTTGCAAATTCGAAATTGTTTGTTGCGGGCTGTACTGAAGATGGCAAAGAACTTGTTTCGTGATCACAACCAATAATCTGCAGTCTTTGTGTACGGTGATCAATGATATGAAGCAGTGATTCCGTAGTGCAGTTGCGTGGTTTAGGAATCAGTTACCTACGTCTTTAGGCACTGAGCCTTGCAGAGTACAGCACCGGCCAATTATAAGTTTCCAGTGCAACATATTGATGAGTGTCTACAATGGGTTGAATACCCCATGGCCTCTTATTTCTCTTATAGGCCGTTTAGAGCAAGCACAATTTGGAAATCGAGCTGAGAACACATCGCTGTCCGTTCAGGGCCAGATTTCCCATTAGGCCGACTAGGCCCGGGCCTAGAGCGGCGCATTATAGGAGGCGGCATGACGTGACAGGCGAAATAGCAAATATATATACATGATTCAGTGTTTTTGTGTCGCTGTGTGCTAGAAATACGCTTGACAATGTATTAGCACAAATAATTTGGTACACAAGTTGTATTACCAATGAGAGCTATACAAATTATGATTATAAAAATAACATACATACATTTTACTGCTGTATAAAACATATAATTACCTAATTAACTTAAAACAATGTATTTCACTTAAAGAAAAATGCTTATAGACATCAAATATTAAAAATAATTGTAATATCGGTATTTGTGAAAAATACTTGAACAAATTGGTCAGTGGCGGTTACCCAGTGTCCAAATAGCTGTTGATTATAAAGACATGGGNGGGGGGGGTGGTCTGCACACTATGAAGGGCGATAGATTGACTTTTACTTGTCTGAGAATGTCTCCGACTTTTCTTTACGGTTTGCTTATAGTACTTTCAAAATTATGTGGTGGAATGGTGACATCAAGTTTGTTTAAATATAGTTTCACAAAAAAATTCCGAGAATGCAGTGGTGTAGTAGTTAGATCATTCACCTTCCACTAAGGTGGGGTCAAAACTGGATCTTAGCATGTGGGAAAATTGGGAGAAAATTAGATTATGCAGTGCTTTCAAAAGTGCTGAATCAACTATAGAGTAGATAGAGTAGTGATGAGTGAAACAGATTTCCCGTCTTCTATGCATGCACCTAATATTGACCTACCCCACACAAATACAACTTTCGTAATGACATGGTNACAGATTTCCCGTCTTCTATGCATGCACCTAATATTGACCTACCCCACACAAATACAACTTTCGTAATGACATGGCTAACATTGATCAACGCGTTTGTTTTTGTCTTAATTTCAAAAGACAAGCAGTTTTATATAAACGAGCTACTTTCACCAATTTAAATTTAACTAATGTGCATTAAAAATTGCCGAGAGAATGTAAACAAACCTCTCAAAGCACTTGTTTACACCAATAGTGTTCTAACCTGACTTCCTATCCACGTCGTTAATGCTAGTCGTATTGGTATAAAAGCAGTTCAATGTTGGGACACGGAGCGTTGTTTAGCGCAACTAGCGTGGACACTCTACTTCATATTCACTCTACATCCGCGAGCAGCCTATGGTGTTTTGCCGACGTTGGTTCGCCAGACACTTGCGTGTACGAAGCTGGCGGGTTGTCGAGTGTCGTCAGTTCTCGTGCTTGTTGCACGCCGGTCTCCTAGGAACACTGTGCCGCGCCAGTTGGCAGTCGTGCACTAATACACTTCACACTGTACCAGTCACTGCCTGGACCATCTCACTGTGCGCTCTTATCTCTTACCTGCGAGACCAGACTCTGCAATGTTGCCACATCACCTCGGTACAAATTACCGCAACTCTGGCCAACAATTACCCTTATACTCTCTACATTCCTGTTCTCAAGCAATTGCAAAAAAAAAAAAAATGTTCTACCCATGTGGTTTTTCTATGCTGGTTTACTCCACTTTATTTCTTGGCCACCAATGCTGGCAAGACGCTCATAATGGTCGTTTAATTGTGTTGGGTTTTGGAAACTCCATGAATATTCAGGCTGTAAGAGAATACGTGCGCGAAAGCATCTGCATAACTAGGAGTGANTACCGCAACTCTGGCCAACAATTACCCTTATACTCTCTACATTCCTGTTCTCAAGCAATTGCAAAAAAAAAAAAATGTTCTACCCATGTGGTTTTTCTATGCTGGTTTACTCCACTTTATTTCTTGGCCACCAATGCTGGCAAGACGCTCATAATGGTCGTTTAATTGTGCTGGGTTTTGGAAACTCCATGAATATTCAGGCTGTAAGAGAATACGTGCGCGAAAGCATCTGCATAACTAGGAGTGANTGGGTTTTGGAAACTCCATGAATATTCAGGCTGTAAGAGAATACGTGCGCGAAAGCATCTGCATAACTAGGAGTGAAGAAGTCGTATCATATGTGTTGTAGGATGCTGGTCTGTTGTTTCATCGCGGTTCTGTTGTAAACATGAATGTACAGTAGTTACAGAAGGGTGCAGAGCATTATTGAACACATCGAGAGGTCATGGTTTCACGTGTTAAGTATCTGTTTAACCAATGCTGGCAAGACGCTCAGAATGGTCGTTTCACTTCTTTGAAATGGTCAGAGGCAGAATGGCATGCGAGTTGCTTTGTTAGGCTGAAACCTTGTAATTAAGCAGCAAATTATGTTATATTGAAAAACTGATTATATGAAATAGCGATTTAGTGATGGTAAAATACTTGTACGTTTCAAACTCTCGGAATTTTTTTTTTTTTGTATTTTTTTTCTAAAGGACTTTTCTTAATAAACTTGTGATTTTTTTTTGCGCATGGCGCTTGATTATNTGTATTTTTTTCTAAAGGACTTTTCTTAATAAACTTGTGATTTTTTTTTTGCGCATGGCGCTTGATTATGTGATGTTACAAATTCACAATAAAAAGGGAGAGCAGTGCTCCTCACGAGATAGCTGTTAGTTTAGATAATTTAGTTATTAAAATTGTACATTTCAGGACTTGCAAAGTCATTGAATTTGCATCTAAAATTGTTGTGATAAACCTGTTTGACCGAGCGTTGTTGGNAGATAGCTGTTAGTTTAGATAATTTAGTTATTAAAATTGTACATTTCAGGACTTGCAAAGTCATTGAATTTGCATCTAAAATTGTTGTGATAAACCTGTTTGACCGAGCGTTGTTGGTTACAGAACAAAGAAATACTCATGCGAAATGGCGTGGCGGTTCCTTTGATGTGAGCGAACCCATTCGCTTATTGGCTGCGCGTGGCTCTGGGAATGGGCCCTGTGTCTGATTGGTTACTGCGTGTTGCCAAAGATTTCCTATTGGCTGGACTGCCGGCTGGCAAGTAGGTTACCAGGCTTTGTTTGGCGAATCTCATTCATAACGTTTGCTGGCCTGTAGCGCCATTTTTTCTGGCGTGTGCGGAATAAGTGACTGTTTCACCTCTGCATTTGTGCATGCTCTGTGTGGACAGGAGTTTTGCCCAGCCGACTGCACGGAACATCATGTTCCCAAGTGGTATTTTATGTCTTCATCAAGACAAATGCCAAAGTTCCTGCCACCGACCCATAGCGCAAAACGATGAGAAGAAAAGGAAAAAAANTGTCTTCATCAAGACAAATGCCAAAGTTCCTGCCACCGACCCATAGCGCAAAACGATGAGAAGAAAAGGAAAAAAAAACAGATAATCGACAATAAAATATTTCCTTTTTCTGTTTACGTTTCTAATACGCAGTTTAATAACGTTTTGAGCGTAAACATAGTTAAAATAGGCGTCTTCTCAGTAATTATTCGTATGAGAGCTACGGTACATCATGTTTAATGTAGTTTTAGGGTCACGTAGCACAGTTATATCTGTAACATTACACCATAAAACGATGGGGTCACCGCTGGAAGTCTTCGAGGCAAGGTCCCTACCGAAGATTGCAAGCTCGTTTGTTGCCTGGAGGGTAGAGGCGATGAGGCATATGCCGCGCGTGCAAGGGTCGTCCTTATCTTCTCTGCGCCTGTAGGGGTCAGACACGATAACTGCGTGTTGGTAGACGGCGACCGTAATAAGAACCTAAACAATTGCTCTCTAATAGACGAACATCTTGACGGATTGATTGATAGTGTTGAGGATTNGACCGTAATAAGAACCTAAACAATTGCTCTCTAATAGACGAACATCTTGACGGATTGATTGATAGTGTTGAGGATTCAGAGCGAGGTCTGGATGTCGGTCTGTGCGTGGGCGGTCAATGGTTGCCGTGATCTCGTGGCGGAAGACGAGAGGAGAGACGCGTCAAGCTTGTGCCCTTGTGAGGCGAGGGTCCATATCGGCGACCCCTGACCCGTGTCGAGATAAGCCTCAGCTGTGAACATGGGCGTTACGTCGCTACGCCTGGCGCTGCGCCATTCACGACCGAGGTGACAGCCACTGGCTGCCAAGGTCACGGCTCTCTCCGCTCGGAGTGTGTCTGGGGCCGCGGTGGTGTAGTGGTTAGACTGCTCGCCTCCCACCAGGGATTCCCGGAGGCCGGGTTTCCGCATGTGCGAATCGCGTCGGACGATGCGCTGGTCGGCAGGTTTCCTCGGGGATCTCCCGTTTCCCCCGCCCTTTCATTCCGGCGCTGCTCTATACTCAGCTCACTTCACCCTCATCGGCTGTCAAGACCTCGATGTTAAGATCTCACTTGGAGTGTGTTATGCGTACACTTCATCTAGAGGCGGACTCCTTGCTGGGGATTGGCGCGTGTCCCAGGTCTGGCACGTGCACTTCATACGCCACAGTGTCTCTACTATACACACATGTGAGGTACATCGAGTGTAGTGTGACCACCCCCTTTCGTAGGTATGGCGTGACACTGTGTTTGCAGGGGCCTCAGTCAGTGAACCTGCGCATCTATCGTATCACCTTGTCTGCTATCTGATCAGTTGTGCTTAGTTCTCGTATAGGCGGTTCAGGGGAAATTACAACGAACAACACAGTAATATTGCTTTTGATGTCCGCTCAGAAATTCGCGAGTTGGTCCGCTATTCGTCCGTCCTTCAAATTATTCCAAGTCAGAAGGCGTTCGTGGCTTGATCCCAGGGACGTACGTGCCTCGTTATCCGGTAGCGCGTGGCTATCGGTGGCAAACAGCCGACCACCTTCATTGTGATCACTTGGAACCCAATGGCCTCGCTCTCGCCCCCGACACACAGGCTTCCCCGGGGACTCGGTGTCTCAACTCGCGAGGAACCAACTGACCAATAGCGTCCTCCTCGCCAGACAATAGCGAACCTCCCTCTCGGGTCTGGCCCTCCCTTTTATTTGATTTTCACGAAATTTCTACACGTTCACATTTGTACAAGTATATGCATTATTTCTAAACAGTGTTGTGATAACATTAATATTGTAAATTGTAATATTTACTTACCCAGCAGGGTGCGCCATCGTGGGCGGAGCAAGGCGGTGGACTGCAAGCCTCGCTCTATTGCATCGTCTCACAAAAGACGCTTCTTTGGGAAGAAAATGGGCCTGACACTCCGTACCATATTCTACCCTCATTGACAATCTTAACATTAAAACTATAAACGCAACAGTCTTCTTATCAGATATACGGTATTCTACTACATATTTTGAGCAAATACAAATTTTGATGGCAGTTCTACGGTGATTCTAACTATAATTAAATTTAATTTACATATAACTCTTATTTGAATAGAAGAATGCCACAGTAGCCAGCTACAGTAGTATTCTGCTCATGAAGCTGACAAACAAACTGCTCCCAACCAATACAACTGTCAAAGTCACGTGGTCACCAGCGATGAACGTGTTGGTTTATATCTTAACTCTCAANTGCTCCCAACCAATACAACTGTCAAAGTCACGTGGTCACCAGCGATGAACGTGTTGGTTTATATCTTAACTCTCAGAAGACTAGCTTTTTTATTTCAATAATTTACATTTATCAATTTAAATGTAATGTAATTGTGCAAAAAGTTGGTTAGCGGAAGTATAGAAAGGTGTCAGACCACTTGTTAACATAAACAGTGTTCTAACCTCCAATTCTATTCGCGTTGTTTTGCTAGTCGTCTGTATTGCATATGCAGTTGGAATGCAGTTTATTTGGCGCACCTTGAACCTGTGGGAGACGACTGACGTCATATTGGTCCAGTCACGTTCAACCAGGTCTAAGAGGAAGATGTGTCCTCGCTGACGCAGAAGGCAGTAAACAGTTGGCACNTGGTCCAGTCACGTTCAACCAGGTCTAAGAGGAAGATGTGTCCTCGCTGACGCAGAAGGCAGTAAACAGTTGGCACCGACTCGGATAACACGGGGCGGTGAAGCCTGGCGGGTTAACAACGCGAATTGCAGGCGAGTTGTCAATCAGCTCCCACGTCGCCTTCGCTTTCACATTATACATTCTGTATATTAGTTGCGTATTTGTGATGTCGGCGATCCTCACACTTACCATTCAACATATCTATCAGGCATCGCTCTTTTCTGGCTGCTTTGTAAAGGGTTCCCATTTTTTTAAAAATGTTTTTCGGTACACGGTGATATTTCTGCCCGATCTTCCGCATCCGCCATCTTGCACAGCACAGGTTACTTGGTGCGTTTTTACCCCGAAACACTATTTCTCATGCACATAATATTATAGAGCTTTAAAATACGAAACTAATAATTTTAATTACTAAGTGTCAACTCGAAATTTATAAATTACCGCCAGAGCTACAGTATTTCCTACCTCAGCAATGCTGTTAAGGCGGTCTTTTCGTCGGCAATGTACTCCATGGAACTTCAACGCTAATAGTTTAATTTTGCGATGAAATTACGAAAATAAACGGTGTTCACGACCTCATACATAAAAAAAAATTTGCAGCAAAAATGTTATGCCAGAGTGACGTGAAAACAGTTGCTTTAGCCATTCACTATCTGCCAGAAAAATTACCTGCGTCCTGTGACGGAGCACTGGTTTACGCTTATACAGTCGGGACGGCGGGGGATGGGCGGTTAGCCTGCTCGCCTCCCACCAAGGCGGATCGTGTTAAATCTCCGGCCGGGTCACCGGATTTTCGCATGTGGTAATCGTGCCGAACTATGCCGCTGACCGGCGTCCTTTCATTCCGGCGTTTCTCCATACTCACCTCAACCACTCTCATCGGCTCTCAAGATCTCGATGTTAAGAGCTGTCCAAATCTCTTATACTGTCACAATTACCTTCTGAGGCGCGCAGCTGAAGTGTCTACAGGTAGGGTCCATCGAAATGATAGCAGATTGTGCCTTATTATCTTACAAGCAANATTACCTTCTGAGGCGCGCAGCTGAAGTGTCTACAGGTAGGGTCCATCGAAATGATAGCAGATTGTGCCTTATTATCTTACAAGCAAAGAAATCTGCAGATCCTTGTTTGGTCGCCGCGTACTCTCACACTTTACGGGCAAACATACGAGAGTGTTACTCCGGACAAATATTTACAAATGAGATAAGAAACATTCTGAGAGGGCGGCAAATTTATTTGTCACATTTTTTGACCTGCGCACGCGGATTATTTAGGGTCTTTGCATTCCGCATACACGAACTAAGAACTTCGTTTCTAATCTGGACTTAGAGAATAAACCTTGGTAGTGATATATTTACCTCAATATGATGCAAACAGTATGCCTCTGCCTGCACAATGCGTTATGCACTGCCATAAATATATATGCACACGCACACGCACAATACGTTCTTTGAACGGGCACTGTGTTTGTTTTGCATCACTACCGAATATGGAGAAGAATGGAATTATCATTTGAATTGTGAATCGTAAATAGAGAAAACTTGATCCTGTGTGCAAGATCAATGCTTACTGCATAATTGTTAGTTCATAATTTTTCAGTTCTAAACGAGTGCTGCTTCTGGTCTGGAAAACATTTTTAAAAAACTTAGAAAGTTAGGGAATTTTGAAATTGGCCAGGGAAAATCTGGAGGAGTTAGAAAAAATTGTTTGATGGCGGAAATTAAAACTAGATACAGAGCTTAACGAAAAAACTTCTCTGTATTCAAATCCTTTTTAAAATAAATAATGGCCCAAGGAATGCGTTTTACTTTGCTTAAAAATTATTCACTTTACGAGAGAGATATCGTTGCAAGTATATAATTGCAACCGTAGCAATTTTCTGAAATAGTAAGTTCTGCGAATTTAATATTTCATGTTTCGTTGAGCGGGATATCTTGGCCAAAAATGTCGTATTAAATGCGAAAGGAAGTGATTTGTGTTTGTTGGTGTGTGGATAAGAGTGAGAGAGATGTGGTGGTGGCAGTAAGCGTGTGAACCCAGCCTTAGTGTTCAAGAGAAATACAAGTATATGGCAGGCGCCGTTGTCCCAGGCTGTGTTCCGTCTCCATTAGGACCGCACATCTCCTCTCCTCGCCGACAGAGGAGTAGGGTTGGCGCTGTCTGCTTCGCCCTCTCCGAGGTCCTTTCTTCTCCCAGACACCCTCCCCTGCCGCCTCTGCACTTATCTCTGTGTGTGCCGCGGGCAACACAAGAATGCGCGGCCCACTGCTGGGCAATGCCGCTCTACCCTGACGACTGTCTGCGCCTCTCTGTATGAAGCCCAGCATCCAGGTCTGGTGACACGCAGAGGCCCGTAGATCATGCGGCACCTAACTAATATCACAAACATAGTCGCTATAAAACCCGCAGTTCCGCCTGCTTGTGCTTATGGAGTACACACTTAGCAACGCCCGCGTGAGTACAGCTCACACTATCGTCGTGGTTCTCGCAGATAAGCAAGAGGCAAGTAACAGTTTGCAGGGAAGAGCGTTACGAATTGCCGTCTACGTACACGGAACTTATCTCTAAACGTAACTATGCGAATCTGAAGTAAATTTCCAGCCGTAATCACCGCGTCGTATGTGCAACAACATGCTTTTTAAATACAAATTCCGCTGGTAGGTCATTTAATGGATCGAAGACGTGATGAAGAGAATTGCAAGGAAGTTATGGAGAGAATTGCAAGGAAGTTGTGGAGTAGCCCTAGTTTTCAAGACGTAGACGACATACAGTAGTTTCTGAAAGTTGAGGTTTATGCGGTTCAGTCAGAACTGTATGAATCACCGCTAGTTACTGCGCCACGTCAGACCTCTATCAGTCGTCTGCCGCGCATCCACTAAAGACGAGCGAGGTGGAGTGATATTCGTGACACAGAACACCCAGGAATACAGAAGTGGAACAGCGGCGTGTGACGTGAACTCCAGCAACATGGCGCCACTGGCCAGCAACATGGCGCACAGTCGGTGCCTGGTAACCCACTTGCCAGCCGGCTGCCCAGCCTATAGCGAGTCCTTTCGCAGCACTTGCAGGGACTCGCACAGACAATCAGCAAGTGGTTCGCCCACATGAAAAGAACAGCCACGCCATTGTTGCCCCATGTAGGTTTATCTTTTCTGTGGTCGTAACGTTAAGTTTGTTTACTTTTGGTTTTTTTTGTCAGATCCGCGCTTTAAAAAAATTATCAAGTACCGTACCGTGATTGTATCGTATCGGCATTACAGCTCGGACACAAGAAGAGCATTAACATTTGAAAACACCTGATTATGTAAACCCTGTGCAAAGCTGAAACGAAGCCAGCACTTGGCGCTGGAAGTCCTAGTGGGAAGGGACTGCAGTATTCGCGGTGTAACATAGCCACGGGGTACTTGAGAATACAAATCCACAATGATAATGAAGCAGTGACCACATGAAATGTACTGCTATAGGTTGGGTTGCCTTTCATAGCCCACATATATTTTATAAAAGAAACTAAAACATAATTCCATTATATATAAACTCATTTCCTTCCGTTGGTATTCTGTATCAACTTGACATTACATGGGTAAGTTATCATGGGCCCATTAAAACAAGATGCTAGTGCCATGTTTGTGTATACAATATATATTTAACAGACCGCAAAAATATGCACAACCCATGAGGTTATTTAGAAAATGAGTTAGGAAATGGTGGAGTGGCAAGAGGCTCCGCGCCGGTGCCTTGTGCTGGGTTGGAGGGCTTGAAGCTGTGCTACGAGGACTCTCATTGTTCCTTTGTTTACACAGCACTCGGCTGTTCCCTCTGGAACAGTTTCAAGGTCCTTAGAGAGTCGCGAGAAGACTGCTGTCACTGCTCCTCTCGAGAAGCAGGCCTCTTCTCTGGTGCAATAACCAGAACAAGCCGCTCCTTACCACGGTACAATAACCAGCAGCTGTGCACTGCCGGCGGCTACCCTACACGAGGCCGTCTTTTCAATATTCACTTGTTTCGTTTCTTGTTACGTTACTACTGTTACAGCTAAAGTATTTAAATTTGAATGAATGTAACGCCGCTGTTTTAAATCGTGCGATCTTTGAAATGTCTATGATAATGTATTAGAACTTCAGTTGTTTTCAAAATAATATCATTATTGTTAGTAAAGTAGTATAGTTTAACAGCTACATGCTATTCAAAACAAGTATTTTGATCGCTGTGGTTAAATCAATTGATTTGAAAATTACACAATTTCGCATTTCGAAGGATTAAGTGAGATAGTATCACGTACATGTTTTTCATACGTTTCATTACAAACGAAATATTAAATATAAATATTTGTGAAGCACGGTAATTTTTGTTTGCAAAGTCGAGCCGTGTGACTATTTTGTCAACAAAATTTATTTATTTAAACTCTGCCCCAGCTTTCACAGTAGGCAGTTCAGACGGCATGGAGGGGGGTTGGCAGCACTGGAGCTAGCACTCGCATCGCTAAGGGATATCGCAGATAATAAAATATATGAGAAAAGAGTTAGTATGTATAAGCTGTTCACGGTAAAGTGAGCACTTTTGGCGTCCTAAATACTTTTTTCTTTCAGCTATTTTCCATGCTTCAACAACCTTTTTAAATAAATATTGTCATTTAAATAATAAACACAGTGTGTATATTCTACCGTACCCGGAAGTTAACGTCCAAGGCTAAAATAAATTATACATATTGACTGTCATTCCAAATGAAAGGGCTTTCATAAGTGCTCATTTTGCCGTGAACAGCGTATAAGCGAGATGGTATCATCACGAGCTATTATAGACCTGAGTTTACCTTTTGACTGAGCAAGTGTAGGAAATGTCGCTGAGATCACTCTAGGGTCATTTATCGTTGGACATTAAACAGAAACTATTAATAATCCGCTATTAAATATATAGTTCCGTGAAAATTTGTAAGTTATCAAGAACGTTATATTATGAATGTTGAAATCCTGCAGACATTTGATAGAAATTGGCTTTTGAGCGCCTTAACTTTTAGCCGGTGGCTTATTTGTCCGCACAACCCAGAAACTTAGCTAAAAAAATAGAAGGAATGCGGGCTTCGAACCCGGGACGGCGTAGTGAGCTGGGAAACGCCTTTGTGACGTTGATGACCGTCCTTCAGAACACAAGTGTGAAGTTGTGGAAGTGTGCTGGCTATAAATGGAGCAGTTGGAACGCGCTGCTGGTTCGCGGAATCAGGATAAAAAAAACGCAGCGTTATGTGGCACATCACGATACCGACGGAGACTGGCCGTCTGCGGGGGCCACGCCCACACGTGACGCAACACACACGCAGGAATGCGCCAATGGCTAGCGGGGACTGGTCGACGTCCATACAGAAATAGCTGGCCGGCACTACGTGTCCTTCCACCGTTATATTCAGACCGGCTTTGAAATATTACTGCGCTCTCTCCGCCCAACCAGGAGTAAAGCCCAGCGGTAAACTCCGCCGGCCCGCGGGTAGAAATGGCCGCCGGCGTCTTAGAAACACTTAATGTTTTGATGAAGATGTAATTTAAACAGTTGTGAGGCGGCGCGCTATTTAAACTGATCGTCGTCCAAATCGGGGGTGGTCCACACGTGGTGCGTGGCTGACTAGGGGCGGGTCTGGCGGCAGTCTCCTGGCTGCCAAATGTCTGCACGACCCTTCAACACCCCAGTCACCGCCGCGCTTTCCCCTCCCAGCACCCTACGTGGTTCGCTCGCCCTCGGCGGCGTGTAGGGCTGCCGACTACGGCTGTTCTCGGGCGGGAAGGACCCCGTGCAGTGGCGTGTGATGAAGTGTTGCGAGGTAAGCTGGTGCTTGCTCACTACTGTACACACTCGACGCACGCAACAGGAACCAGTAATCAGAGTGCAGCCGGGAGAAACTGAATATATTGCGGCCACTCACGAGAGAGCGGCGAGGCACACGTTCAGTGTCGTCAAATGCACTACTGCGTGTAAGTTGCCGATGTGTAAACTAGTAATTAGGTATATTCAGAGCCAAACACAGTTTACCTTGCAACAGTTCGCCACACGCCGCTGGTCCTGTGACTATACTTGGGTTGGTCTTCGGTGGCATTGGTCGTTGAAGCCAGTACTACACGGTACTGGCTGCTGCACTAGCCGCATGCAGAAGATCCGTATTACACGACAGAAGCCAGCGTACTACCAGCGAACACAATGGGTGTGTTCACATATGAACATATGGTTCACTGTAAACATGGACCCTACTCGTTGAACATGTAGATAAGATGTGCTATTTTTTTTCAATACACAAGTTACTTGTGTATTGAAAAAAATAGCACATATTATTGCTTCGTTACCATCGGCAATTAGAGCAGTTTAATACATATTTATGCGTTTTTGAAAACCCATCCAAGTGATATGATGTCGCCAGATAGTATTATCAGGTATATGCGTGATTTGTATCAGTTTGGGTAATATAATTATTTTCTAAGTAAAGTGACAATCTACCTTAAAAAAACCTTTGGCCCGTAAATTAGCTCACGACATATAGACCAAAACCCAAATACATGTATTAAACTGGTATTTGAAATATAGCTCTAACTGAACTTTCCATTGCCCGAGTCATGTTTTGAGTTTCTAACACGCATTTGAGCAATATTCATAACCCCAGTTTGTCAGCTTTATTTTATTTGCCTCTGGCGTATTTTAAAGATGCTTGAATAAACATATAATCAACATCTTTCCCAATTTTATGTTCTAATATTTTTTTTCTTAAGTTAAACATTACGTTTAACATCTTACAAAATAATTATAAATTAATATTATTCTTTGAATATTTCTTAACGTGTCAGTATTATCCGAGAAAGTTGCGTTGAATTGTTTTTGTTTGAAACAGTTATCTTTATAATATACGGTTTGTGTTGAGAAGTAATTTCTTTAAAGGTGATGCCCCACTTAAACTCCGTGGGTTGGCAGGCAGAGCCATTAACAAAGACGTCAGAAATTGGAAAGTCTTTTCCTACATCGCTAGCGACTTAACTGCGAGCAAGCCAGCTAGCGTGTCCGCCAACACCTGTGTTGTTAAGGGCAGTGGCGCTCTGCAGAGGTTGTATTGATGAGTTTGCAGTGGCGTGTAACGTCGTTATGTGTTGTTGCCCGCGTGTTCTGCTAGGGACGGGAGGTGAACAGTAGGGTAGAGGGAGAGAGCTGGGTGTGTGACAGTGAAGACGGGACTGTAGCTGCTACGTCGTGTGTTGCGAGATACAGGCCAGCCCTCAGCTGCTGGGACATGTCACTATGTTACTTACTGTCGACCTTCTGCAGTTCCTACTGATACATCCGTGTGAACGCGCCCTTAGCATGCTGCGAATGAAACGTTTTGCTGACGGGAGAAAACTTATTTTTTTGTTTTCCCAGTTAACTCGTGATTTTTTGAGATTTTCGTTTTCAACAAAGTAGTTGATGTCCCGTGGCGGAAATATATATCAACTAATAGATTATATACAAACGGCAGTGTTGCTTGTCTTCAATATGCGCCTGGTGTCAAATCAAGTACAACTAGGGCGACATGAAATATCGCGCTACATTAGCCAGGGACAAACATGTTATGAGAGGGGGAATCTCCTGGCATCTCTCCCACCTCCCGTAATTTGCCGACTGGCTCGTAGTTCGTTGATCGTCAAGTGCACTTACTGCGGCGTGGCATAGCCGGGGAACAAGATTGGCGCGAAGCTCTCAGTCATTGATTACTAACTATACTAGAAGGATAGAAACCATTGCGTAAACTCTCCGCGTTTTTGCAGCTTATTTGATTATCTTCAAGACGACATTTCGGGAAGTCCAACAGAGCTAAAAATGCCTTTTTTAAAAGTACTGTATTAAAATATATTCGGGTCAGATACGTGCCATTAAATTTTCCTACAGTCTTTCCACCTGTAAGATGTTGGGTTGCCGCTTAAAATGCCACACGTGCCCGCAGCACGACAATAACACTGCATTACGGCGATGGCGCACTTGACACGCGTGTCATTGTCGTCCTTATCGCTCCCGCGCTTCTCCGTGCAAGCGCCGACAATAGCTGCAGGTAAGCGGCCCCTAAACAACGGCGTGTGGAGAACTGTTGCAAGGCAAGCTGTGTTTTGCTCTGTGCCGTGCCTATTAGTATGCTAGTTTGCACATCGGCCATAAACGTAGTAGAGCAGTTGACGTCACAGTACGTGTGTAATCAGGGCCTCGCCGCTCTCTCGTGAGTGACCGCAGTACGTGTGTTTTCTCCCGGCTCCACTCTGGTTACTGGTTCCTGCTGCTTGCGCCGAGTGTGTACAGCACGGAGTAAGCACCAGCTTACCTTGCAACACTTCCATCACACGCCACTGCCACTAAACGCACAATGTTGTTCGCCTTTATAGCACTCAAATTATGTCTGCGCTATCATATTTGCCCTCTCGCTGTCCTGGAAGAACAAATGTGAGTGATGATGTGCTGCAGCTAGGAGATCGACCACACCTCCTCCATCTTTGAGGCTGCCCGCCCCGGAAAACATTAATACAGCGAGTGAAGGCAGTGGTGTGCCCGGCGGCAGCGACACTAACTAATGTGGGTGCGCTGATCGCCGCGTGAGTCACCACATGCTCCGCCCGCAGATCTGACTGGACGGCAGTTGTCAGTCTCCATTCTCCAATAGAGAGTTGTGTACATGGAGTCGACTACTTGCCGCGCAGTTTTACCAACACAGCTCTCTGATAACTTAGGAATGCCCCTAGTGCCATGGGGCCGCGGTGGCACAGCAGCTAGAGTGATACTTTCCCACCAATTCGAACCTGGTTCAATTCCCGGCAGTGTCATTCCCTGGATTCACGCACGTGGGAATTGTTGCTGGAAGATGCGGGTTTTCTCAGGCATCTGCCGTTTCCCCCGCCCTTGCATTCCGGCGCTGCCCCATACTCACCTCGCTTCACCCTTATCGGCTCTCAAGACCTACGTAGAGACGATGGTGTATCGCAGGAAATGTCGAGTTCCCCACAATTCAACTTACTCTGCATATGTCCGTCAATTTTCTTGCGTTACCGGTGATCATGAATATATGTAGCCACTACCCTATTTCATTGGCCCAGTGAAGATTGTGTTACTTTAGGACAGAACGTTTGAGATTGGTCTGCAAATAACAGAGCCGATCCAAAACTTTCATTGTCCAAAAATTAAAACATATACTAGCGTCATCGAAAATATGTTGACTCAAAACTTATTTGCGATATTCCACTGTCTCTAGGTATAAGTTTTTCCCGAGTAGTCCTTAAATGGATCCGTTACCTAAACGATGCGTTAAAAGAGCATCTTAACGGACACCGCCATCTTTGGTTTGTATCCGAACTCCCGCGAGGGACTCCACTCCGGCGTTCGCTACCAAGTGTAGTGGCGGACCTGTGTATCCTTCCACTCCGCAATGAGGGCGTTATTTTTTATTCATCTCTGTTCTTATGTTTGATATTTTCTTAAGCCGGCCGCTTGAGCTGCGTTGTGTTTGAAGGCCCGTTTTTTTTTTTAAATATTTTAATACATCAGTACAGTTGCGCCCAAAATGCTTATCCAGGAAAATAAAATGCACTGCAAAATAGTCATGTGTAATACTCTCAAGACGTCACGCACACTAGAAACATTATTCTAATGACCTCGAACATGGCTGAAGACGGCTGTTTCTCAAAATACACGAACCGGATTCATGCGACACCAGAGTGCATTGGACTTTGCTGCGACGTCGCGTGCAGTAAAGTGACAGGGTCACTGCCTTAAGTCCCGTAGTTCCAGGGTACGACGGGAACACTGTACGTGAGTTCACAACTTTGCGCGTAGAGGCGATATTGCTGTACATGTGCCGGCCGGCTTCAACCATAGCGCTTCATCGATTTTTGCCTCGCACACAAACACACTCATCGCTAGGCGGTGGCCTTAATATTTTAATGGATTGCCGCTGGCACAAGTCTAATGTATATTTTGACGAAAACATCTAAACGACTTTTATATAAAAATATGTACATAAAACTTTTTTATTGATTAGTTTATTAAAATAACTATTAATTCAATTTTCATAATACTTTTTTTTAACAAACATTCTTATATTTCAAGAGTAAGCTTGGTAAGAGGAAGTGTAGGTAGAAACATTTCCATAAGATATATTTAATTAAGCAGTGTGAAAACTACTGATGTTGAGGGTTCTGCACTCTAAGTCAGAATCAGCGATTCCACTCAGTGAAATAAAATTCACTTAAAGTCAGTTGATAACCTACCGCCAACTGGCGACTCAAGCAAATTAACGGGAAACAATTTACTTATAGCAGTGGAATTCTCGACATTCAGTGGAAAAATAAACAATACATCAGTGAAATTCAGCCACTATGTTAATTAGTTATCTGGCACTGATTATAAGTTGCTCAATTCTCACTGTTTTCATCAATTTTGGCTCAATTTTCACCGATTCAAGTTTAGAGTGTAGAGCCAGAAATAATAACACTTCAGTGTTGTGATACATATTGGTTACCCTTTTGGAATGCGCGCTCTACTCCATATCAACTTCACGTTTCAACAGTACGAGATAATGACAGACAGTGAAATTAATGCATATAGAAAATCGAAAGATAAAATGGAAGAATTAATGAAGACATGACAAATTAGAACGATGAAATTTTCTGTTCTTTGAAAAATCCCCTTTGTACTTAAATTGAACTTTTACTTATATTATATTTATAGATTATAATATTTATTTTATAATTAATATAAAAAAAATAGGGAGAAAAATCTCTGTTGGTAACGCCTAGTAAAAAATAGTTCTTATGCAAAATTATATTACACTGATTGCGCACGAATCCGGTGAGTTGTCCGTTTGGTGTAATTTTGTAGACTTGATTAAGTTTTGTTTGCATGAGGCGGAGGAATATATTAGAAGTAGAACCTTAGCAAGGCTTCAGAAAAATTGGAAGTAACCATGAACAGCGCATTTAAAACTTAGTGAGCAAATATTCTTCAAAAGAATAAAAAACGCTGCATATTAAAATTTACTGTAGCTCGTTTTTGAAACATATTCTTCCAGGTATTGAGGCAACTTCTAAATAGTTTGTTTGCATAGTAAGAAGGCCTTTTTGAAGCAGTTGTAAGTTTGCATGGGGCATGTGTATTCACTTTTATTTCTTGTATCATGCTTCATTTTTCTGAGATAAACTGTTGGTTGTGGATAGAAACGTAAGGGAGGGGTAGTTGTATTCACACGCTAGTGATGCGGGCATTTTACTAACACATTCAGAGCAGATACCAGCTAATTGTTAATGTGTTGTATGGCAAATGAACACTTGATACAAGATATCATATGGGTTTGTATCAAACACGATGACTGACTTGTTGGAGCAGTCTTTGTACCCCTTCTCCTTGCAGATATAAGTGACACGCCATGTCGCGTGATTCAGACGAGGTTGGCCTCTGTTTGTTTCGAATTCCAATTGTTCAGCTGTAAACAGTTTCACGGTCGCATCGGAATATATTGTGGTGGTCGCAGAGGTGAAACGAACGATTTGTTTTAGGCTGTTCACGGCAAAGTGAGCACTTCTGAAAGCCCTCTCGTTTATAATAATAGTCAATAAATACATTTTATTTTAGCCGTAGACGTTAACTTCCTAGTGCCATATATTATGCACACTGTGATTATTACTTACATGGCAATATTTATTTAAAACAGTGGATAAAGAATGATAAATGGCTGAAAGAAAAAAGTAACTAGGGCCTCAAAAGTGCTCACTTTACTGTGGACAGGCTATAGCTGGCGTATTACTGGCAACGACGACTTCCACTGGTAATTCCTGGAATCGACGCCGGTGTTTGCCGTTTCTTCTTTCTTGTCTTGCTTCGTGCATTATTCAAGGCGGCCGGGACGGTACGAAGGGCGCACTGATTTCATCATCGACTCCTCTCCTCTTCTCTCTCCGTCTCCTCCACATCCTCTCTTGAAGACTGATCATTATGCGTCATATCGAGCTGCGATGCTACACTACACAAGCAAGAGTGGCTTAACTCTACTTGCAGTGATTCAGTAAGAAATTATTTGTGTCGCATGACCTACGAGTTTCCCCAGGACATATTTTAAACCGACTTGTAGGGGCATAGGCCACGTCTGAATAGTTATTTTGAACCCTGATTAGCTTTGCTGTCCTTACTCTTGTCGCACGTGTAACACAATCGAAAGTATAGTATTGTTACAAGAACGCCCGAGAGGCGTATCTGAGTTCGTGAGGGATGGGAGCTGTTATTTACAGCATTTAATTATATATCTCCACTATTACTGTTTTTATTTCTCAGTGAACACAATATTTAATGTGTATTTCAGCTCTAATTAACGTCCTTCTTAATTATCTGCTTGGTTACAGTCAATTAACTCATACTCATCATTAACACATGTTCAGTCTATCTGTTGCCGTAATTTGTAATGTATTTTACTCACGCATCCAGTCCAATAGTCCAGCCTGCCAGTCGCACCTTCACTGCGCCGATGCTCGCAGTCACAGACTTTCCTCCCGCTGGTCACTTCTCTCGCCGCGCGCTTCTCTTCTCGCTCGTCGTCCATAGCTCGATGCCACAGCCACTCGTCCATTCAACAACTTCCGGCCCGGAGGCCCATCGCACTATTTATACTCTGCTGGCCTTGACCTGGAAAGTTTGACGCACCCCGAGTCACGCTTAGAGAAACTAGGACAGAAAACCACTAGAAAATTCTTCAGACAAATACAGATGCTCAATACAACCAAGGTCAGCAGTGCGCACNAAACTAGGACAGAAAACCACTAGAAAATTCTTCAGACAAATACAGATACTCAATACAACCAAGGTCAGCAGTGCGCGCCGCAAAAAGGTTTATCTTGTCGGCTCGCTCTTTGTATTAACAGACACGCAGTTCCTGGGTATCGCTTGCTTATCGTCCAGAACATTCTACTGACTTATCGCCCCTGCTATCACGCAACTGCCCTGTCCTTCATTTGCTCTCACTCACAAAGCAGCGAGCGCATAACGCCATTATGTTTAAGCCATAGAAATACAGCTCTGACTCACAACTTCAGAAACCATAGTATCATATGCAGTAACAAACTATTAACTCTTATAAATTAGCCATGAATGTAGGCGTTTACAAATAAATCAAATATGTAGTGGTTGTATAATCGCAATTGATTAAATTTTTTTTCCACTTTACGTTTTTTATATTTCGATTTTGTAGTCCGGTTCCTCCCCCTCCCCTTCTCTCCAGGCGAAGGTGTTACGTTGTCTTGTCGGGTGAGTTAAGCAACAGGAAAATAATAAAACAGGAAGACTTAACTATAAATGCAAATGTAGGTAAAATGAGAAGAAGCAGACGCCTGGGCCTGGGCCTGGGCCTGGGCCTGGGCCTGGGCCTGGGCCTGGGCGTGCTCTCCATGACACATGGGTTGGTTTCTCTTCAAGGACGTGACCACCTGTGCTGCACGTGGCTGTAGCTAAGCACTTTTTAAATACGTCATTTGAGAAAAATCCTCTCGCGTAACTGCACTGGGATACTGAATGTTGACAGCGAGTTACAGAAAGTAGCTAGTTTGTTGCCTTAGAATAATAATAGGCTTATCAGCAACGCAGTTGTGTTTGTGAAATTCCACACTATCATTTGATGGACGCAGTAGATAATAGTCGTTAAACTCGAGCGGACATATGTTACTCGTGCGTCTGCTGTCCGATATTAAAGTTTTTGAACGCGGAAACGTAAATTAATGAACACGTTTTTCATTCGTACAACATGCCACCAATGTGATGTATAAATGATTCTTGCAATGGAGGTGTGTCATTTACTGAACCATTAATTTCGACATACGCCCATTGTAACACTTTGTTGTAATTCGAAGAAATCACTTAATATGACATAAAAACTTAGACACAAAATAATAAAATAAGAGCCAGTGTTGTCTGTTATCAACAAATATGTGAGTAACTTACAAATGATCCTATAAAATAAATCTAGTCAGTTGTCACAGTAAAAAATAAGGCCAGAAAAGTAACCAAGATACGAGCAGTGAGAATCGTGTATACAGAAAAGTGGAAAAAACCGGACGAAAAAACCAAGATTACACAGACGAACACAGTGGCCGTTCTAGCTATTCTGTCATTGTTGTGATAGGTTATACTATAGCAAGTAAGTGACGTGATGTCATTACACGATCATTTGTTAGTTCTACAATAACACACCAGTTCTGGACACAAAATAGTTGTTAAATATACAACGACGTTAACGCGTAGTTATGGGAACTTTTTCTGAGGTTAGTTTTGAAGTTGTTAAATATGAAGATGCCGCAGCAAGGAAAGGCGTGCGG
The DNA here is from genome assembly GCA_002778355.1 of Clitarchus hookeri. Lineage (NCBI taxonomy): Eukaryota > Metazoa > Arthropoda > Insecta > Phasmatodea > Phasmatidae > Clitarchus > Clitarchus hookeri. The sequence continues at coordinate 317,342 of NQII01000743.1, forward strand.
GTATGTAGGCACGTGATCTACCGTGGCTCGCGGAGTCACCAGCTGTGTGCGGCAAGGAGGTGACGTACTCTGCGGAGCCGGGGTATTTATAGTGCACCTCCAACTTGCGGAAGACAAAGACGCCCTTGCAACCTGGGGGAGTCGTCCTCTACGTCTGTTCTCCTCCTCTCGGCGATGCTCTTCCGAGTTGAGCTGCTGCTGACTATCTCACTCCGTCCTCTCTGTAGCTGATGGTGTTGGAGATGGCGGTACACTCACCGCTGTCCTACCACCCACACGACACCGGGCACGCTTACTGAGCTCTACAACGTTCATTATTGGCTGGTTATCAACCACCGTGGAGTCAAGTTGATTCTCCCCATCTAAATGTTCTTTATTATGTAAAAACATTTATAGTGTTGCATGGGACGCCTGAGGGGCGTATCTGAGTTCCCGAGGGATGGAGTTCTTAAATAAAAAAATAGAATAACCAACTTTGATTTATAATTTATTCACACAGCTATTATTTACAGCATTCTGTTATCTATCTCCACTCCTACTCTTTTTATTTCTTAGTGAGTGCAATATTGAATATCTAGTTCAGCTCTAATTAAAGTCCGTCTTTATGTCTCTGTTTAGTTATTGTCAATTAACTCATGCTTATCCTTAACACGTGTTCAGTCTATCTGTTGCCATCATTTATAATGTATTTCACTCACGCATATATTCCAACAGTCCAGCCTGCAAGCAGCACTCTTCACTGCTTGATACTCGCAGTAGCAGATTTCCCTTCCTCTAGTCACTTCTCTCGCTGCTCGTCTCCTATAGCTCGTAACTCAGTCACTCATTCACTCATCAACTCAGAGGCCTGTCACAATTCTATATCGTTCGCCCTGACCATCTGGAAGGTTCAACGCACCCCGAGTCACGCTGAGAGAACGAGTTCAGTAATCCAGGGCTTTCTTCAGATAAATGCATAAAACATCAATACAACCATGGTCAGTAGCGCGCGCCGCAAAAGGGATTATCGTGTCGGCTCGCTTTCTGTAACGGATACGTGGTTCACTCGTCTGTCATTTAAAACATTCCATTGACTTGCTGCCCTGTTATCATCACGGCTCTGTCCTTCTCTTCCGCCCGCTCGTGCGGGGTGGGCCAAGGTCAACGGCGCATACCAGCGACAGGTAACAATAGTAAGTCGTGTCCTATTGAGGGGACTATCTAGTACAATACTGCCTGTGAACTGTAACATTAGTATTTGCGCGTATACGCGTATCTCAACAAATATGTGTCCTGGGAACACAAAGTTTATCCAGAAAATAAATAAATTAATTAACAGCCGCCACTTTTTACTTTTATCTTATTACATATATTCAAATAAAAAATAGTAAAAATGGTTTTAAATGCATTTGTAAGCCTTTCCTACGCAAGTTTCCTTAATTGAAAGGAGTAAAGTACAACTTGTCATATGTAGTTTAATCCACTGGCTTACACGGCGTGTAGTAATATGCTACTGTTACAAATCTAATTAACGGACATTCAGTTTGCCGGGAATACGTATAACATTGTTGGGAGGTGATCCGGCTCTGTGAGGGGTGACCCACCTCGACACCCCCCCCCCGCAGACCCGCTAGCTGCCTCGTCGCCATCCCCTCCGGATAGCCNCCCCCCCCCCCCACCAGGGGTCGTAATGCTGCTTCACGGGCAGACGTCACCTCGACGGATTCAAAATTGTTTACTGGGATTTACAGTTTAGTGATATAAATATTTTTTCTGTCTGAAATATTATTTGTTTAAGTGTTCTTGTAAGATTCTGTTAACTACTAGCGGAACAATAAATGCATATCCGAGCGAGTTTTGTTTCCAAGGCCAAAGACATGTTGATAATAGCGTTGCTGGAGCTACCCCCGACTGCAGCAGTGGGTGTGTTAGTTTTGCCAGAGGCGGAACAGCCGCTTACACCGCAGAAGTGCAGCCTCCCTCCCCTCCCCCTCCCCTTCTCCATGGTCCGGCAACATGTCGGCATGCCGTGCAACAATCAGCGGCTGGTAACTTACTTGCCGTCTCAGAGTCTTGCTCCGCAGATCAGTGAACCGTTACACCCACACCACGTTATCCCACGTCTGTACACTTACATATCCTGTGTACCTGCCTATTGTATAACTCGTACTTAATTGATTTCATCTGCAGGCGTGATATTTCCTTGCAGAAAGAGAGCAACAGTGTGGTATTACAATGAACATTTACTGAGTAGAAAGAAGGCGAGTCGCGCATTGATATATAGTTGTATCAGGATGTGCCAAGGAACCTCCTAAAGTTAATTCATACAAGAAATATAATTCACGTTGACACACCGCGTGGGAATGAGTTCGCAAAATACTAAATACCCCACCAATGAATAGTGTTGTAGGGTCCCTTCTCGCGGGAGCATCGCCGTACATGCTGTCCGTAACTGAGCTACTTGTGCTCGGCAGAAGGACACACTTATCACACCACAACGGCCGTAAATTACGCCCAACGAGACGAACAAGGGTATCACTTGCTTTTGTTTATGTGGAGAAATATTGAATCCCCTTCATCTTCTTGGCTCAAAGAAATGCTGTCTCTCACAACCGCTCCTGGAAGCGATTTCGTTCCCGATCTGACGTCAGATGACGGAAGAAGTTATATTTATTCTACAAGGCCTGCGTGTGTACGTTTCCTTATCTCTGTGGTTACCAGATCACTGTAGCTAATTCTGTCGATTCTGTCAGTTTGTAGTGCTCGTGAAAACATCAGCTCGTAGACTTGAAAACATTCGTTTAAGTCGAATATACATATTTGAAGATCCGTCTAAAATAGGGCGAAGGGAATATTGTCATGCGGTTATTGTCAGTATGCATCATGGCGAGTTCACTCTAGTCGTTGATTGGCTAGTATCCAGAGAACACAGTGCTTGCAGGCGCGTCTACAAGTTTCCCACGGTCATTCTGAAAGTAGCACGTCGGTTGTTCCGGCCACGTTGACGTCGTTTCGTTGCCTTCTGAATTCTGCAGTTTGATTCTACAACTGCAATCCGCTTGTAGTTAATGGAACGCAACACGGTGGATGTGCGAAGTTCAAGTGGAGTGCTCTTGATTCTATGATTTAAAAAACCCGACCTTGAATGACAAGCCGCAATTTTGTAGAACACCAATCATAGATTAGGCGGTACGAGTAGGAGTGTTTGTTTTTACGCGGTTGTATATTGAGCCATACTTGTGGTTTTATAGTAATATCGTCTTGTCGGAAATAAAATTAATTGATAATAAACGTTATGTCAAAAAATATTAAGACGTAATAACGGACAGCGGATATTTTATTTAACAAAATAAAAACTATAATGTAAAGTAAAAACCGGCACTATCTTGGTTGATGTATGTGACTATTATTAGCAAAGTTTAATAAATTGTATTACAGTTTAATTTTCTGGTTCCTACGTTTTGAGCTGTGTTCGGAAATCAGCCACTGTCATTTGGCATAATAACGAAGACAGCGGAAAGCACGTACAAAAANAAAAAAAGGGGGGGGGGGACACTGCTGCCAGCTTCCACAGCGGCGACTGTGCACCGCGGTCACGTGACACATGTCACTGCACACACGCCCTGTCCACACGCTCTCTGAGTGCGCTGTTTACAACAATATCCTGCCTGGTTCATGCGTGCTCACCTACATAATTGCACGTCATTACACTGCACGCAAACACCTCCATTTTTAAACACTTGAGGGGAAAGGGGGGATGATAATACATAATAATGCATCACGAGACGCCAGAAGGGCGTATCCGAGTTCGTGAGGGATGGAGGTCGTAATAAAAGTAAAAGAACTAAATTCGATTTTAATTTAATCACACAGCTATTATTTACAACATTTATGTATCTCTACTTCTACACTTTTAATTGCTCAATGATCGCAGTATTTATTGTCTATCTCAATTCTAATTAAAGTTCTTCTTAATGTCTCTGTCTGGTTATAGCCAATTAACTCACACTCACACATGTTCAGCCTGCCTGTTGCCATCACTCGCGCGTCTAGTCCAGTACTCCGGTCTGGCAGTCGCATTCTTACGGTGGGACGGGGATGTACTGAACCCCTGCGTGATATGCATCCACCAACGCACAATAGACTACTGCCTTGCTGGTAACAATCGGAGAAGATCAGCGTTGCTGGGAAATTGTGGAGGGGAGAGATTTCTGCGGCTCTTGACAATGAGGTCTTGAGAGCTAATGAGGGTGAACTGAAGTGAGTATGTAGCAGCACCGGAATGAAAGGGTGGGGGAAACGGGATATCCCCGAGAAAACTCGCTTACCAGCAGCACCGTCCGGCACGATTCCCATATGCGGAAATTTGGGAGCGACCCCGCCGGGAATAGAACCCATTTCTCGTAAGTGGGAGGCGAGTAGTATCACCACTGTGACGGTGCTGGAACACCGTACATCCAGCATTAATATCAGCGCAGGAAATTGCACGTCCTAACACGGGGATAGATCGACGAGGGAGCTCAGGCTTACCTAGTCGGTGACACGTGAGACGTGAGTCGTCGTGGACGTCGGTGCCGATGCGGGTGTCACGCGACTTGGCAGGCGAGCTCTGACTGTCGACATGGAGGCTTGAGTCTGCCCCCACCCCTCACCCCACTGATGCCNTGATGCCCCCCTCCTTCCAACATGTGTGGATGGCGTCTAGCAACCGTCCGACGCTACCTTCGATGTCATCAAGATTCGAATGTTACTAGACTCGAGCCACAACGAGACCATCTGGGATGTTCCTCAGCACCCTGGTCAACGTATTTCCCGACTATAAAAGGGGTTGTCTTTCGTCTTGGGAGAGAGAATGGATAGGACCTCACGATGAGAACATTATGACATGGCAGAAGGAATATCCTGCCATGTTTGATGAGGGATTTTTATAGGGCAAGCATAAGGAAAATTTTAAGACAAGTTTTTTATATACTCTGTGATTTGGCAATTTCATAATATTTGAGCTAACTTTGTATTGTTAGGGAGCCCATTATTAAATGTAGCTTCCTATAATTTACATAACAAACATTATAATTTGAACATATATTAAAGCCTGCTTGGCTATTTGTATTTTTATAATGCTTGTATTTTTTATATTGGCAGTTTATGGGAGAAAAAAAANATTAAAGCCTGCTTGGCTATTTGTATTTTTATAATGCTTGTATTTTTTATATTGGCAGTTTATGGGAGAAAAAAAAACAATAAGGAAAAGAAAACTAACAGTTTGTTGCACCATTTACCAGTGCATTCAGAAAGGGAGTGGCTTCNAAAAAAAACAATAAGGAAAAGAAAACTAACAGTTTGTTGCACCATTTACCAGTGCATTCAGAAAGGGAGTGGCTTCACACTTAGGCAGATGCCAATGGAGAAACTACGGTGGCGCCATTGCATACAGTACAACAAGTATACCCTAACGCCAAATAATAACGCGAATTTCGCAGGTCTCTACCTATACGTCCCACGTTGATGGAGGAACAATATCCCAACACAGACTGAAGGCCGTTACACAATTGACAACTTCAGCATTTGAGTTTACGTTTGCCTCTAGTCATGCTGATTCCTGTGGAGCTTGACGGAATGTAATTTCCGAACGTGCCGTCAAGGACTCTTGACTTGACGATATCGTAAACTTGAAACTTAAAGGACGCCGCCTACCTGGAGCTTTTCCCGCGTTTGGAACCGAGGAGCGTGGGAACGATAAGGGCGAGACTGCCACGCACATCAAGGGTGCCATCGCCGCTAAGCGCAAGGCTGTAAAGAGGCGTGCTGTGTTCTACACATGCTGCGTGTACCTGTGTGTCTTTCAGCGGTGGCCATTATTTTATTGGTGTAAAGTCTGAAGGAAGGTTCACTGCAGGGCCCGTGAGTAGTTTTGTATGTAGCTGACGCGTGTATTTTGAGATAAAACGTTTTGAAAAAGTAGTTTCTAGCCATTTTGGAGTGCTCTGTCTGAAATGGTGTTTCTAATACATGCACTTGATGTCTTGAAAGTAATCGACAGGAATAGTCTGAAGTGTGTATTCTTTCCGTAATTACGCACATTGAACGCACGTTTGATAGTTTCTGTGAGGAAACCTGGCTTCGAAACACTTTGCAACGCAGCTCGTGCTTCAGGCAGGCGGGCCCCTTAATGTCAAAGCCGATCTGCCATTACCCGAGAATGTACTCGGAGGTTAGGTGCAAGTAATATATGTAATAGTACCATTTGTATTTTAATAAATAGGCNATTACCCGAGAATGTACTCGGAGGTTAGGTGCAAGTAATATATGTAATAGTACCATTTGTATTTTAATAAATAGGTGCGTAAAATATATTCGTTGGTACCGTATAATGATTTACTTCAAAATATTCACATTTTTACGAAAATTCAAAACCTATTTTCGTTGTCTGAACTTTAACTTCGCGTTTGTACAGTGTATCGGCGATTTCGCGAAAGAGGAACAGAATATAAAGCCAGATGCTTTTAGTTTTNATTACCCGAGAATGTACTCGGAGGTTAGGTGCAAGTAATATATGTAATAGTACCATTTGTATTTTAATAAATAGGCGCGTAAAATATATTCGTTGGTACCGTATAATGATTTACTTCAAAATATTCACATTTTTACGAAAATTGAAAACCTATTTTCGTTGTCTGAACTATAACTTCGCGTTTGTACAGTGTATCGGCGATTTCGCGAAAGAGGAACAGAATATAAAGCCAGATGCTTTTAGTTTTTAACTGTGTAAAGGCCTTAACACTAAAGAGCAGATTTCCTTTTTTTCAGTCGCGATTTAATAATGCACTTGCTGTATGCCAGTTAGCTAAACGGCGAGCGAATCACTCAAGTTAAACTTTAAAAATCTGCGAGCTGATCTGAACACAATGATCGTATCGTAAGCTATCGTCCAAACTAACCACGGTATGAAGATCCTTCTGATGTCCTTGTGTGGCAGGACGAAGGAGTAGGTGGGGATCAGGCGAATGCCTGCCGTCGTCAGAACGGGTTGCGATATCGCACAGTAAATTGCACGAATTATTATGTAGCTAATAAAATGATTTTATTGATTTGGTACTGTAGCGAACCGAGGATAGTTAGTGACAGAACTCAAATTGCTATAATCTAAGTAAAATTTAAATGTTTTTTTTTTTTCTGTTACAAGAACATGTGATGGCACTGGAACAAGATGTGGAACATTTGCACCACAAATTGAGAGCACTGAACACGGCCTTCACGGACTTGTAATTAGTTCGGAGTCATAGTTCAGTCGCAAAATAAACATAAATGTAAAAGCGTCTCAAGTACAGACTCATTAACTAAACTCAATTTCCACGATCTCTGCTCATTTCGCAGTTGTTATCTCAGTGCCTTTATCTTTTCCCTATTATCGTTATTAAAACACTGCAAAGCGTCCTACCGTTGTCTTCATGCGGCTTGTGAATGTGCCAGAAGCAGCAGCTGTGATGTACTTTTGACAAGCATATTGTTTTGTTTTCTTACAAGAGCTGTTTTGTCTCACACAGCAGGACGATGCAGAATACATTTTATAACATACTTACCTTTAAACAAGCTGGAGCGAAAACGATGCGTGACCTTGGGCTTGAAGAAAAACGCATTGCAGGGAAATTTCTGATTGTAAAACTACGAAACTTAAAGACCGCGAATTGTCGTATTATCTAATCATTACTTGTTAACTTTTCCAGTGCATGAATTTATTGATTTTTATTAATACTTTTAGTTGATTAAATGCGTGTCCTTACGTTATGACATTTGGCACGTTGGGATGTAGTATCCAAGTTCGTTGGTTTTACTACACCTCAATCAACCATCGGTGTTATATTAAATTAGTACGTATGCCATTTGTGTCATTATTTGTGTAACACTAATAAACAAACTTTTAACATGTTATTGATACAATATTTTATAACGCGTTTACCTTTTTTTTTGCAGTTTATTGTTATGATGTATTATAACGTGTTCATGTTGTTTTGCAGGTTGTTGTTATGATGTGTTGTGATGTATGTATGTATGTTGTTTTGCAGGTGGGTAAACGTTAGTGGTTGACGGTAGCAGGTTGGTTTGCGGGCCAAGTCGTAAAAGGTGAGTCTTGCCTCACTGTGTAAATTACTAGGTCCCACTTAGAAAATCTCTAGAAGCTGCCGTCCTAAATTGTTCTCTCGCCTTTATGCATTCAGCTGTTTACTTTCCTTTTCACACCGCCTAACGCGATGGTGATGGAGTGAAGTGAGGATGGAGCAGCTACGGATAAAAATGCTTGAAGCATTTTTAATAATTGCTAACAATTCGAAAATGCTATAGGCACAGCCCGGCAGAGCGCACCATTACCCGGCAGAGCGTGTCATTACCCGGCAGAGCGCGTCATTACCCGGCAGAGCGCGTCATTACCCGGCAGTCTTTCTAGGCGCGCTCCAGTTTTGTACTCTGTTTTCAGTTTTCATTCCGCCGCTGCTCCATCCCCATCTCTCTCTTCGCTCTGGCTGGGAAGAAATGTATGTTTCTCCGGTAGTTCAGCCAGCTCCAGCTATCGCCAGCCTTGCCTGAAGGCGAGAAAAACTAGAACATTTCAATTTCCATCAAGGTGCCTGCCCATCTGGAGGTTTCATCATTATTATTATTTATGCACGGAAGTGCATAACCTCCTTTGTACGACAAAGTCTCGCAACTGACATGCGTGCTTTTCGTATTGCTGCGTGTAACTAAAGGGCTTCAGTTGTTAACCCTGTAATTTTATTGCTAGAAAGTTTGCAGTACCGCTCAAGTTCCGCAGACTTTCATTTTAAAACAGGTTAGTTTTTTTTTGTTTAATTTCATATTTGTTTGGTAATTTTTGTTTGTATAAAAAGGCTTGAAGATAATTTTGTTAGTGTGTGTAATTCAATAGAGCTTGAAAATTGTGTCACAGGCTGATCTGAAATGCGTTTTCTTTTCGTATAAAAACAAACTGCGAACAGGTTGTGGAGAACTTGTGTTGCGTTCACTTCAACTCGCGTCGCGACGCGTGTTGAAGTAAACGCAACACTTTTTTCTTTGTAAAAAAAAAAAGAACATGTTGTTCATGTGTGTATTAATAATAACGTGTAGTGCATAATTACGATGCTGTAAATCATTTTTGTAAGTCGCCTTGACATTGCCAGCGAATTTAAAGTAATGTTTGCATGACGCCCGTATGTCGTACAAATCGTATGGCAATTGTTTGTGAGCGCATGTACGTGGCAAGTGAATAAATAAACACCACGTGTTTGGTGTTGCGCGCAGACGCAAACTGCCATAGGAGCTGCCTGNAAATTGTGTCACAGGCTGATCTGAAATGCGTTTTCTTTTCGTATAAAAACAAACTGCGAACAGGTTGTGGAGAACGTGTGTTGCGTTCACTTCAACTCGCGTCGCGACGCGTGTTGAAGTGAACGCAACACTTGTTTCTTTGTAAAAAAAAAAAAGAGCATGTTTTTATTGTGTGTATTAATAATAACGTGTAGTGCATAATTACGACGCTGTAAATCATTTTTGTAAGTCGCCTTGACATTGCCAACGAATTTAAAGTAATGTTTGCATGACGCGCGTATGTCGTACAAATCGTATGGCAATTGTTTGTGAGCGCACGTACGTGGCAAGTGAATAAATAAACACCACGTGTTTGGTGTTGCGCGCAGACGCAAACTGCCATAGGAGCTGCCTGTCTTTCATTGGATCTGCTATATTACGTAGTTCGGCAAGGGTCGGCCTGACCATTCGCATTCGGGTTCGGTCGGATGTCATGACTAGGACCAACTGTTTCCCGCGAAAAGATTCCACGCCTAGTCGCACTACAAAACACGTTACTTCAGGACTAATATCACGGTTGGACGATTTTAACTGCTACGTGGCTTAGGTGTTTGCCAGCCAATGACGGTGCCCAATGGCCAGGGTCACTTTTGTTGTGATTGGTCCAGTCGGGTAGAAAATCATCCCTTGGGCAACAGCTTGTGGAATATAGTGTAAAGTCATTGAACTTGTGGAATTCACCCGTCGTCACACGCAAACCGCGGTTGTGCCGTATAGCTGTACAAATGCTGCTGAGTGTAGCGCGCTTATCATTTCAAAGAGCAAGTTGTAGCAGCGCAGAGTGGCTGGTGCTGACACGCCACTCGGTCTCGCGTGCGAAATAACACTTTACCTTCTCCCTATTATGCGTCACAGCGCGCATTCCCTCGCCGCTATGCGTGACCAACACACGCAGAGCCTGNCAACTGTTTCCCGCGAAAAGATTCCACGCCTAGTCGCACTACAAAACACGTTACTTCAGGACTAATATCACGGTTAAACGATTTTAACTGCTATGGGTCTTAGGTGTTTGCCAGCCAATCACGGTGTCCAATGACCAGGGTCACTTTTGTTGTGATTGGTCCAGTCGCGTAGAAAATCATCCGTTGGACAACAGCTTGTGGAATATAGTGTAAAGTCATTGAACTTGTGGAATTCACCCGTCGTCACACGCAAACCGCGGTTGTGCCGTATAGCTGTACAAATGCTGCTAAGTGTAGCGCGCTTATCATTTCAAAGAGCAAGTTGTAGCAGCGCAGAGTGACTGGCTGACACGCCACTCGGTCTCGCGTGCGAAATAATACTTTACCTTCTCCCTATTATGCGTCACAGCGCGCATTCCCTCGCCGCTATGCGTGACCAACACACGCAGAGCCTGCTCCCTGTTCTTAGAGCAGGCGTTGTTGCGTTCCACAGCACGCCATTCCGTCTGCAGGAATGCTCCAGTACACGTCGCATTGCAATCTAGGCAGGGCATCTCGTCTTATTCCTGGTTTTTGCGTGTCCTACCAGTAAAATGTCACGCATCATGTCGCGGGCAGAAATATAACAGTTTTCAGTCTCAACTTTTTTGTAAGCGCATACAAAGGTCTCGCAGTGAGATTGTTTCCGAAATACAAAATAATGAACGGGATATGAAGTGTTGGGTGTTTCATGTATTGACAAAATACTCGAATTAACAAAATAATTACATACAGAAATAGTTCATTCAATGTAAAGTTTTCTAATAAAATATTGTTGACTGTTTTTTAAAATAATAACGAAGTAGATATACAAAAATAATTGCTTTTAAAATTTATTTAATATTATTATGTAAAACTTTAGAGTAACGGTTTTTTTCAAACTGAATTTCATTTTCTTGAAAGCCCCTTTTAAATTATTTAGTTTAAAAACGTCATTTTTCCTTAAAATACATACATTTTAATGTTACAGAGCTGTGAGTACTATTATTTTCACAATTTTTGTACATATTGTTTGTATATTTACTGATTGTGTAGTTTTATTTCCCTAGTTTTTCGTAGAAAGTTAGCAATTTTTAAATAGAAAACTATAGACTGTATAAACTAAATGCAGTGTATGGTAGTTACCAACCAGCATTCAAACAGCCTATCAATAAGTGTAACCCCATCAAAGAGTATTAAGTTAGTCACATTCTGTTCTTCATTTTGTGTTTCGGGAATCCACACACTGCATCACCTTTCTTTACGCAGCCTCGACCTACTTCTTCTCCTGGACCAGCCAAGGTGGAAGATACACTCCTCCCATAGATGATTTCCGTTGAAGAACAGCATTCGCGATGGCAACTTCTATTTCCATAACCTTCTTGCGTGGGAGACTGAGATACAGTAGGCGCAGTTTCTCTACGATGGGTGTGGATCTAGTGTGTTTGTGCACATCTAGAGCCAAACCAACTCTTAGAAGAGTTTCAGTGCGATCTTTGAAAGCTACGTTTGTATGCTTCGTTTGATAGGGAACCTGTCGACCAGATTTGTATGCGAACACTGTGTGTTGTGTCAGTAAAGACGCACTTCGTTCCATAGATCCGGCCCTGCTGGTTGTTTTAACATGCTGTAAACCATGGATAGTGTGCTTGCACAATAGTTCAACCAAGGAAGGTGGTTTGTGCCTATCGAATGTTCCTTGAAATTTCCCAGCTGGTGCTCTTGCGATGTCTCTTCTCAATATTTTAGTAACTTTTACAAGGATTTTCACATTCTCTTTTACGTTACTTCATTCGGTAGATAGAGCATCAGATATAATTTTGTCCTTGGACTTTGTTAAGAGTAATTGTTCTGATTTGGTTTTGTCTGGAGGCCTGGTGAAATGCACATCGGGGATGTTTTCTAAAATCATTTGCCTTAAGTATGGTTTGTATCGTGGATTTTCGAGTAAAAGTAACCCGTTGGCTTCTAGAAAAATAACATATAATTGCTCAATATCATTCATGTTCAAATCAGAACCATCATTTAGGTCAGATTCCACCATCTGAACTATTTCCTTGTCTGACACTAACTGTGTAAACTGCATATGATTATTGAGGATTTATCTCTTACAGTTTTCTATGCCATGTTTAACATGACTTGACATATCAAATTGTGCTTAATGTCCTCTGCAACTGCTGTGAGAGGATCAGATGAGCTTACCATATTCCTTAAAATTACTTTCAGGCGTTCATTACTTGTGTCTTGACCAATTACTTTAAATTGAGCTCCCTTGTTTGCAGTCGAAACATCGTGCAATTTTTCTGCTTTAACTTCCTGCCAAAAGACACACATTTCCTTCTCACTTCCCGTAGATCTCTGTGACGTGGAAGTGCATGATGACGCTGCAGCATCGGACTTTGCCGGTCTTACTCTTTGCTCCAGATTTACGGCACTAACTCTACCAGTCTCTAGTCCTCTTTAAATCTGACCTCTATCGTTTCAATACATTTATTATTTGTTAGGTCCTTGTAACATTTCTTGTGCTAGGAAACACAACTGTGCAGCTGTTCGTCGACAGACAAACTTTCCATGCGATTCTTTTATGCAGACAATTCTGTTTCTCCATATGAACATTGAACATCAGTGATTGTAATTATTTTCTCTGCTGAGGCAAAGACGATTGATCCACATAGTTAGNGTAATTATTTTCTCTGCTGAGGCAAAGACGATTGATCCACATAGTTAGTTTAATCTATTCCCTTACTGCTCACTTGAGATATAAAACAAAGATCGAAATCCGCAGTTTTTGAGTTCTCGTTTGCTGAAGTTCCTGCCATCATGGTTCACAACATTTGACGGCTCACAGAAGTTCTGTTACTGTTCTGTACTTCTATTGCAAATAAATGATAATAATATTTCAGCATGCACACACACGTGCAGTGAACTGATTGCCGGAGCTATATATATATATATATATATATATATATAGAGAGCAGTGGTGTCTCTCCTACAGGTTGTCGTGATCGCAAACTGTTCCTGTCCCCACTGATGATCCTGTGGTCGTCGACACTTTTAGACATGTACAAATAAAATATAATACATGTCGGTAGCATAATAGAGAGGGTAGGTAGTGGGTGACATACTTAACTAAACATAATATTACCCTTAAAAAGACGATGTCACATACGGAGTTGGAGCCTTGCCTCGTCTCACGGTAAGTTGAAGTATCTACCTACCACGGGAGGTGGTCTTCAAGAGATGTGGTCCACTTATATTGTAAGATAGAGTGTTATCGTGTGTGCGGACTGCACGTGTGACGTAAATGGCATCTGATCGTGTAAATGGTGTCGGCACATGCACAGCCAGCTGACGGCCTCAAGTCGCCGGCCACGGAGGCGACCAATCATAGCAGGCCTGGAAGGAGCGGGCCCGTCATCTATAGCTCCACACTAATCTGCCACCCCATATAAGGCCTACGCTCGTTCCACACGCAGTAATTGAATTACCCGTAATGGGAGAGGTGCTTTAAGAGCAGAAAACGCGGAGAGGTCTTCATTGATATTTCCAGAGACTATTTTATCGCCTTTTACCTTATTTCGCTTTCTGCTGGGATGAGAATCAAGAAACTATTTAAAATTCTCTTCTACAGAATGTTACAAGAACACAACCCATCAATAATAACTTTTTAGTGGAAACAAAATTACTCCGGCATACTCGAATGAACACGATTGATATAAATATTTTTTTGCATATAAAATGTTCTTTGATGAGGACAAAACAATCCCGACACACCATTAGCGGACTAATAAATTGGCAATACTAAACGCTGCACAGTTCCGCAAGGACGAAGTCAATAGCTACACCGAGATGAGATGGCGTGGCAGTTTGTTGGATGTCGCCGTGCCCATTCTCTGATTGGCTGTGCGAGTCTCTGGGAGCTGGTCTTGTGTCTGATTGGTTATCCTATTGGCTGGGCTTGCGGTTGGCGTGTAAGTTGCCAAGCGCTGATTGGCGACCGGCGTTGTGACACGTGACTGGCCAGTAACGCCATGTTCCTGGCGAGTGCGGCTGGAGATGGCGGAATAAGCGGCTGGTTCACCTGTCTCTGTGGCAATACTCATGGTCACGCCTGGCGATAAGGAGCGCGACGACGGTTCCTCCCAGGACTGCGGCCGGCATTCCCGGGAATCTGTATTTCTCGCAGATTACATTTGTACCGGTCGTATATTATTACACATGATGAAAGCCAGTGGATTAAACTACAGTTGCCACTTTCCATTTTTATCCTTTTCCTCTGGTAGCTGCGCAGGAAAACCCTATAAATGCTGTTTAAAACAGTTTTCTCAATTTTTTGTATTTAATGGGACAAAATCAAAAAGTGGCGGCTGTAGATAATAGTCTCTTACCTTTCCTGGAACAGCAGCGTATTTACAGAAGATGAGTTTACTGGGATACGCGTATACGGACAAACACTGATTTCACATGGCAAAATTGTTCCTGACGGATGGCAGTCTTAATGAAAATAAAATAACTAAATCTGATTCTGATTTGTTCACACAGCTATTACTTACAGCATTAAATTATCTGTCTTCACTATTACTCTTTTTATTTAACAGTGAGCGCAATATTTAATGTATATTTCAACTGTTTCTCAATCAAATCTTCGTAGAAGAATTCTGTCAGGAGTAATGTAGAGTACAGATTTGTGATGGTTTGTTACGAGATAAGACGTCAAAATAGTCATAATTTGAAGGAGCGGTTGTAAAATTCGGTTAGGTGTTTTTGAAATATTTTGAAGTTTTCTTACGAAGGGAAAAGTCGCAGATTTCCCTTCCGCCGGTCACTTATCTCGCCGCTCGTCTTCTATCGCTCGGAACTCAGTCACTAATCCATTCAACAACAATTCTCGGCCCAGAGGCCCGTCGCACAATTCATACTCTGCTGGCCTTGACCTGGAAAGTTCGACGCACCCCGAGTCACGCTTAGAGAAACTAGGGCAGTAAAGAACTAGAAAATTCTTCAGCTAGACGTAGAAACTCAATACAACCCGGGTCAGCAGCGCGCGCCGCAAAATGGATTATCGTGTCGGCTCGCTTTTCGTAACAGACACGTGGGTCGCTCGCTTGTTATTCAAAAAATTCCATTTACTGACAGCCGCCGCTATCACATAACTACTTTGCCCTTCACCTGCACTCGCTCGCGCATAGAGAAGTGCTGCTCGTAAGTACTCTGCGCCGTAAGCGCGCGTCCATTGTGGCGCTGACTCAGTGGGCCGTGGCGAATGGCGAGCAGATAACTGGTGTTTCGCAACGTTGTACATACATAGGCGCCTCACTTGTGAGTTGTCGTGAAGGATGGCCGCCGGCAGAAGTGCTCTCACAGAGAGTTCCCGCCTCACTTGGCGGGTGGCCTGGTCGCGAGCTCTGCATTTCACGCCTTATTTACAGCGAGGCGTGTAACGCATGTGGCCTGCGCAATTAACTGGCTAATTATTCAACTGCTCGCGCCTCTTTGTAGCGGGGGAGCCACTTTGTCGCTAGAAACACGCGCATAGTGCCACGCAACAGTGCGTAGCTCCTCTTCTTTTCTGCAAACACTTACCACCACCTTACTTTCCTCACTTTGCTTGCTAAGCGTCGCCTCGTAAACAGCAGAAACACATGTTGCGTCACATCCACTATCCAACTTTCTCCGTTGTAAACTGCACACGTTGTTCGCGCTTAACTGACCACTTTTCAAACACCAGGTTAGGATTTACTTTTCTTCTCACGTCGTACTCTCGCACCCTACGTAGTATAACATGGCCAAGGGCTTGACGATGCCTCGCCCAAGTGAAACTGTGGATATCTAGCGATGTCAATGTGTTACCAAGTATTGTTAACAGTTCGTACTCTCGTGTATATAAAACGGAAAATACTAACGTCAGTGGCTCATCAGTTTAAACATTACGCTTGCAATATGTCAAACCATAGAACCACGCTGCCAACTTAACTAGGAACTTGTAGACTGTAGCACGCATGTAAGTACTTATATAATACTTTCAAATAAGCTTATGTTACTGTGAACGGCGTTTATACTTTGATTACTTAACGTCTTGTTGGCGGCGAAGTCATTTGAAACGGAACTAGCAGCTCGAAGTGTCAGGTACGGGTTATGGTCTATATCAAGGTATTGACCCGTGATTCGCCTGCAGTGATTTCGGAAAACTGTGAAAAAAACGGATTGAGGATGGCCGTTCCGGGAATCAAACCCCGGTGCACCAGAATGCGAGTAAAGTGTGTCAAAATTGCGCAAACTCGGGCGAGAGCACGTTTAAATGTTCTGCGTAATTAAATAACACCGTTGTCGTTAACTTAACAACATCGTGTAACGCTGACCAGAATTACGTGAATCTCTCTGTCGCTCTCTAGGAGATACTCGGTGATACTGATGCATCATACTGTCTAGGAGATACGCTGTGAAACTGATGCATCGTACAAGCTCTTCTACAGAACACTCGTCTATTCACGCAGAGTTGCCAGAAAAATGTCAATTGCGTCCTTTGCTTTTTTTGTTGTTTTGGTTTTCGGTATTTGTGAGCCATTAAAATCATACGAAAACAAAACTGCAATAATATATACAAATCGTTTATCACCTGGCTTATTAAATTGGTGCTCAAAATATTTTATAACGAAAGAAAGCAGCAAACATCTAGTTGAATGGTGTGCCGCGAAACAAGTGACTGTTCAAATAGGTCACGCGATACAGACGGCCATTCATGTATCACGAGTCAGACCTTGGCAAGTTTTTCATACTGTGTTTGTATGTTTTTCTTCAAGCGACGAACGTGATAGGCCTTGATGAAATACAAACTCAAACCTCAATCCGGCTTACGAATTTGTTTCTTACGTCTCATTCTTAATTTAAACAGACGAATCTTCTTTTGGCCTCTTAGGTGTTATCATGAAAATGTGAATATTCGAAATAGCTTTGAAAAATTGAACATATTAATTATGTGGAGTTCTTAGTTGACACAATAAAAATAAACGTTGTTCCTAATTTTGTTTGGCATTTCCTTGTATTTCTGATACCTGTGGCGACTCATTCGACTGTTTCTCAATCAAATCTTCGTAGAAGAAGTCTGCCAGGAGTAATGTAGAGTTTGTTTCGAGATAAGACGTCAAAATAGTCATCATTTGAAAGAGCATTTATAAACTTCGGCTAGGTGTTTTTGAAATATTTAGAAGTTATCTTACGAAGAGAACAAGAGAAAAAAATGTATTTATATCAACAAAGTCCTTGCTCATCTCCAAACAGATACAAATGACTCATTACAAAAATATTGCACGCAAACAAAACGGACAATAATATTTATTAGAAAAAACCTTCCTTGAGCAGACGAAACTCACTTGTAGTTTGGTCGGCAAAATCGGCCGTATAAAATGTTGGTTGAATATTTCAACTTTATGTATCCACCATTTATACAACGATGTTTCGTCAAAGAATTCACAGTTCATTCAGTGCACTTGGTTTACCATCAGTTCGTTAAAATAAGTAGAATCGCTTATTTTTATTGGGCACTCTGATTGCGGACTCGAATCTTGACAAGGTTCGCTGTTAGATACGTGGACATGAAGCCCTCCCTGTCACATTCCAGATATGAACCATCCTGGTCAAAGCGTGAACACTGCACAGAGAACCAACATTTCCGTATTCATTACTACGTGGATGAATTTTGTGTGGAACAAGAACCACGACAAAGAGCTGGCACGAATAAACCAAGTTGGAATGGAAGTGTGACGTAAGAAGCGGAGGACGGCCTCTTCCTCCTTCTCCACTTCTCGTCGTATAGTACGGCGTCACACGACGACGCCAGTGGGGATGGAGAGGTCCTGTGTGGACAGCCTCTGACGACGTAGCCAGTGACAAGTCGCCGTCAGTGCAACTAGGTGTCTGCTCTGCTGGAGTGTCAGAGAGGAGGCTCAGCTGCTGCTCTTCATGCATCAAGCACATCGAGATCCAAGGGGATAGGCCTTCCTTCCTCCCTTCCTTCCTCCCTCCCTTTCTACCTCCCTTTCTTCTTTCCTTCCTTCCTTCCTTCCTTCCTTCCTTCCTTCCTTCCTTCCTTCCTTCCTTCCTTCCTTCCTTCCTTCCTTCCTTCCTTCCTTCCTTCCTCCCTTCCTTCCTTCGAATCTCCTCATCGTCCGTTGCTGGCGCCATTGAAAGCGTACTTTGGGGCGGCAAATGAAAAATGTCTCACGAGTTATAGTAAAATGACTGCATATCGAGATTGTATTCTTGTTACCAATTTTCCTTTTTGAGAATGTTTCAAATACGTAAATGTTCTCTAACTACCGACGTTGCATTATTCATGAATTTAAAACCAATGTAGGCAATTTAAGGAAAACCAACCATACCAAACTACAGCTTCAACAGTCGAGTAATAATTTAATAAGTGCGGCGAGTTGCGGTCTGACGCCGTAGAATGGTAATTTTTGTGCGGCGGAAAATGCTATTGTAAAGAACAGCAGATTGTAAGTGGTTGCGATTTCCAGGATGCCCTGCCGTTGGGATTTCTACAAGTTCTTTCATCTGCCGACAACATGGGTACTGCTGAATTAAAACACACGCAACGCCCTTATTAACTTACGAGGCAGTGCCCCAGAAAATTTAACTAAAAAAAAAAAAAAAAGCCAAAATCCACAGTTTTTAACATATAGCGAGTGCAAGAGAAGGACAGCAGATAGATGATAGCGGCGGTGGCAAGTCAAAGGTTTGTTTTGAATGACAGGCGAGCGATAAGCGGTGGCCACGTATCTGTTACAGAAAGGATAATCCCTTTTGGGGCATGCGCTGCTGACCGTGGTTGTATTGAGTTTCTGCGCCTATCTGAGGCATTTTATAGTTCTTTACTGCCCTAGTTTCTCTAAGCGTGACTCGGGGTACGTCGAACTTTCCAGGTCAAGGCCAGCAGAGTATGAATTGTGCAACAGGCCTCTGGGCCGAGAATTGTTGTTGAATGGATTAGTGGCTGAGTTCCGAGCGATAGAAGACGAGCGGCGAGAGAAGTGACCAGCGGAAGGGAAATATGCGACTGCGAGTATCAAGCAGTGAAGAGTGCAGTTTGCAGGCTGGACTCTCGGACTAGATGCGTGAGTGAAAGACATTATAAATGATAGGAACATATAAACTGAACACGTATTAATGAAGAGTATGAGTTAATTGACTGTAACCAAACATATACATTAAGAAGGAAGTTAATTAGAGTTGAAATATACATTAAGTATTGCGCTTAGTGTCAAATAAATAGTGGAGGCAGATAATTTAATGCTGTAAATAATAGCCGTGTGAATAAATTAGAAATAAAATTTAGTAATTTTATTTTTATTAAGACCTCAGTCCCTCACGAACTCAGATATGCCCTCATGCTTCCCATGTAACAATATGTTCACCTTGATACAATTATGCTCTCTGCATGTTACAATTAAAGACAAGCAAAGTGTACAAGTTTGCTGTCGTTGCTGCCAATGACATAGCGAATGTATACTGGAGAATCTAGCAAACGTTAAAAGTTCATAATTGGATATATTGCCTAAGTCTTTAGCCCTCATTAGCTTCCTATTCACTTGCCTTGGTCATTGCTATTCGGATTTCTCATGTCCTTTGTTCGTTGTTTTGGTCTTCGCTATATCTTTTTGGGTTCTTGCGAGAAAAGGTCGAGAACCCCCCCCCC
>NQII01000743.1:340307-368883 GCA_002778355.1 Clitarchus hookeri
TTTGGAGGTTAGTATTTTCGGCAGCGTGTGTACATACCCACACACCGTGCCAGTGCACGTGATGCGTGTCCACGCCGCCTGCTGCGTGCAGGAATGTACCTCCACTATCTCCTTCATCATACCAGCGGCGGGGCACTACAGAATATACAATTACACGTCGTGCCTGCACCTTACATATAACTACACACTTTCTTTGATTGGCTGAGTCTAGCTCTGCAAGTACTGGGCTTCTCCCTCATTAGCCGTCTGTTGCGTGCCGAGAAACGTTTCCTATTCGTAGGGATCCCCCGAATTTCGCGAAAATATTTCACGGCCAGTTGTATTTCATAACACTTTAGCTTAGAATCACTTTCTTGATTGGATGATCTAGGTGTTGCGCATCTCAGGTGTCTGCCCGCGAATCACAGACGTACAGAATCGGAGTTACTTAATTCTGATTGGCCAGTCAAGTAATGAAATGTCTTATCACAGGCACACGCCGCCAATAAGCAAAAGGCAACTGCTGGTACACTCGTGCAGGGTATTGAAATATAGCGTGTGCGGAAATCTTTTCGCGAAACTCGGGTGTCACTACTTATGTAAACTAGTTGACATGTTGGCAAGGGAGTTTTTTCTTCACGGAGGAATATCAGTAACCTTTACTGTAGTGTTTCAACCTGGGGCTGTATAAACTCACTCAACAACTGCTCAGAAATGAACTGTACACGGCAAAGTCTGTAACAAGCATTGCGTACATCTCAAATCATCGTGGTCCAGTACAAAGCTCCTTTTGTGTTCCAAGCAGCCGCTCGTGAATAGCTCAAGGTCAAGAGATGGTAGTTAGCACTAGTTAGATACTTGTTAAACACTCCTGCGACTATACTAATTACTGCGCAATTCCAGCAGTGTCTGTGTGGGTACGGTATAGCAGGCTTTTCTGAGGAGGTACAAATGTTTCGCACTCTCGCAACATTTTGCTATCGGTTCTAACGTTGTATTATCATAATTTTCTAGTTTGCCATGCTTGTACTAGCGACTAACCATACACTGAAACTTCCACTACAAGCAAGTAAAAACAGAACTGCAAGCGAATTTTTAATTTTACTTTACGTAGCCAATGTAAGTAAGTACATAATATATACATTTTTCAATACAGCAATTACATAAGAGCAAACGACAGCAGGATTACTCTTCACGTGCAGGTTGAAGTTTGTCGAAATCCACAAAAAGGACGTTATATATAGCTGTTGTAATATTACCTGCGTATATATTACCTGGCGTTAACACTCTCTTAAATTCACGCATATGCTGCCCACTACAGTATAGTTGATACATTTGCGAGGTGTTATACGTAGAGACTTAATAATTTCGCGTTATTATTCGGTACCAAGATAGACTGCATAAAAGTGTATATTGCTTTCACGTGAGACGTTAGACCTCCGTTCAACAGATACGCCCGACAGAACTGAGCCAATAGTAAACATTTAGTACTATGGTGACTTCATACCATGTGGTCAGTTGTAAGAGGAGGAGTTCTCCTTGTGGCGGCAGCCAATGAAGAAGTGACTGCTACTGGAGTATGTAAAGTACTGTGTAGTGAAGCTTGGTGGCGACTTATAACGCCTAATGGTAGGCTCTCTAGTTATACAGCTCACTCGAGAGCTTATGAAGAATGAAGAAGTAGTCGTGACCTGCGGCTGGTAACCTTCCGCTCTTCCTAGACTGTTGGCGACTGGCCTCGTGTACAGAAGTCATTCTCTGATTGGTTGCGCGAGTCTCTGGGAAGGGGTCTTGTGTCTGATTGGCTACTACGCCATCTGGCAAGTAGCTTACCAGGCACTGATTGGCGAACGACGCGTCGCTGCGACGTCGAGACGGCTGGAGTTGTCGGAATGAGTGTCGGCTCCGCTTCTGTATTCGTAAGTAGTTGGCGGGATTATGGTTTTGCTTGATGAATATTTTTCTGGAAGATGTGCTTTCTGAAGCATCCACATGGGCAATACGCTTAAAATTTGATCAATAATAGATTCTTTTCCAGGGAATTTTTATAACATTTAGATAAGTAAATTCTTGAAAAAATATTTCAGACTTACAAAATACTGATATGCATTTTTCTTGCGTTTGCAGCATCAGTCGTAGTTTTCTGCTCATCTGGTTGGTAGTGATTGTTAATGAGCCGTGCGTGCAGGTTATACATCCAGACGTAGTGCCCCATTGCCAGCCACTCTCCTTCTATAAGCTGTTCGCAATTAACTGAGCACTTATGAAATCAACTTTTGAAATCAACGGGCACGCTGATTGGCAGGTGCCCAGTAAAGTTGGTAAAGACGGAGTGAAAGTAGTTCCATACATTAAAGTAATTAAGTATTATATTATATGTGCATGTGTGGACACTGGCATTATTTATTTTCCTTTCCGTTTTTAAGGCATATAAGTGTAAAAATGAGCGCATTCGTAAAATATTTACTTTTCTTATAATTTCACTTGACCGACGCATTAACAAAGTGATCAGGCCATTGGCAATGGTAATTTGACAAATGACGGGAGGATACACAGTGCACACACAAGTAGATATAGAGCAGGGCTGTTAGAAGTGCTCAGTTGACCGTGAGTGCCTTCACCACAAGTACTGTGTCGGAGGTGTGGGTGGTCGAGTGCTAGGCTACCCACGTGTGCGAGCACGTGCAGTGGGGGAATGCCGGGTATCTGCGGCTGGAGATAGTTGTGACATACCCTCACGTCGCACTGTGGGACTCCAGCCAAGTGCTCGCGCGAGACAGCGCGTGCCGCCCTCGTGCACTGGACCACTCTCCCCGCTCCACCGCCACTCCGCACTAACACTTCTGCACTGGCTCGTTGCATGCCTGGGCTTTATTTAACCGCCGGAGAAGCTCCAAGTTTACTACTAATTATTGCACAAACATTGTT
Source organism: Clitarchus hookeri (assembly GCA_002778355.1). Classification (NCBI taxonomy): domain Eukaryota; kingdom Metazoa; phylum Arthropoda; class Insecta; order Phasmatodea; family Phasmatidae; genus Clitarchus; species Clitarchus hookeri. The sequence continues at coordinate 343,215 of NQII01000743.1, forward strand.
CAGCAGGGAAGCGAATTTTAGCCATTTGTAATTGTTCACTACTGCCAACTCTTAATTAAAAAGAATATAAACACTTTCACTCATAACGATCTGCAATTACTTCATTCGCATCACTTTACATACATGTCTCATCGGTAACAGTTGGTCCTTACAACGGCATAAAATATGTCTTCATCACTGGACAAGTTAGACTTCAAACACATGTGTACTTTTGTTGTGTCTGCAGTTGGACTACAATTTGTTAGACACACCCATGTAAACTCTAAGTCAATAACAGACCTGGGAGGAAACATGCGCCGAACCCCATGCCACCTGGTCTGAGCATGCACATTGCTTCCTCGTCATTGTGAGCTCTGAGCAGTGGTTAGTCAGCCTGCCGCTAGAATGCGTGTGCTGGCGGTTGGCTGGTAAACTTATAATACAATTAATTCGCGAAATTTTCCAGTCTCTAGTAATAATGTTAGGGGTTTACTACTGTTGTAAATTTATTCCAATTTGTATGACTATTGCGGTCGTGCATTTTAAAGGATTTTGTATAGTTTTTTTTATAAAATATTATTATAAGCCCCAAATATATCTGGACTCAACATAGAAAGGCGTACCAAACTTCCACAAACACTACACTTTCCTACCTGAACTAGCCACCTGACCCGGGCAGAGGAGGGAGAGACGAAGTAGCCACGTGACCTACTGCAGTGTCTCCTGCTCTTGTCATCTCCACTACACCTGACTGCTGAGTGCCGCGGTGTCGTTTAGACGTAAATCTGTGCCGGGCGAGGACAGCACCAGACAAGACGGCAGTATGCTGCTCACCTGTGTTTGTTCTGGCGCCTAGCTCTGTGTGCTGGCTGCCAACTATGGCCCTTATCGCAGTCCTGTGTGCACGGTCCACAACACTCCTGTCTGTATCTTCTCCATGTAAAGCACGTTTTACGACATAGCAGAGCGCACAGTACCACGCACGCTCTTAGGCATGTGTATCAAGAGATTTGGGCCGCTCTTAATATAGAGATCGTGAGAGCCGATGAGGGTGAAGTGAGGTGAGTATGGNTGTGTATCAAGAGATTTGGGCCGCTCTTAATATAGAGATCGTGAGAGCCGATGAGGGTGAAGTGAGGTGAGTATGGAGCAGCTCCGGAATGTAAGGGTGAGGGGGATGGGTGATCCCCGAGAAAACTCGCCGACCATCGGCATCTTCCGGTAATATGCCTATGCGCGAAAATCCGGGAGCGTGCGCCCTAGCCTCTACACCACCGCGGCCCCACACACGCAGACGGAGGCAGCTGATTTAATACACCAGTACACGCGTACGTAATGTCTTAGAGAATGGCTTAATGTTTTTACTCACTGCAATCTCTGATTTTGCAAATGAATGTAATCAGAGGAATACCAACTCTTAGATTCAACAAGTGTAACCAATGTTTAAAAATATTTTTTTTTGCTGTATTTACGACACTAACTCATAAATTTGGTGTGAGTGCTGCTTGTTTCATTTTATTTATAAATACAATTCTTTACGTAGAGTCACACATTACGTTTCTAACCAGGTCCGAAATTAATACGCACCTAAAGCCTTCATTATTATTAACCTCTCATATAGCAACAAGTTTTAATGTATTTTACCACCACCCCGTGGCTCAGTAGTACATATTTTGACTTCATCATTAAAATCTTGGTTTGCCGTNGGATGGGTACGTCCACATCAAAGGAACCACAAAGCTATTTCATTTCCTTGTACTTCAAATTCTGCGATGTACACTGAAGAGCCAAAAAAACTGGTACACCTGCATAATATCGTGTAGAGCCCCCGAGCACGCAGAAGTGCCGCAAGATGACGTGGCATGGACTCGACTAATGTCTGAAGGTATGCAGGAGGTAATTCACACCATGAATCCTGCAGGACAGTCCACAAATCCAATCTGCGCCAATTTGAGAAAGGGTTGCACTTTTGTCACCTTTAATGATTCTCGTCAGTCGTCGTTTGTCCCGTTCTTTCGCGATCTTTTTCCGGCCACAGCGATGTCGAAGATGTGATGTTTTACCGGATTCCCGATATTCACGGTACCCTCGTGAAATGGTCGTACGCGAACATCCAAATGTTATCGCTACCTCGGAGATGCTATGTCCCATCTCTCGTGCGTCGACTATAACACCACGTTCAAACTCACTTAAATCTTGATAATCTGCCATTGTAGCAGCAGTAACCGATCTAGCAGCCGACCGCATCGCGTTACTCTGATTGGTTCCATACCTCTGTTATTTGCATACGCACGCCTATACCAGCTTTTTTTTTTTTTTTGGCTCTTTAGTGTAATGTATACATTGTAAAATAAAATTATTTTCACAAAAAATGAGAAACAATTTACCAAAATTGTATTTGCAATACTGCAAATATATTATAGAAAATTGTACTACACTTTGTGACAAGAATGAAGCTACTCTATATTTTAACTTGTACGTACTGTAAACTTTAGGTTAAAAACATGGACGTACATATAGGCCTATATCTATGTTGTAAACACATGATATTTCGCTTGTAGTAAAACAATTATTTAACAGTGTGTGTCTAAGGATTTGTTTTTAAATCGTACGAATTATATTGACTGTATATTGCTGTGACGACACTTGAATGAGTGGCCGTCGACCGCGGCGGGGATGAAATGTAGCGACGTTGCCAGTGAATCAGTGGCTGGATTGCAACGGCGCAGAAACACGCAACATAACAAACAATAGACATCGGCCTGTAACTGAGCTGAGTAGCCGACAAGCACTCGTGCTCTTCCATTCAGAGGTCAGAGATGTCTCATAAGCAACTCGGCGGCTGTCGGTGTACTGGTGAAAGTAAACAAGGGAGTGAGTGTAGATCGTGGCGGTGAAGCGAGGTAGGCAGTTTGACCCAGATAGTTAGTAGGAGGTCGACTGGTATTAATGCCTGCGATGACTCCAGCAAGCCGCGACAACTGCGGCTATGACGCACTGTGCAGACATCCAGTAGAGCGCGCACACTTCTCGCCAGTGTGCTGCACCTGGCCGGATTACGTCAGAGTGAGCCACTCTGCTTATTTACGTGCCTTTCGTTCTCGTCAAATCAAACGTTTGTCCAATAATATGTTTAATTTATATTTTATTAAGGGCGTTGACCACGAAAAAATGTGTTATTTTATACTTGTACCACATACTGTTCAACTTTTAGATATTATTGATTACTCTTTCCTAGGGAAAACAAATATATCGAGCGCATAGTTTTCGCATGAATACACGTCAAAATCACAATTTTATTGTTTTAGAAATGTACAAATTACGAAAACCATCTTACGTGCAGAATTGAGATACGTAATTCACTATGAAAGGAAGAGCCGAGAGCTGCTTCAAGACTTTCATAAAATTGTACAAGGAAATGTTTTTGCAATTAAAAAAAAAGTGTTCAATACAAGGAAAGTCTTGCATNAATTCACTATGAAAGGAAGAGCCGAGAGCTGCTTCAAGACTTTCATAAAATTGTACAAGGAAATGTTTTTGCAATTTAAAAAAAAGTGTTCAATACAAGGAAAGTCTTGCATTTTTTTATTTGTTGCTGTCCCTAAATCTATAAAAAATAATTTTGTTAAACGTACTTTAAAATGAATTTAGACAGAATCTGTCAGTTGTCCTTTTTAAATTTCTTGCAAATAGTTTTGTTTATTTTATTTGTACATTACAAAACAGTACAGTTTTGACTTGTGACATGTCATTTTACAGAAACCATGCGACCACAGATAATGTTTACAAGGTCAACAATATATAGTACAAATATAAAATAACAATTATTTCCGTGGCCAACACCCTCAAAGCATTAACAGCTACACCAGCTGACACAAAAAATCGGCAGCTACATGAGAACAGAAAACCAACCGAGAAATTGCAGTACTTTGAAGGCTCCGTCTGTTTTTTGGCTAAGTTTGTCTGAGGGAAGCATGGAAGAATGCCAAGTACGATGCTCACCTGCCTATTCAATACGATAGTGAGTGAGTGATTGATGTCTTCGTCACCCACAATCCTCAAGTCCTCTTCGTGGCTCAATGTGCTCTTTTGAATTAGAGCGTCCTCGTTTATTTAGCTGTTTTTATAACTTTTAACTTGCACACTGAAACATTGTGTACACGTGTTTATTACGTAAACAGCGCTCAAGAAGTGGCGTAAAAAGGCAGTCGCAGCTATGTAGATGCGGTGTAATCAGCCGAATAACAAAAAAACGCATTCGATAGAGGATTTCGCGCGTGCCCTGGGCTAAAGTTGGCTAAAGTGACCAGCGAAAACGCACGTGTGTCTCAATTATAACTCTACCTGCGAATATTATCACGAATTACGCTGTTCCCTACAGGTTGTTATCACTTGCACATGAGCACCGACTACTAAGTACTGACGTAATACACTCAGCTTGAGCAAACAACCTCCAGCAAGAACACACTCCTCCAAGCTGCTGCAATCGTTAGTTGTATATAGAGTGGAAATATTTTGACGTTTGAATACCGCAATCGCTCCCATTAGTGATAGACATTTTTAGCTTTTTTATCTTCTGCTGAGCCGGTCGAGGCATCATAGAGTGTAGCAGCTATCCCAAATGTTTGCGACTCAATTAGTAGTTTGTAGTTTCTGAGAAGTGTTTACCTTGTCCACGGTAAATTGGACCCTTTTGAAATTATGCTCGTACTTTATGTTTTCTGTGTAATTTTTTTAATACGCCGTGAATTAATCAATAAATCCACGAGGTCGATATTACCTGCTAGTTTATCGTGAAACTGACGAAACTGTTAATTGTTAGCGTTTCGAGTGGAAGGAGTGACCGCATGGAGATGCACGGACAGGTTTGTCATGTTTCTCACCAGTGGCCTGCTGGTTGCTAGTTCTCTAGGCGCGCCTTCATAGAGTACACGCGATAGGTGGTACGCAATCCGATGGAAGTAGTTCTGGCTGGGCTCTTGTGCGGCAAGATAAGTATCGTGGTCTCTAACACGTGCGCTGGAATTACGTTTCAGTTCTGCCGCTTTCCTTTTGGGTGGTCCAAGCTTCATCTCGCTTCGTCAAAACACAATTAATATGTCTCTCTGTAGGCTATCGTATAGGCCTACACTTCGTTCTTATATACTAACAGATGCTGAACTGGCACAGTTACTTGTCGGTCTCCGGCATGAATGTCACAAGTATAAGCCTACGATTGCCTAAAAGAAACTTACAATTGAAAATGCCCCCACAGGCGCAGCTAGCTCGGAATTTGGACCCAGAAAGTCGTGTGCGCCCCTCAGCAGGACCGTGCAAGCATACTAATTATGGAGGATGAAAATATAAAATTTTGCCCCCTCCCAATAAAAAAGATAATTTTAATTATTTTACGCATAACATTATTCATTAAACACAACTTGAACAACTACGTGTTTACATTTAAAAAAAAATGGTAACCACTTGAAACTACTCAGTCTCCTTTGCGTTCTTTCTCAATTGTCCGCTCCTTGCAGACGATGTCGCCCCCTTCCCAGGGGGGGGGGGGGCGGTAACTGCCTCCACTAAGCACGGCCCTGCCCCTCAGTCATTTGGTGCACAAGGCTGTAAGACAATGGCGGGAGATGAGGCTCAGAGGTTGACGACGACACAGCTCGTGAACTGTGTGGCAGTAGTTCACTCCCAGCTAGTTGACGGCAGTTAGCGAAGATCAGCCTGGATCAAGTTCACGTCGCATATCGTGCCACATTCCTGCCAGCGGCTTTGCCCTCTACACTGCATGTTTACAACTCTCCCGCCGCCATTCTTATACAATCCCTCTTCTCTGCTCAAGCGTCAGTGCCACCTACTTTTCACACACATCAGTCATTGATGAATGGGCTATTCAGTCGCGGACTAAAGTTGATGTTGACCTGTTTTCGTCTTGTACGCATTTCCAAGCCTTCAGACGGAGCGAGGTAACTGTGGTAAACAACCTTCGGACTAGCATTCTGGAAGGCCTGGGTTGGAATCCCGGTTCGGCCATACTTATTCCCGTTTTCCATGGTTTCCCGATATCACCCTGGTATGGTTCGTTACTACATGCCATAACCGATTCCTTCCTCGATCGTGTTTCTCTGCGCAACTCGTTCTGTCTGTAATACCCTCGTCGACGAAACGCTAAGCGATGTCTGTCTACCTACTTATCCAATATCCATTAGTGACTCTGCCATCACCAGTGAAACTGTCAAAGTGACCTGGTCAACACAGTTGAACGTTGTTTGTTTACGTTTGGATTTTTAACAGACTCACCTTTTTAATATACGGATAAAATAGTTGACTAGCTTAAATATATTCTAGTTACAATAAAACTAGGAAGTTTTGAAACATCTACTTGCATAAACAGTGTTCTAAGCTCAAATCATACCCACATTGTTTATTGAATTGCTATTGGCAGGAAAGCAGTGCAACATTGAGACACGGAGAACGGCTACTGCAATGCTCGCATGCACACTCTACCTCACATTCCCTCTACCTCCATCCTAACATTATGCACCAGGTAGGCGACAGCTGTTGTGTTAGTGACAGTTTGCTTTTCATCTCCCTACCTTTACGCCGGTAGGCTAATATCGACTAAAATAACTTTAACATAAATCTGAAAAAGCACAAGTACTCATGGCTTTCCCGGGATTCGAAGCCGTTTGCCCGCAGTTCAAACTCTTCCAGAAATCTGTTCCACGGAGGAAGACTGTTGCCGGATGTTATACTTGCGGGCTGTGAAGGAAATTCTGATGTCGCCGAAGTAGTGATTAACGTAAAGATGCGACGTTGAAGTGTCACCGTCTGCAGTGGTTAGCACCCAGCCGCACTCGATAATAGTCTTCATGCTCTGAGCGAAGGACGTCTATTTTGCAGCCAGCATAGTATATATTAGTGGTCATTGTCGATGTTATAACAACCATTGTGTTCGTATTAGCTGCGAGCTATTTTCGTACGTGTAATATTATAACAGACTATTTAAGGATACAGAGGCGAAACAGCCCGCTTATGCCGCCAAGTCCAGCCGCACACGACACAAAGATAGCGCCACTGGTCAGCAAAATATCTGAGCGTCGTTGGCCAATCAGCGCCTGGTAACTCACTTGCCAGCCGGCAGCCCAGCCAATAGGGAAGGTTTCGCAACACGCAGTAGCCAATCAGACTTGTGTATACTGTAATATTAAGTCGTTACCGTTCAATACACAGCATCCGGGCGACACCATACATTTTTCAGTGGCAGATATCTCTTTCCATCTCTAGTGTGCTATTTTTTTTAATCAAGAAGGGCTTATACGATTGTTTCACAGTTATTTTTAGATATGAAACTTCCACTGAAGGCTAAACACAGAAACATGTGGTCACCTTTGTCTTTATTACTGCAACATACAATGGCTTGGTCACCACTGAAAGTCGTAAGAGGCAACTTCACAAGAGAGAGACCGCACTTCACTTCAGTAAAGGTTACCAGGCATTCTTTGTGTGCACGGAGGTCGCCCTTAGCACTCCTACGTTTCTAGGCCTCGGGAACTCATAACATTTCCAGCCAGACGTGAGTTTAACCTGGTAATTACTATTCATGGTAGCGCGCTTCTTTAATGACCAATGTGGTTTAGTCACAATGCACTCTATTTTACACTATAATGCCTCTGTGAACAACCAATAACGGGTACACTGACTGCCATCTGTTTGCCGCTGAATAGTCAGACAAAAGTCGTGAAAGGACATACGCTCATTGACAACTTGCCCTACCACACTCTGCAAGGATCCGGGTACTTGAAACATTGTTGCAGCATATCATGTCGAGTGAAACTACTTTAGCCATTTAAACGAGCAGTTTAACTACAGCGCCCAAATTAAAACCGCGCACTACCTCGAAACCATCGCTCAGACTATCAGGCATATATTATGATTTTTAAAAACGCTGATTGAAGCGGGCTTGCCCTCAGGTTGACTCCTCACCAGGTGCGCTAGACTTGGGCTGCGTCCTCCGACGTGTAGGCTACACCCGCACACAGACGTGTGTGCTTTCTGCAGGGACTCTGTTGGCTCCAGGCAGCACGAACAGCTTCTGTAGAAGACATTTTGCAAATTAGTTTGACTCACCTAAACTATTTTCTCTATCTTTACCACTGCAGCAAGCCCAAACGATTTTTCAATAAATTAAAAATGGTTTACCTGAATAAATTCCTAAATAGTTGACCTCTTTCAACAGACCGCAGTGACGAAGCAGAGTGGCGCAGTTTCCTGTCTACATGTGACGGCTTCAGTCGGCACATGCAGGTAGGACTCCGTCTGTGTTTCCTCAGGAAGATACTCCTTTTTCAAGGAATAGAGATCCCCCGTTAGTGTGGCATCAAAGGGTAATTGCACAGTAAAAAATAGTAGTTACAAAATTCTGATATATTTTCCCCTTCCTTGAAATACAAATATATAAATTCCCAATATGGGATTACAAAATCGATAAAAATCTTTACTAAAATCCCATGACTTTAAATCCCCCACAAATATATAATAATCTATATATATATTATAAAACTCAGCGTCTGTGTCCGAGCTATCACTCGAGAACCACGTATCCGATTTACATGTTTTTTTTTTAATTCATAGCTAAGTTCTCTGGCCAGGTTTGAGTATATATTTTGTTAGGTAAATTAACATAAGGAATAATCAGTGACGATAATAGTGAATCAAGTCGGAAAAAAGTTTGCCGCTAGCGCGCTCTCTTGCAATGCGCTGTCTAAACCGTTAAAAATGGAACAATATCATGTAGTAAAGAATTGCGTAGAATAAAAAGATCTGAACAAAAACTCCGCTGTAGCATATATCTATATATAACAGAAAAATACTAATAAGCGTTTTTACCATTTAATTCACAAGCAAAATGCAATTACCAAGTTTTTCACCTTGCACTCATTGAAATTGAAAAGTAAATGTGCAGACATTGTCAGGAAATAGTATAAAAAGCATGGAATTTATTTTAAAAAAACCTAAACAATAATTCTGTAGTCCACGCGAGCGGAGCCGAGGGCACAGCTAGTTAATGTATATTTGTTTCCTTTTATAGAAAATAATCTAAAATGTATATTACATATATTTTAATAGTTTAGTAAATCATCCCCCCCCCCTCTTTTTAAAACATAGGAACAGCAGTTTCTCCCCGAGCAAAGCCTCTTATGCAATTTTCTTGTCGTCTTCTCGAACAATTTCCGACGTCCACGGAGTGTCTTGCGAAGTTTTACTTGGCTATTACAAGTATTGGTAGCCCTAGTAATTCTTTTAAACACACTTTCCCTCCTGTCTTCCTTCAAGTTGGGTTAAGTGGCATCCACGACAATACAAGTACATATCAGTGAGGGTTTTCAAAAGTCTCACCTCACCACAAGAAGCCGACGGCGTGTAGAGGTAACACGCGTGTGTGTCTCAGAGGACGGGCCGGAAGTGCAGGTAACAGCCGTGTACTGAGACAGTTGTTGACAGCAGTAGCGTGCACGTACCAGCGACGCAGGGCAGGAGGAGGGTGGAGGGGTGTTAAGCGGCCGTGTAATGAGTAATTACTGCAGCCCTTCATTTGCGCCGGCTGTGAGACACGCACCTGTTACCGCGGTCACACACCGGCGCCTCCAGGCGGGGCGATGCACTCTCGCACTCTCCTGTAGGTCATTCGCCGTCAACTGAGCACAGTGTTTATTACTAACATTGCAATGTTTATTTTATAAAGTGGTGGAAAGTTGAAAAAAAATGGCTGATAGTAAAAAAAAACAGTGCCTCAAAAGTGTTCACTTTACCGTGACCAGCGTATACACACGCTGGCCAACTACACAGAGACCAAGTGGCGTGCTGGGTCCACCTCCTCTGATTGGCTGCGCGAGGCTCTGGGAACTGGCCTTGCGTCCTATTGGCTGCGGGCTGCCGGCTGGCAAGTATGTAGGTTACCAGGCGGTGATTGGCGGACGGCGTTGTTGCTGGCGAGTGACGCCATATTGCTGGCGAGTGCTCAGCTCTGTATGAAGTACTCTGTGACGTGGAGCGAACATGAGTTAAAGTGCGCATGTAAGCTGCACGGTAACCAACATTGAACTGTCTTCTTGCCTGTATTCAAGTGCGTGACACAAGCTGCAGTGGCGAACCTAGCATTGCGGTGTGACGATGCTACATATTTGGTATTGCATCATTTAGCCGAGCCAACATTAACACTCCTTATATTCAATCTACATGTTTCTGTGATCATAAAACTGGTTTCAAGCCACGCCGCATGAGGGTAGCACCGTCGTTTTATTCTCGCTGGAAAAACGAAGCTTTTCCTGTATTATCTTGTATTTGCTTCTACCAATGTTAGTACACTGTTTATGTAACTAGCCTAAGTGTTCTGAAATATTAGAATTTTTATGGTCTAATTTTAAAGCAGTTGTTATGTAGTCAAATGTCTTAACTTAAAATAAAAACAAGGGTCTTTTGTTAAACTAAACGCACAGACAGGTGTCCATGTCACTTTTTGGAAACGTGCATTTGACAGCTCTGCGGGCAGTTCACAAGCTAATGTTGGCGACGTCCGTACAAGACGACAACCGTTCTACCTCATCTTTAGCCTGTCATCTCACCATGCACACTCTAATTGTTATCATTAATACAGTAGCTTTGAAAATTTATGTATATCATGCTGTTGACCAATGACATTGTCAAAAAGTCAGTAACAGCTTGTATTTTTTACTTACGAATACGTTTCAACTAAACAACAAACTAACTGATGGAACTGAAACGCTTGTTTCCTCTGCTAAGCTGCCTTAGACACGGCGCAAAAAATGACTATTAGGAGACCTCGCATGCAAGCTGTGGTGCAAGAATATCACGCGAAATCCGTACGAAACTCAAACTAGTTCACACACAGTTTACACAGAACACTTACGACAAAATGTCCACTTGAATGATAGGAGTTAATGGCCCTGGCGAATTCTAATAGCCACGATGTTAATGTGCAAGCTCCTGGGGACCTATTGTTATATTACTACTGCGGATATTATTACTACCGCGGATATTGATGTAAACGAGCTTTCCCCAGTTCTCACAAGTGTCGCTGAACTCCACTCCATTTGTTTAACTTTTGTCGCCGTATTCCTCCCAACTTAATGTTGTTTTCTATGTTTCTATATTTTGAGGATATTTTACGGTTTCTTGAGAGGATATTAAAGATCACTTGTTAAAAATACCAAATAATGTGCAAAATGATTGCTGTCACAGGAATGGCGTGTTGTAGTAATTTTAAATACGACACTTGGTTCATCCGCAGTAAACACTTTACTTCTCACTATTATGGTTTCAAATTTCATCCCAAAAGTTGAAACTGAAATAAGGTTAACCGCACCACAAATTTAAAAGAAAAATTATTCATGACATTCTGATAAGATGAAAATTAATTTTAGCTGCAGCCTAACGTATTAAATTTGTTCCATGTTTAGGATTGTTCGAAAAAATATATACTTTTCTAAATCCCTACAATTCCAACTGTTTTTGAAAAGTCATTTTCATATTTTTTTTGGTGTATTATTTCATATCACAACGAAAAGGAATGTAATATGCTAAAAATGTATCAAATAATTTTTAGCGTCTTGAACGTCTTTAAAGGTCGCCATGAGTACACGTGTCATTTCAGACGTCAGGTTATTGGGATACACGCGTCATTTGGTCTAAATGCAGCTGACCCAAAATCAGGCTAAATATTTTTAGACCACGCGACTTTAGGCCAAATGACTTTAGGCTAAATTACTGTTTTACGCCAAGTGACGCGCACCCGATTAGTTTAGAGAGAACGAAGGGAATCAATCACCACGCTTCAGTATTAGACACACTTCTTGGTTGAATTGAGACATACAAGTCACGTAACAACATTAAATGCTGTTCACGAAACACAATTTTCCTACAAAGAAAACCTAAATAAATACTGCGGTAACAAACCTCTCGAGACGTTATGACATTAGAATTTATTTTCAAGACTAATTACAAACTTGTAATTTTTAACGCCTTAACGTACACGTGCATTTTTCGTTTCAGGTGTTGCAAAACAAGAAATTTTTGGTGTGAGGAGTACTTAGGAATGTTTTGTAAGAACTGATAGTTTGTAACCTGTAAGGAGGGTTTTAGTAGAGCCATGCCACAATAAACAACCAATAATGAAGTAGTTAGCGTGTCGGTAGCAGCCAATAGCATTGTCCAGAGACAGGCTATGTCCTTATTGGAGCTATCTTCCGTATTTGTACAGCACTAACCACGATCACACTCTTCTGCAACATGTCAGACGTGAACAAGGAACACTCGGTATAGAATGTTGAGGGATTATTGACAGTGTAAATGAGTTATGATTGGTAACATACCCTATAAAGTGACACCCTAAAAGTATTTGTGAAAATAGTTCCGTTATCCGCTGAATTGAGATATCTTAGGTTGTCTTCGAAGATTTCGTATTCCTTTGTGCCGTTTAAAAATACTGTTGGCATTTTTTATTAATACTTCTTTTTCCACGCGGTTTTCCGTCAATAGTTCGTGGGCGTGTCTAGCTCGTTGCCAACCGCCACGACAGCCGCAGTAATCACGATTTACCGCAAACCGGAAGCGCAGAGCGTGAGAAAACCTAGTTCCAGCGAGCCGATGTTGGCACGACTGGCATTTGTTCTATTGCTGTCATTTCCTGTTCCGCCCCCCCCTTTTTTCCCCCTCAGCAGTAATCCCACGAACAGGAACATCCGAAATGTGAGCGGCAATTGAACGAGCGCCGGCAGACGGAAATAGTCCCGGGTTGGGCAGATCCCTCCGCGTCGACGACCGACTAATGGGTACGGTGTTCATCCCGGGGAGATGTCTATAATCACAATCTGCAGTCGGGTTAGAAACTTACCACCCTACCTCGCTTTGCTCAGCACTCTGTTTGATTGGCCGACGTGAACGAGCTAATCCGTAACTCCAGGTAACCAGATACTCGCCTGAGGTTTATTACCTGTCAGACAAACTTCCGTGTCTTCCAACCAGAAGTTTCGTTCGTTTTCAAACTCATTGCAGTCCATGTATTTGTGTCTCGTTTAGATTAGTATAGTTTGTAAGAGGTCCCTTGATTAGGCTGTTAGCTATAAAACAGGGGTTTTAAAAAGCAGTTATTAAAAATGAATAAAGTTACCTGTTAACCTAACCGCACGCTTGATGCAGCCTGAAATTGTTTCGGGGCAAAATGTCGCGTAACTTTGCATTTGGCAGACACACAGCGTAGATATTTGACTTGCAGCAAGTCGTGATTATTCCACTTCCCAACCATTAATGATTTATCAAACAAGCAAATACATTTTTTTACAAAGAATATTTATGAAATTAGGCGACATCATGAGGTATGACAAATGAAGCAGACGTAAGTTAATAATGACCCAACAAAGCAGGTCGCTGTAGGAGATAATATCGCTCGTATTTTAACAGCGAATTTTCCCGATATCGCAAATATTGTCGATATTGCAAATATCGCACTGTATACCGCAATTGGGATATGAAAAAAAAAATGGAATCGTGAACAATACATCGCCATATCGCACAACCCATCCGCCAACTCCCGAGGAAGTGAAATCCAGGTGTAGTTCATAATGGGGGTTCGGCGAAATTCAACGTCGTGATGGAGTACCCCAACAAGTCTGTTGGCAATGCTCGCTGGGTTTACCGTATTTGGAAAATACGTATTGTGAGCCGGCCGGCATCGAACCCAAATTACAGGTATTAGAGGGCCATTGTCTCTCGGTCGCTATTAATTGAAAACTCCTGAAATCAGTGCCCGAAAGAAAAACATTTCTTCTTGTAACCAACTGCTAACTATTCAAGTATTTATTGTCCAGATGTGATTTTGAATTTCTGTCATTAATTTCCGGTTCTGATTGTTTCGTATTTTCGCACGTCGCATCTACTTCGCGTGCACTAATTTTGAGGTTAGGTTTTGTTCCGACTAGGAGCTCCGTGAATACTGAGCATACGCGAGTGTCAACAAGCCACTTATTCACAAACTACCCGACGTCAAACTGCAAAAACACACACTCGACAAGTATTCGATGTTAAATTAGTTCAAAATGTGAACCCACTTAATCACGTATTGTCGTAGGTTAATTGAGGAGGTGGTGTTTGTGTGGGATGGTGTGTCGTGTAATGATGGTCCACAGCCCGCGGCTCGTAGCTGCACGCTGGGGTGAGCGTGTGACGAGGAAGCTGTGTGTATCAGGCGGACCGTCTCTAATGGCGGCCGTGGGTCCCGGCCATTGTACGGCCGCTATCCGCCCCGCCCGCTATTGTCAACTGTCACCGAGACACACAGAGTAGTGTACCCGGGCCTGCGGAGAGCTGCGTGTGTGCCTGCACTCCGACGTCGCACAGCCAGCAGCCGTTACTACGGTGTCTCTCCTCCTGTACAGTTGTCGTCCAGTAAGAAGGCTTTACGTCACAGCGACGTGAGGCACGGAGCAAGTGACTCGCATAACCAGAGCACGGGCGACGGCCTGTAGTGACGATCCATCCCAACATTCCCCTGGAGTGACAAGCACCCCGAGTCTCGCTGAAGGCCAGCGGCGCACAAGTTGCGATAGGCTCATCTGACACGCGCGGCGGCTTGCCTTTGTAAATCGCAGCGCTGTTCACGGGTTACCGCTCTGCCCTTGACACACTGCGTCGCTCGCTGTAGCGGGACGGGGCAAGGTAAGCGGCGCAGAGCAGCAAGCACGTGAATGTTGCTGACGTAGAAACAACAATCCTTTTAAGGTGGGTCCGAGAGCTGCTCAGTTTTGTGTGACGTCATGTTTGAAAGTGAGTTCTTGACCGTCTCATGTTGACGTACGCGGTAGCTCGGTGAAAGGCTGTTCATTATAAACTGAACAAAGTAGCTCTCTCTAAGATCTGCTTGTGTGCACATTGTGTATTCTTCCACCATGTGTAACATTCGCATTGTAATAGGCTTGATCACTTTACTCATGCGTCGGGCAAGTGTAACAGTGAAATTACAAGAAAAGTGAATGAATATTTTAATGTGCCCGTTAAAATACATGCAGGTAGGGGCAGAGGCATTTTCCGAAGGTTGCATTGACAAATGTTGATTGTAACCGTGAACAGTGCGTGTGATCGCGTTGCGTGGTGCGCCTGCGAAGTAGGCAAGACGCTGCTCACTTACGCACGGCACGCCGTGGGCATGGCGTCTGGCTATTCGCCAGCGATGGATTTGCGATTTGTAAGGACTCGTGTTTTTCGCGAAAAGATTTCAAGGCCAGTTCTACTCCAAAACACTTTTGTTGATATGCGCTTTCGTGGTTGGCATATTTTAAATGTCACGTGCCTCAAGTGTATGTCCGCAAATCACGGACGTTCAGTATCGGAGTACTTTGTTACGATTGACCCAGTCAAATAAGAACATATCTTCACACGTAGACACGCGGCAAATAGCCAAAGGAAGTTGTGGTTGTGGAAGTAGGACATTGAATTCTATCATGGCCATAAATATTTCCGCGATAAACACCTGTCCCTATCGATTTGTGCTAATTGCGACATAGAACCAAAAACGTTTCGGAATATTTCACTTTGAACATTTCTTACTTATTTTTAGGCATGACCGCACATAAGCGCCGTTCACTCTAACTCTCAGCAGCTAGCTTATATCATACGTGAGAGAGAACTATCCGAACAATTCTTGTTCATTTCTTAACAAACTGCAATAAACAAATTTATTGCTAACTATACAAATCTCACAACAAATTAATTTTTAAAAAGAAAAACACGTAAACGTAAAATAATTAAAAAAATTCGTAACACATACCCCTTATTTTACAATACATTGTATAATGCATTTGTTGTTTCGCACACGGATGTTCTTCTGTAATACTAACGTGATAAGTAATGAGTTGTGTGGCCGCAGCTCCGCCACGCGAGGCTGCGCCAGACGGCGTCGTCCTTGTGCAGTCCATAACGGCCACTCCAGCTGGAGTGTGTCCAGGCGTCTTGCAACCTGCGATCTTCTCCCTTCTCTTCATAACGTGGCGATAGTTGAGAGTTGACCTCTGCCAGGTACCGCAGAAGTGTCTCGTCCTCCACAACGATGGCATCGCGCGGGGCGTGCTGCAGGACGTCTCCAAGTCATGTCGGGTCTCGAGCCGTCTCGTGAGTGGTGCTTCAGTATAAGACAGCGCTTGTGAGATACAATTGACATTTCCAACTGGCAGCTGTTCAAAAGTACATTAGTCACAGAATCACCGTGCTTCTCCTGCAGGNAAAAAATTCGTAACACATACCCCTTATTTTACAATACATTGTATAATGCATTTGTTGTTTCGCACACGGATGTTCTTCTGTAATACTAACGTGATAAGTAATGAGTTGTGTGGCCGCAGCTCCGCCACGCGAGGCTGCGCCAGACGGCGTCGTCCTTGTGCAGTCCATAACGGCCACTCCAGCTGGAGGTAGCGTGGGCTGCTGGAGTGTGTCCAGGCGTCTTGCAACCTGCGATCTTCTCCCTTCTCTTCATAACGTGAGAGTTGACCTCTGCCAGGTACCGCAGCAGTGTCTCGTCCTCCACAACGATGGCATCGCGCGGGGCGTGCTGCAGGACGTCTCCAAGTCATGTCGGGTCTCGAGCCGTCTCGTGAGTGGTGCTTCAGTATAAGACAGCGCTTGTGAGATACAATTGACATTTCCAACTGGCAGCTGTTCAAAAGTACATTAGTCACAGAATCACCGTGCTTCTCCTGCAGGCGCTTTCTGCTACTTCAGTTCATAAGTTAGCTGGCCAAAACCGCCTCACCTGTAGGACGGTTATGTACTTTTCTTATTACAATTTTTTTTAAGAAAGAAATTTTTGCATTTTTGCTTTCCATTTTAAATTAATATGATATAATTTTTTTAAGAAAAACAATTTGCTGTCCGTTGTTTACTAACTGCAGAAGGGCTCAATAATTATTTGGATATTTACTTGCAGTATAATTTTGAAAAATATCAAGCTACCTGTTTTGCATTTCATATAACTAACCTTTGGAACAATGTCGTGTCTTCTCCGCTAGATAAATAAATAAAGATGAAACCAAACAAACTGCAGAGGTTGACATGTGCATGTATAGAACCAGAGAGCTGTGAGATGCTGGGTAGCGGGTGTACCAGCACAGGCTGGCAACCTTGCACTCATGTCCGGTGCAGGCCGTGCCTGACTAGACAGCTCGTGTGTTGGCACGACTGACGCAGGTGACGGACTCTTGACCCGGGGATCCTCGCTGCTCAGTGGGAAGGCGCCCCTCTCGTACTTATACCAGCAAGTGCTCAGTTGTGCCTGCGTGTTGCTCATTTACATGTAAATTACGGGATATGTTAATTATAGGCCGTGGCCCTACTCGTGGGCGTGCCGATGCTTGTATTGGGGATGAGTTTTTAACTTAGGTGAATGAGGTGTGGGGGGGGGGGGTAATTAGAGAACTAACGTTGAATGGGCTTCCGTTGAAAAATTAAAGAACCCCTCCTGTATAGAGAGCTTTATCGAAAAGGGAACGTTTTTTAAATGTTTTAATCATGTGTAAGGGTTCTGATGGCCCACAGAACATAAAAATTAGGGAATAAAACCACAGCGATTTTTTTTTAACTTCATACTATCACGCGATTTGATATTTATGTACTTTTCTGCAGGAACTAATGTCTGACTCAGACAATAGCCAGCAACATCACACTCGTGGTGGATTGTTCAATCGCAGCGTCTCAGGGACAGGACTCTTCAGAAGGGACGTGACGTCACATGCTTGGCGAACGTCGCTGTAGCGCGGGAGTTAGTCTTTGTGGACTCCCGTATAGTCGTACCCCAGTGCTGCATGCGCTGGGTTCTGGTTCCTGATCTACCATCACACGAAGTACTAAAGTGGAAGTTCAATGTGAGTACAGGACCTGTCAGGGCTGACCGAGAGCCGTGCGCATATAAGGAAGGCGAATACACGCGACATGGTAGAGCGAGAGGCAGCGACCACCTCCTGTAGCGAATATTACAACTTGGAAGGGATAAGTAAAAACTGTTTCGACAGATATGTAGTGACTATTATTGAAAGGTTTACGTGAGGAGCGGGGACTTGACCGTGTGCTAGCATATCAGGCAAGTACGGACCCTGGTACAAGCTGCATAGTTCCGGCAGTTGTGTAGGAGACGAAGAGTGGTCGAGTGTCGAGACATTGTACTGCACCATGGAGGTCGCTACTCGTCAGTCTGACGTGCTGCTCGGAGTGTTCATGAGGGCGTGTTTCCCGCGCCAGCCGGCAGGGGCGCGACTGTAGCAGTGCTCAGGGGAGTGGAACTACTCTGCTCCACCCTGCTGTCGACGTGAAGCTAGCTGCGCGAAACTGCACCAGCACTGCACTGCACTGCCCGCCTGCCAATACGACTATTATCAACCACGTGGTTAGTGTTCACGCCACAACACTGCCTATGTTAACAAGTGCATTGCAGACACTACCTCTAACCAGCCTTTAATCACTCAGATTAAATAGAAATTATTAAAAGTATTTTATTCATACAAAAGTGGCTGTATTTTGAAAGTTAAGATGTAAACATACACGTTCATCAGTGCTGACCATGAGAGTTTGACAGTTGTGTTGGTGTGGGGTAGGTCAATGTCGCTTATAATAAATATGTTTCATATGCGACCTCTGTGGGCCAAGGTGGCTATAGGCGCTTTAAAAGCACGACGTTGTGGGTTTGAATCCTGAGCAAGCCTTAGATTTGTGTTTTATTTTTGTATGCAGATTTATGTACGATAAAGTTTATGTTCCCAATGATTATTTCCTCAGCTTAAAGTATGGGCGTTAGAAAGAAACGCATGAAAAATATAACGACACGTTTCTCATGATTCAACAGGGCTAACAAAAAAAAAAAAAGCCGCGAGTGATATTTGCTGCAGAAGTGGGCACTAGACTCGAGATGCAGGATGGAGGCAAAGAGTGCATTATCATGCTAGTTAAAATATGAAATAAACTCTTTGCTAAGCGACAACTTGTAACAAGTGTACGGTATCGGCTCTCAATAGTTAGGAGTGTGCTTACTGGTGTCCGAGGACAATGGTGAGTATTGTCTCCGAGGCGAGGCATAACCGCTTATCTCGCCGTGCCATGTGACTGCCTAATGGCGCTCGTTGTCGACTTCCACCCTCCACACAATAGGCGCGAGTGGTAAACTATCGCCTTGTCGGTGGTTAGGACTCTGCACCTCGTGTGTACGATCACCGTTCCCCCGGCCATGAGACCACGTTCCTGGTGACCGAGGAGTGTTAGAACTGTGACCGCCACCACCTGCTATCACAAGAGAGACGTTTATATTCTACGTCAACTGCCGGATGTTGCTGCTCTGATCTCGATACCTCGCCCATGAGAGCCGACGTGGAAGACAATATATTATTACGCACTTGTCAGTAATGAGTTTCAAAGAAGATCGACAGTGTGAGTATGTGCTGCAAAGTGACATTTTTGCATTTTATTATGTTGCTGGTGCTTTTCACTCGCGAAATAACTACAGTCAGGCACGACCTACACTGACATCACACTGACCACGGGTTCGTGTGCAGCTTCCGTTGAAAGATAAGACATCAAAATACTGCCTGTACTTGGACTGGCTAATATATTTTTCATTGCTAAACATGGTAATAATAATAATTTTTAGATTTATAAGTAACTACATTTAGTAATTTTCGNAAGATAAGACATCAAAATACTGCCTGTACTTGGACTGGCTAATATATTTTTCATTGCTAAACATGGTAATAATAATTTTTAAATTTAGAAGTAACTACATTTAGTAATTTTCGCTTGCACTGCAGAGCTCCGTACACGGCTTATGTACAACAAGTTGATTCTTTAATTGTTCCTTGGAGACACCGTAGCAAATGAAGTTCGGTTCATAGTTGTTTTTCATTATTGGCAATGAAGACATTTTTCTGGTAAATCGCGAGTAGATAGATTATTGCGATATGAGGACAAGGGCTGCAGACTGAGGCTACGTGGCGCCGCCGCCATATTGTATCCGCCATCTTGGATAACGTTACAGCCGCCATATTGTTTATGTCTGCCATATTGTTTCCGCCCGCTATCTTGTTGCCATCCGCCATATTGTTTTCATTCACCATATTACTTTCATCCGCCATATTGTTTTCATCCGCCATCTTGTTTCCACTTGTTTTTTGTTTACATCGGCTGTTGCTAGGGGGCACGCCAGTCGTTCGACCACGATATTTGTTTATGGAGAAGGCTCCTTAGACCACTCGGCTATCTGTACATGTGATGGGACAAGGGTTTTAAAGATGGCAGCTGTGACGCCATTTAATATGCGTATCCAAGATGGTGGCAGTGCCACAGAGGCACTATCGGCATTATCTATCTACTGCTATTGTGAACTCACGAGTTTAGCCTTAGATTTTGGTACTTTGCAAATGAATACTACACAAAAAATAATTCTGGACTTATATTAAGTGAGTAACAACTCATCAAAAGTGGGCATACAACATTGATAAAATGGAAAGATGTTCAATGAGTAATCAAAATTAAACTGATCATCAACTTAACGGTCGTCAAAGTGATATTGACGAAGGTTGGTGAAGCTAGCTATGGTTTTTATCCCACTAACATTTTGAGGGATGAGTTTGTGACTAGAAAGCTATAGGCTGTTCACGGTAAAGTGAGAACTTTTTGAAGCAGTCCCGTCAGACATAATAACCTAAATATAGCTCATTGTGACCCGGACTTTTGGTTTTGAGTATGGTAGAATGTATACACTGGGTTTATTACTCACATGGAAATGTTAAGCAGGTCAACCAAAAGTGGGATTTACAACATGATACTCTTATGACTTCAATAAGCAATAAAGTTGAATAAAATCATTGTGATAATTTTTATTAATTTGCATTACTCAAGCTTATTAGTTAAAGCTATCATATTTATGCTATAACATATGATGTCAGTATTTGCATCCATTCATCGTCTCTATTATGTCAGGAAAGCTTAAATTGGCCTCAAAATCTAGAAATAAATTACTGGATCTTACACGGGGACACAATTAAAAGCGGCGTTATTTTTGTAACATCGATATTAAAGGAACAAACAATCTGTTGACTTTGCTCACTTTCATTTTGACGATATCGCCACCGTCGCGAGAAGTTATTTTATGCTTCTGTGAATATTAGTTGGAATATCGTTATTTAGTGTCAAAAATAATGTGTGTATTCATGCCTCGTTTCAAGCTCAGAATGAGTAAACAGGCTCTTTTGACTGCTGATGATAAACCTTCCTAGATTTCGTGAAATTGTTGAAGTTTCTACGTAATCAGTATTTTTATTTATTCATTTGTTCAGAAGGTTTCTGAGGGCATTACTCTAGTTAGGGACTGTACGTGCATACATCTGTAGCATTTGGAGTGTTTGTTGACATGAGAAAGATACGCATTTTATATTACTTTATCGTGGCTAGTTTACACATCACTGTAAAAAAATCTCTTGGAAACTTTCTAAGCTGCCATGGAAGTTTTTAATCTTATGGAAATAATACCACACACCTGACTGAAAATATAGGAACGTTTAGCGTCGCTACTATACAAAGTTAGGAACTTCCCTTCGAATTTGACTGTTTCGTGGTTAAATGTAGGAACGTTGTCATATATGTATGGCAGAAAACATTACCATTCGTATTTCCTCAGTATACATATACACAGATGTGGTAAATTTGCAAATAATTTGTTAGAGTGACTCGAGATGTCAAACTTTATTCAGTTTATATATTATTGTTTTTTAAACCCAGGATGCCACGTCAAATTTCTTACAGATACTTTCAACAATAATAACAATATTAAAATGCACAAGGAAACTCGGCGACGTTATCGAGTCTTAAACACATACCGAACTTTATTACGTACCCAGAGGAACGCTATATTAAATACTAAAAGTGTAGTAATTCCGGAGAATGAGAAATAACTGGGAGCTGGCGAGAGTTGAGCCGCATCGAGGTAAGTGAGCGTGGCTTGAGGACGTCGAGGAGATAGCAATGAGTTTGCTAAGGAGTGGAGAGGGCTCGGTGGAGAGACACGCGGGGCGCGGTCGGCGACAGAGCACCGCGATGTGGGCCAGCAGTTAACCCGCCAGCGACGTCTGTGAACTCGGTCTCCACGCCTTGGCAAGGTCGCAGTACATCTCTGTTTGACCGCACAGTAGGCAAGTTCACACGGACCAAGTGGCGCGGCCGGCGTAGCAGTGTGGGCGTGCCCGTTCTCTCATTAACTACGCTTGCGTGGGGCTGTGGTGATTGGTTAGTGCTTAGTGNCGGCGTAGCAGTGTGGGCGTGCCCGTTCTCTCATTAACTACGCTTGCGTGGGGCTGTGGTGATTGGTTAGTGCTTACTGCGGAAAGTCTTCTATTGGCTGGGCTGCCGGCCGGCAAGTAGGTCATAGTGCCATGCAAGTGACAGTACAGTGCCCAGAAGTCGAACACACGCCGGGAGAGTTCCTTTGCCGCTGGATGAGGGGGGTGAGGTGGTTCAGTTCAGTAGTGACAGCGGTCGATTGCGTATTACCTGTTGAAAAAACGTAGGTCCCGCAGCGCGATACTTAGCAGCGCGGTAGTAGAGAGCGATGTTATCGGTTTGGAATGTATACTATAGCGCCAGCAGTGTCAGGTGGTTTCCCTCCCTCCAGGGGCGAGCGCTCAGGAGAGCCTTCCCCTACACTGCCTCCCCTACCTTCCCTCGCTCAAAGCTGCGCCAGGATTATTTTCTCATATCAACTTTACTATACCAGGCGCTGATTGTCAAATGGCAGTTCGACCATAGACTGAAGATGAGGTAGACGGCTTATTCGTCTTCTGCGAATGTACCCAATATTAACCTACCTGAAAGGAACACAGATGTCATAGTCACATCGTCAACAATGATCCATGTGTTTGTTTATATTTGAATTTTTAAGTGACAAGCACTTTTATATTAATAAAATACGTTTACCAATTTGAATTTCATCAAACAGCATTATACATTGGCTGGAGGAAGTATACAAACATCTCAAAGCACATGTTTACTAAACAGTGTTCTAACCTGAAATTCATTCCACGCCGTATTTGCCAGCCGTAGTGTCAGTAAAGCTGCTCAAAGTTGGGACACGAAGACTGGTTGTGCGCAGCCAGCGAGATCGCTCTACCTCATCTTCAGTCCGTGGTTCTGCCATGTTGCTGGCCGGTGACTCCATCTTGCTGGCGTGTGCGGCCACAGATGGCGGCACCAGCGGCTGTATTCTCGAGCACTGTGTGGCGGTGCGTGCGTGTGCGTGCGTGACGGCCGCGGACAGTGCACGTGTTGTTCGCGACGCACCGCCCGGTGTAAACAATAGCAAACACGGCTGCTGAGACAAGGCGTGCTTTGTGTTCGAGTAAGCGAGCCAGGTGGGTCCGTCCCACGCCAGGTTCTGCTCCCACGGTATTTCAATAATATACGTTATTTCATTAAATTATTCCGTTCCCTAAATTAAACTTGTTATTTTTTCTTTGAGACGGCTTACAAGCAAGTGAGACGTGGAAATGACTGCAATGGATAAAGTGTACCCTACATGTAACCCCTGGAGAGTGGGGGAGGATGAGGGAGGAGGGGATACGAAATTGCCACTGTAACTCACACTATATACAAATTGTGTTTATTACAATCGTGTTAAATGCGTAAGTTTAGTGCCACCTGCAAGTGTGATGTTTTAGAGGTACGGGAGGGCGTTTAACATGTAAGTTTTATCATCAGTGGAGGTGACGCGAGGCTTGGATGGAGCAGCGGCGGAATGCAAAGGCAGATAGAAACGGGAGTACTCCGAAGAAACCCCTTGGCCAGCGGCGCCGTCTGCCACGCTCTCTGTACGCAACCCTGCGCGTTAACTCGCCCGCCGGCCAGAAGAACGTACAGAGGAGTGGCTGTGCCTAACTTAGCGACGTGCCAAGACAGAGTTCAAGTGGACGTAATGTGTGAACGCAGCCTGACTTATTGCACAATGTTTTACAAGTAGAGGCATGAAATATTTTCTTTGTTATTTAACATGTACCTACCTGAGCTCAATTCGTTATGTCACTGGCTACTGGCAAATGTACTGCGTCATGTAACTATGTGCTCGCTTTGCTAGAGACCGGCTACTCAACCGCTCAGCCTATGTTACTGATCAAGAGTCCTTGCGAACTATCGAACAAGGTCAAGGTCAGTGGCACTAGTCAAACAAGCATGCGTGTTGGCGGATCGCCTGCAGCCGACGCGAATTATGCACGTCCCTGTTTATAAGTGAAGCAGTTGCACTTTCACCTTTGCACATTTCAAATAGACGGCAGGAACAATTGCTGCCCGTTACTTTAGACTGACACGCCCGTAGTAACGGCGGTAACGAACTGGTAAACGCAACTCCATGTTTTTTACATTGTTACTATCTATAGGCTGTTCACGGTAAAGTGAGAACTCTGCGAAGCCCTGCTTAAAATATACTTCTCTCCTCATTTACCGCCATATATTAAATTAACATTTCTATGGGCCTTGCGACTATTTGTGCTTCACACTGCCAATAATATTTAGTAGCGGCCACAAAGCGTTTTGTTGGTGTTCATCCTGCCAGTTTATTTTAGTGGTGACAATAAAAAATGTTGTGTCAACCACGAAACAGTTTGGCAGGATGAATACCAACAAAACAATTTTTGGCCGCCACTAAATAAATTTTTTTGTGTAGTCAAGTACAAACATCAAATTGTTAAAAACCTGATTCTGTTACTAAATGTAAACTTCGTACTGCGATGTGTATAAAGCAGAACGCCATTACCTTGATTTGTCGTAAATTAAACATTACACTCGGAATACAACGTCAAGACTTAGGAAGTATTTTCTTATTCGCTGTCAACTTAACTAAAGCCTACTTGTCAGTGTGTGCGGTAGCATCTATAGTCCATTCGCGGTTATTCCCACTTTTTAATGAAACCTTTGAAAAAACACCCCATGTATCACGTGTTTGGTTGTTTACTAATTATCACATTTATCACAAGCGTTTTAAACTTATTTTGACACAAAACTACCATATTTTTGGTTAAATTGAAATGGTTACAATATTTTACTTATAAACTATGATATTTTATCTATAATTAATATGAATAAAACCAGTGAGAAAATAGGTATGTTGGTAATGCCTAGTAAGAAATAGTTCTTATGCAAGATACTGTTCCACTGAGTGCGGACGAATGCAATGCGCTGTCCTGTTGGTGTAATTTTTTAGACTTGTTTTGAAAGGTTGATTTTAAAAGCGTTCACTTCACAGTGAAAAGTCTATAACAATGTAAAGTTATGGTGGTCCCCTAACTAGGTATGTTGTTATTTTATGGACGCTAAAGAAAATAATTGTAGTAACAGAAAGATAAGTTTGTGCCACTTGGTTGACTCAATTGTAATTTTCGCTACAGTGCATAAGTTTTCGTTTTCGTTCAGTGTGAATACAGGTGAAAATAAGCAGTGCTTACAGAATAGCTCAACCGTTGACCAAATGTAGATGCATTAGTTGTGGGACGTAATTGTCCTGCTGGGAGGTCCTGCGAGTGGCCAAGGACCCTGACTCCGAGGACGTTAAGCCCCTGGCCGTATTTCAAACGCAGTGTGATAGTGACCCTACTGCAGCGTTGCCAAA
>NQII01000743.1:368891-433123 GCA_002778355.1 Clitarchus hookeri
TAGAGTGTGCACGTGCTAGTCGAACAGCAACGTGGTCACTCGCCTGTAAGCGCCAGATACCGCGAACAGGCGTCCTCCAGCAGGACAGCCGGCGTCCTTGCCAACTCATTGTCGAACTGTGTTATTTATTGCCTCCTCCATCTAGCACACTCCAGTCGGTCACTGCCTGGCTGGCTTCATCTCGCTCTAGTCGCAGACACGTGTCTGCAACCAGAGCAGGTTGTATTATTCTGCAGAGTAATGACGTTTACAATTGTTTTGTTAAGCTACTGAAGGTGGATTATTTAAGGCTGTTCAAGAGCAGACATTCCCCATCCCGTCCGCAATTACACATTTTGAGGGTATTTTATGATTTTGTGGCATGATATGGATGATAACTTAATAAAAATACCAAATTATTGGGAAAAAAAAATAGAATTGTGGGTGTAAGAATTGAAACGTAAAAAAAAAAAAACAGTTATTTGCACAAATGCCAAAAAGTTATTTAAAAACAGAGATTGGTTTCATTCTTTTAAAGCTGCTCATTACAGCTTGTTTGAAGTCCGACAGTTGGTTCGTTTGCGGTAGTTGTTTCAACTAATAACCATTTTTACTTTAAATTTTATCTGAAATGTGTTAAAATTGAAATATGGGCGAACCGCTCATCAAATCTCCAAGAAATATTTTTTATGACATTTTTATAACATATTATATGGAGCTGTTACATAATTGATTAATTTTGTCCCGTTTTGCAATTAGCAGGGGAAAAATATAAATTTAAAACTCCTGTAACACTTTTATTCCTATCGTGAAAACTGTTTTCCACCATTGTCGTACTTTTTTCAAACTATTAATTAATATATAATCTAAAAAGGACGTACCATGCTAAACATGAAAAAAAAAAAATTGTATCCTCTTGAACGCCCGTAAAATGAAAGTTCTTCACTCAGTTTTCAGTGACATTGTCGCCATGACAACGTTCGTCATGCACGCTGACACACTGACATCCCGACGAGGTTTTAAAGTAAATTCTGTGTGTTACTGTGGAAAAGTACCGGAAACATATCGTGGAAAAGGACTGGATACGAAAGCTAGTGAAGGGGAATGGAGTGTCCTTGAGTTCCAGAGTACGCATATTTATAGCAACATAAAATTTTTCCCACGAGAACAAACATATTTTCCGGGCGTTGTGGCAAGTTTGAAATATTTTAGTAGCTCCTTACGTTGATACATAACATGTTTTCATCGATTTCTCACATATATAAAAAGTATTTAAACTTAGAACACCTTAAAATTTAAAATTATACAAAATAAACAATAAAATTACGTAGAATTACGGAACTATAAACTACAATAAATGGCTTTAGTAATTACAATAGATATGTCGTGGCGTTGCTTAAGAACTAATAAACGTAAAAAAAGAGCATAGTTCCCGAAAACTTAAGTTACTTGCATACTTTGTAAAAAAAGGGTGACGGGACTTTCAGCCCCCCCCCCCTTTTCCACCTTCAACCGTCACTGTGAGAGTATTATAAACATGTGTGCCTTATTAGATTCATTTTAGTGTGCTGGCATTAAAAAAAGTAACTTACGTCTGTTATTTTAGAAGTCAAGTAACTGTGGACTCTCTTTCGACATCAAATACAAATAATTTATAGATAACCGGCAATTTTTTTTTTTTTTTTTTTTTTTGTTACCACGGATTGCTACTTATAGCTTGCAGATATTTCCCAGAAATGTACAAGTCAAGTCTTGTGCCATTTTAGAGAGGTAAAACAGGCAAGTTGCAGTTTCAGACGGCTGACACTAGCGTGATTGTTGTATAGGACTTGTCATTTTCCAGTGGCTAGTGCGTGTTTGCTCACATATGCAGCCTTCCTATATAATACACTGCAGTTGTTTCTAGTACATGGAAGGTGGCATTTTATAATCAACGTCGAAGTCGCTGGTAGACAACGAAATGACTTGCTACAACGATGTTATGCTCAGTAATGACATCGTACGTACATGCAGTTATTTAATCCCAGTAAGTTGTTAGTTTCATGTAATAATACTGGTTTTGGTATACTGATACTTTTTACTGCAATAATATTACACTTACAACCAAACCAAGTGTGTCAGCAGGCCCCGAACTCTGATCCACTCAACTTTCCGTGGCGTTAGTGTCTAGCGGGTTGTATAACGAGTTTCCCGCTTACTAAATTATATGTGGTTAAATTACCCTATCATTACGCACCATTAAGTTACTTAAATAAGCGGTCGTGATATCGGCTAGGAACTGTGGCCATATAAAGTAGCCTACATTTCGGGGGCCTTTGAGTGCCGTTCAAATTACAACGCGCAGTTTATTCGTGTTTGACACTGAATTTGATGCGATGGATTGTATTTCGAACTATAGCGTAACGCCGTGTGCAATGTTGTTCATCTTACTCTTTTTCAGTTGCCAATTTTAATATGTTATTTTTCAACGTATTAAATCTTAAGGCACTTAATAATGAATATGAAATTGATTTCTTAGTTACATAAATCTACATGACTTTTTTTTGTCGAGGACCAAAAACGCAGAATACGTGAGTGGAACCTAATGAAAGCTTGTTTGAAGTGGAAGACGCTTCAAAACATGTAGCAAAATTTAAAGCCGCTGTCAACATATTCTATTACGATTTAATCACACTTGAGAAGACATATGCTATACCGCACGTGAACTAAAATATCAGAAGTTGTAATTTCTTTCGCCGTATGGTAATGTAGCGATCACTCATTAGAGTGATGTGGTTAAATCCTTATCTCAAGAATAGTTTAATCTGTTCCTATAGGCGGTTCACGATAAAATGAGTAGTTTTGAAACCCCTGCACATTGTGTATTCTTCCACCTTATGCAAAATGAACACTGACACGTGCCTCGTCCCTTTATTCATGCGTCGGTCGAGTGTGATTGTAAAATAATTAGGAAAGTAAATATTTTACAAATTTGCTTATCACTACATTTTTAAGGATTAAAACAACAGGAAACAAGAGAAAATTTATTTAGCATTCACAAATGTTAACCTGAAAATATTAATTGAACGTCGACGAGACATGGAACTACTTTCCCTCCGTCGTTAGCAATTTCGCCGGCCGCTCATTGTGCCCGTTCAACTATATGCAGGTAGAGCCGGTGGCATTTCTCACAAGTTGATTTCAAAAGTGCTCCCGTTGTCAGTATTTTCCGAATATGTTTGGTATCATTTTCGTAATACAATAACTACAGAATGTAATGTTACACCCTGAGCCAGAGCTCTCTAGGTAGGAGGCGGTGTGTCGTGTAGGGCGGGCCCAGCGACACAAGCGCCAATACACTTGTCACAGCTGAGCTAGCGAGTGAGTACGCTAGACGCCGAGCCACGAACAGGCAAGTATACAGACACCAACTGGCGTGGCGGTTCCTTTGGTGTAGCATACCCATTCTCTGGTTGGCTACGCGAGGCTCTGGGAACGGGCCTTACGCCTGATTGGCCACTGCGTGCTGCCGTAGATTACTCATTGGCTGGGCTGTCGGCTGGCAAGTAACCAGGCGCTGATTGGTGGAAGGCAGGCCGACATGTTGCTGGCCAGTGCCGCTGCAGTTCGCGGCATAAAGCGGCAGTCTCACCTCTCCATTCTCAAGTATTCTGTCGTTCAGGTTTTCCATTGTTATTTTATGCAAATGCAGCTGCGGTTGCTTGACATGCGTATATCTGAACACTGTTATAATCACTGGCATGCGATTGGCCCAAACATGTCAGTAGTAGTTAAACAATTCAAGTAAATGAAACAGGAATCTAGCGAACTTGTCCCACGCATTTAGCGCTCTAGAAATTTCCCAGAAGTTGTTCTTGCTACATTCGTTAATCAGTAACGCATTATAAAATTTCGGGCCACAATCCGTAGCAAATTACGAAGTGTAATGTCAGTTTTAATTGTTTACTTACAACTGGCGATAAATTGGCACTAGTATGTTGTGGCTTGTAAGATGTATTATTTTCTCTTTGTAACAAATTTGATATGTACGCACGAGCACGTGTATTTGGAGAAAACAATTTCCCAGAAACAGAATTTATGGCAGGTAAATACAACATTCCCAGTGATTGCAGTGACATAATTGACGTGAGAGAATCAATATGTCTGTTTTCTTAATGTAAGCGATAACATCAGACAAGCTTGTGACAAATATAGTGTTCAAAACTCTTTCAGACCCTCATTAATATGCGGTTTCATGTGTTGCAAAAAAAAAATTATATGCTGTGTGCTGTACTTAAGTCGACACAACGCTTGTTTCGTTGTCACAGCCAATGAGCTGTAGGCTATATATTAGGCTACAGTTATATGAATCAATTATGACCTATACCAGTAAGACGGTTTGCGAATAATTTACCCTCAGGTAAGATCATTGGTCGCTGAGCTGCGCAGTGTGCAGTAAAGATAAAAAATTTCCTACAATTGCGTAATGGACACAATTGTGTACACCGAGTCTGAATGGGTTAATACGTTGAGTGATTGCTGAAGTGAACTCGTGGAGAGAACTTCCATCAGCTTGTGCAAACCTGTCACATTCTTCCTCTGTAGTCCACGACCAACTCGACCAGACTCTTCTCAGATCTCCCCCTCCTTCTCATACTTCCTCTTTCTTTCTTTTACAGATCGTGCGTGTTTTGTATTTAATTCCTCCTCCCTTTTGTGGAAGTGGTTTCACGAACCTGTTCCTAAGCATGCAACTCATATAACAGGTTCAAGCAAACAAAAAGAAAGCTCAAATGTTGGTGCTACTGGAACTTAATGTCTTCGGCGGGCTTCCTTAGATCGGCCGGCAATTTTTCTTTGTTTATTTACAGTCGGCTCGCCGATAAATTGGTTCCACGTTGTTGCATGACTTGTTGGATATATATATTTTTTGTCGTAAAAAATATGACGTAAGTTTGAGCATGTACTTGGTAGTGAGTTTGTGACTTGGACAAGGGATGTCTCACGAAGTTGCACGCACGTTGGTTTGTCGCTGCAGTGTCGCAGGAAATGCATTTCAGGATTTGGTCTCGCACCAGACTTTTGTGATAACTTCCGTCATTCCTTAGCTTTGTCGATTATTGTCTTCGGCTGCCCAGTCATTCATACAAAGTCCGACACCGGCATTAATAAGCAGCATACAAGTGCGTGCCGCTAACTTACACGCTACTTCAAATTAGTACTAGAAATATGGAGGCTGATGTAATTAATATGTGAATAAACAAATACATGTAATGTTATCTGGCGTTGCATGGCAGACACAGGTACTCGAGTGAGACAGTCACAGCTAGTCCGGGCTACGATAGACCCCACGATCGTAATGACGTGTGTGTGTTCCAGATAAGAAGTTTCTAAACCTCTTTATAGAAGGTTTTATATCGCATTATCACGAGAGACCCGGAAATATTGCGAATTCATTTGAGGACAAGCTACACTTCAAACACTTGTTTATTTGACTTTCTTTTCCGATTGGATCGCAATTTGTAAGCCACGCCCTGGACAAATTCGACCCAATAACTGAACTGCAATAAGAAGACGACCAAATCCTGTGCTACCTATTCTGGCGCTAAACCAATGAGCAACTAGTTGTGGCTGTGGTACACTGAGGATTTTGGCGCCTAGCTGGTTGTCAAATGAATCCTCGAAATATCCTGGTCTCTAACTATCACAATAATTTGAATGGGCGAGTTAGCTAAACTTTCTATTTTATTTAGTCACGCTACTAAGGACTACCTTTGGTCGGACCACGGAGTAGAAGACTAACTGGCATGGCGGCTCCTTTGATGTGGGCGTGCTCATAGTTTGATTGGCTGCGCGAGCCTAGCAGGCGTGCCG
The DNA here is from genome assembly GCA_002778355.1 of Clitarchus hookeri. Lineage (NCBI taxonomy): Eukaryota > Metazoa > Arthropoda > Insecta > Phasmatodea > Phasmatidae > Clitarchus > Clitarchus hookeri. The sequence continues at coordinate 374,724 of NQII01000743.1, forward strand.
CCATGCTGCTGGCCAGTCTGCGTTTAGAGACGGCGGTATACAAGAGGTTGTCGCACCTCAGTGTATGTAGTGCCCAGCCCGGGGATGGACGAGCCTCTGGTGAAGTGAAGCTGCTGTTCCTCCCGCCTGTTGTGGAATGTCTGCACAAAGCGCGCCATTCAGCCGCACTCTGCGGTGGCCACGGCCAGCCGTAAGGCCAGGAGCCCTGTTCTATAATTTCAACTTGCTTCAGGATACTCACTGCCGCATCTTTATGATAAGCACAGCTAAAACCACACTTGCTTGTGTATATATGTCTTAATGTGTTATTCTGTAACTCATCTCTTTATGGCAACACTGCGGGTTCTTGTCTGAAACCAACAATCTGCTGTTGAAATATATTTCTACCGTTATTAAAGTATGTCGCCATGTCACATATTTAATTAAAATTATAAATTTTCAGATATAAACATTTTTTATTTCTTAATACATTTCCAAACAACACTTTTAAATTAAGTAGTAGGAAAAGGAGAGTTCGGCGCCACCTGGCTTCCTGGCGGGGAGCGAACAAACAGGAAATTACAGCCAACTATACTTATAAGTGGGATTAAGGCGTACTTGACACGTGCACGTGGTGCGACTCTGGGCTAGCGTGCGTGGGCAGGCTTCGCTCTGTGCTGCGCAGGTGGAATGACAGAGCACGAGAATCGTCCCCGTCAGGTGAAAGGAGACTAGAAGGGATATGAGAAAACCAGCAGCCAGGTGGCAGGNTTTTTATTTCTTAATACATTTCCAAACAACACTTTTAAATTAAGTAGTAGGAAAAGGAGAGTTCGGCGCCACCTGGTTTCCTGGCGGGGAGCGAACAAACAGGAAATTACAGCCAACTATACTTATAAGTGGGATTAAGGCGTGCTTGACACGTGCACGTGGTGCGACTCTGGGCTAGCGTGCGTGGGCAGGCTTCGCTCTGTGCTGCGCAGGTGGAATGACAGAGCACGAGAATCGTCCCCGTCAGGTGAAAGGAGACTAGAAGGGATATGAGAAAACCAGCAGCCAGGTGGCATGCGTGGTAATTAAAGTAAAACATTTACACATATAAAGTCTGTGTGCATGCGTGCGGTGCCTGCAGTTTTTCTTTTGTTTTCATTGGACATTAAACGTCTTTTTTTTTCGCATGACAAACTTCTTGTCTGGTGAGTGCGTAGGCCGATGCGAGTATTTACTTTATTTCTTCTGCTTACCGTGCAATGATGATAGGCGAATCCAGAAGGAATATGAGGAAACCTCGCCAGCTTTNTACTTTATTTCTTCTGCTTACCGTGCAATGATGATAGGCGAATCCAGAAGGAATATGAGGAAACCTCGCCAGCTTTTACCCTCGTCCGCAGCCAGCAGCCAGGTGGCGGTGATTGATGTGTGAGATATTAGCATATTCACAATTTGCGTCATTAGCATAGGCGAATACAGAAGGATTATGAGTATATTTTTTCGCGATTACAAGTTTATTTCCGGACGCGTGTGTTGATCGATGTGTGGATGTACGCTATTTCTTCTCCAAACACTACGAATGAAATGGCAGTCGTGTGGTCNCGCGTGTGTTGATCGATGTGTGGATGTACGCTATTTCTTCTCCAAACACTACGAATGAAATGGCAGTCGTGTGGTCAAAACGTCGGACTGGCGACTCTAGTGTAGCCTGAACAATCCCGCTTGCCTTCTGTATTTTTTAAGTCCCGAAACACCTTTGCTCCTGGCGGCCGCTGGTTGAACTCACCTCCCCCATGCAAGCGCGCCCCTGCTGGCAACGAGTGAACCAACCCACATGCATAAAACGACCGCGCCGATACCAGCGTGCCTAGCCGCCAACTGTAGAACTTCACACACTCTGGTAGTGGGCGTGGGAATTAAAGATGGTGGCAGACGTGGGAATTAAAAATAGAGGATGTAAAAGGAAAGACCTTAGCACACTTTGGAGGCGGATGTGGGAATCAATGATGGCCGCTTACAGCAGACGACGTCGACGGTGATGGAGGGCGTGAAAAGCAAGAGAGGGGTGGGTGTCAAGAGAGAAAATTATGGAGACTGGAAGGAATATGAGAAAATCTCCCGAGGGATAGAATGGATGGGAGGCAGGAAGGAATGAGATTGCATGAGAGAAAAAACAAGAGGCAAATATAAAGGAGACCGGAAGGAATATGAGAATACCCCCTGAGGGATAGAACAGATGTGAGGAAGGAACGACAGAGTGCGAGAAACACAATAACATCGGAATGAAAGAGCGGTAGAAATAGAATTGGAATGCAAGAGCGAGATGTGCCGAGGTGGAATGATAGAGCAGTAGGGAGAAAGGAAAATTCCCGAGGGAAAAAGGGAAATCCAAGATGGCCGCAACTGGCGAGAAATGACAGCAGGAGGTTGCCGCGTGACGTTATCCAAGATGGCCGCCGTGGCTGCCTGGCTCCTTGCCAGGACGTTAGGTGGCACTGAACTCTCCTTTTCCTACTACTAAAATACATTTATTTCTCTCTGTGACCAAAGTTTCCAGATGGGCCTAGTTCAATTTGAGCATCACGAGATGGCAGCACTAACCCGTGGCCGAGTCCGTCGTTGCATAAGAGCGAAGTACTGGAGAGTAATACTAGCAAAAATAAAATACGCCTTTTAAATATGTTATCCCAGACATCGTTTATTTGTGATATTTCACCTCTTTGGAGAATGCTGAAACTTATTTTTTCTCTGCGGAGTATGTTTACTGGTAGAATTAACCTCAATACGTCAGCCATTTCTTTCTACAATTGTTCATGAAGACGCCTTGTTGACTTTTATGTAAATACAGTCACGAGACATTCTTGAAAGACCGTCATGGTGACATATTTACTTACAGAATACAATTTCGCTCCGTAAAGTTAGTGACGCGGTAAATGTATTTACATAAAAACAGTAAAAAGTATATGGCTNCAGAATACAATTTCGCTCCGTAAAGTTAGTGACGCGGTAAATGTATTTACATAAAAACAGTAAAAAGTATATGGCCCTAGGAGTGTCAAGCGTTTCACTAAAGAGGACCGCTTTGCTTTTTTTCGCGAGACAAATCGACGGTGCTGCCCTCATTCGGTGTAACGTGATAACGACTTTATGCTAATTGACATGTGTGTGCTGAATATAATAAATGTTAATTTGAANTCGACGGTGCTGCCCTCATTCGGTGTAACGTGATAACGACTTTATGCTAATTGACATGTGTGTGCTGAATATAATAAATGTTAATTTGAAATGTTGGCCTGACTAAAATAGCGCTACTAAATGATAAGTATCGTCACAGTGCACTGACAGGATCGCCGCTGTTGCATGTCACACACACGCACGCACAAGCACACACACACACACACAAGGCTCCGCTTCATCCCTTCTGCAGAAATTCTTCGTTTTCGTGTCCCAATTTCACTTTGAGAGCTATTATTGTGAGTGTTTGATCATAGAACATTTACAAATTACCAGTTGTTTAATACTTTTGTATCTGATTTGCACTGTGTGTTATTTCTGCTTGTAAAAATGCAGGAACTTAGGCTTATTGATAAAATATAAATATGTTCTCGACTTTTTAAACTAGCAGATAACACACAATTGAAATTCATCACACAAATATTCAAGAACTCGTAAAATGTAAATTTCCTACAATCGAGCATTGCCAGTAATTACGATGAATCCGAAATTATGACATGAAAACGAAGAATTTCTGCAAAAGGGATGAAGCGGGGTGTGAAATGCTGTCGTGGGTCGTCTTGCACAGTATCTGGAATAAGGTATACAGTTGTCGTGGCACATACACGTCCTGCACACAACTCGCAGATGCAGTTAGAGCAGAGCTCAGTCCTGCATGATAACAGATCGCCACCAATATAACTCGGCTATAACAACAATAAGTTGGCATGGTAACCTACATTGATCATAGCACATTGTGTTCTTCTTAGGCAGAACAACTGTGTTGGAAGGATACACTGTAGCCGTGCTACTTTTATAAAATGTAGTGTACTTATATGAAATGGAAACACAAAGTGGTTCTCAGTCTACTATNCGTAGTTAAACACAAAGTGGTTCGGAGTGTACTGTAACTTTGAGGGCCCCGTCTACTTTATCATCTTCGTGCGTAACCATGCTTGTGATTGATTGCCAAAAATAATATTTAATGTGTGTCCAAAACTGTTAACATTGTGTGTGATGGGAGTTTCCCTCCATTGCTTTTTGCACAAGATTGTCAGAATCACTTTTTTTTGTTTTTATTACACAAAAGTAACAAAAAATAATTTGCACTCATAAAAGTTGCCACGATATGACTTATAATTATCTAAAGTGTATACATCACTCAGAAAGGTATTTTCATTAATATTTAACTTTTCATGAGGTAATATTTGTATGTTTTTTGATTTGCCATTGCATTTAAGTTTTTGTTAAATTAGTTTTGAAAAGGCCTCTTGACGTTCCTTATTTACGTGTCATGAATGGTCCGGTGCATTTTAAAAACATCAGTAAATTTTTATGTTTAAGAGTGGCCACCCAAAAATCTATGAAATTATTTATTTTAGTATCTGGCGAACTGTATTGCATTTGAATTGGCCGCAGGAAATACGGATTGCAGCAATCGAGTCGCTATAATACAACGGTGCTATAATACAACGGCGCTATAATACAACGGCGCAAGGAGTCCAAAGGCTGGTTCACAACCAAAAACCAAATCACAGAGCAAAGGACACACCATTAGAACAGTCGCACGACTAGAAATCTTGTGCGAAATGAGAAATTGATTCGCAGTTGAATGCTTATGTAGGACTATTATTTTTAGCTATTTAAGTTTTCGACGAGTCTGACGTCAGTTGTCGGTGTTGGTAAGTAATGTTTGCGTGTTGGTTGTCTTTACACACATGGAATGGATTTTGGTAACAGATTGTTATATTGTGCTTAAAACGGACAGTGATTAAAAATAATATATATATTTTTCTTTTCTTTAAAATTTTGCATTTGCGTTTATAAAGATGTCGATAACATTAAGAAATTTCTGCTAGTACACTTTTATACTCTGCTGTGATTGGCTGTTGCCCCACGCACCTGTGTAAAACTATGAAATATAACAATTTCGTTATGCACAATGTCAAGACCTCACATGCACACGACCTGCTATGTGCAATTGTGAATTCGAAAACATGGCGGTCAATTATGGTGCACAACATCAAAGTCCTATGGTTACTGTTAAGCTTTCTATAGTGAAGGCAGCTTAAGTGGGCGACGACGTGATTGGTGTGCGTGGTAGTGCGAGAGATGGGCGCGGCGATAGGCTGCTGTGGGTGACGTCACCCCCCCCCTCCTCAGGCAGTTCACTGACCTCTTGACGACTGCGGCATTCGACCTGCCGCCCGACCTCCGTCTAATGGGGCCGTGGAGTGGGATGTTGTTCCCCCACCCCGCGCCCAGTGGCACTCCCCGGCGTTGTCGTCGTCCAATTACCGGCCTCTCCCAGGCCGACGTCACACGCGGAGCAAGTTGCCGTCAAATGGGCCGGCAAATCTTGTCCGACACTCAGCACTCTCTGTCCCGAGGTAACTACACTCACTGACATATCACGCATTACTTCACGATACATAGGTGAGACTGCCGCACTGGCCGGCAACATGTCGGAACACCGTTAGCCAATCAGCTCTTCGTAACCTACGCCAACCGGCAGTCCAGCCAATAGGCAACCTCTTGCAGTACGCGGTAGCCAGTCAGACACAAAGCCCCTCCCCAGAGCTTCGCGCAGCCAATTGACATAACAGAAACCGCCACGCTACATCGTCCTTGTGTTCTTATTTACTCCGTGTCTAAGTCCTAGTTATTGTATAGGGTGGCAATATCCCATTTTGCGACTAACTTACTTTAATAACGGAATACAATATATATTAAAATGATAACAGGAGAATTTTATAGAGCCTCGTTCATTCTCATGAACTTAAATAATTATAAATGCTAGTATTGCTTTTTAACATCATAATCTAACATGTTACGAAGGCTGCTTGGTTTAGGCAACATGTCTCTGACTTTCATTTAAATAAGCAAATACACACAAAAGTTGACGACTGTATGAGCACATACGTAACAATTACCATAAAATCGTAAAGGAGTTAGAGTTGAAATGTATGAGATAAGCCTACAATTTATTTAAGATATTGCATCATGAGCGTCTACCTATTGATGTCACGCAGTAAAATGAGACATCCTCCCAATAATTGAGTTTTCATGTGCCATCTCTTCAACTGCTTGGTAAATAACAACGAACAGTGGAGTGGCTCTCTGTCCTTCCAGATGTCCTTCTCAATGCAGCGGCAATACACTACAAATTCGTTTGGCACCAAAGGTGTAGGGGAAAAAACGTGAATGCTGATTCTGAATTATTTTAATAGACCTGCAAGGTGACCTTGATGTATTTATTATTCACGCAAAGATGACTGTGAGGGACTCTGCATTCTGTTTCGTGACCTAACTCTTGAAGCTGCAGACGGGAATGAATTACTTAAACGTGGTCCAACTGAGCACGATTGTAAGGAAGAGTGATGCGAATAAGTAAAGCATTGGAGGGACGGAATGACGGCAGAATAAAGGCGGTAATGGCGTGTTTTCCTAGACGACACTCCCTTGCTGCTTGCTTTATCGACGGCAGTGAGTTACCTCAGCCGACGCCCTGGACGGCAGAGGTCAAGCAGCTAGTGGCGAAGAGCCGCGGCTGTTGTTATTTGTGGACCGGCGACACTGTCGTTTCTTTTCTTTCGAACAGCTTGGCGTGGCAGGAACGCCGTTGCCGGCAGAACGAAGATGCGTGTTGGCGGAAATTGTGCGTGGCTTCAGTGCTTTCTCACGCAGTGCGCACATTTGTCTACATCACAGTAGCAGCTACGAGGGGAGATTTCGCGTCCCCATTTACCTTGAAAACATTATTTGTCTTACAACTGATGCAATCCAAAATGAGTGAGTGAGTGAGTGAAGAGTTTTAGGCGGCTCTTAACATCGAGGTCTTGAGAGCCGATGAGGGTGAAAGGTGAGTTTGGAGCTGTGTCGGAATGCAAGTGCGGGGAAAACGGGAGATCCCAGAGAATACCCGCCGATCAGCGGCATCGTCTGGCACGATTCCTACATGCGCAAATCTAGGAGCGACTCCGCCGGGTGAACTGAGCACTTTTTAAAGACCTGCTTAAGATATACTTGCATGCACAGTGTGTATTCTTCCACCGTATGCAAAATTAACGTCGCCAAGGCCATGGTCGCCTTATCCTTGCGGCGGTCTAGTGAAACTGCGACATTATAACAAAAGTATACATTTGACAAAATTCTCACTCTTATATGCATTAAAAAAACAGAAAGCAAAATAAATAATTTCTTTGTTCACAAATGTCTACCTAACACTTGTAATTCAACGCTAAGGCATGAAACTAGCTTTCCTCCGTCGGTACCAACTTAACTGGGCGCATACCAGTGGCAAGTTCCGCTACAACTAACATTAACTTATACTCCAAACCTCAACAATTTGCGCGCTCTTGTTCACAACACTGTCAATGCTGTTTGTGGTTAACCCGTTCAGTCCGGAATTAATTTCCAAGCTCAAATGTTGCAATCGTTAGAATGGTTTGATGGTGACTGTACCTGTGTCGACCAGTGAACTAAGTGCTGCCTGGCCGGTAACCATTCACAAATGAGAGATGCAGAAACTTCAACAAATCGGATTGCTCGTAAAGAAAACGCCCAAAACACAGGCTACTAATTCCTTGTGTACAGTGCTGACCATAAATATCCTTCATGTGCAGCAGACTCTCGATCATGGACACAGTGAGCACTTTCTAAGCCCTGCTTATGATATACTTTTCTCTTAATTTTATATCCTACCAAATGTTAAATTTCCATTGACATGTGCCAGTCACATTGATGTCGTGGAATAGATTGAAACCTATATTCGTTACTAATATACCAAATCTTACTCTAACGCCTGTACAGAAAAATAACCTTGATTTGCCATAAATTTAACATTAGACACGCAGAACAAAAAGGACTTGGAAATGTTTTACTTGCTGCCAACTTAACTGAGGGTCACTATTCCAGTACGTACATGCACGGATAATGATTTTTTTCAAAGGTTGATTGCAAAAGTGCTAACTTTACCTTGAACAGTTTACATTACAATTAACGAATATGCATAGAACTCACATAGGAATGTTAATTTTATATATGTCAATAAAGAAATAAATTTATAATAGATGCACATTGCCAATTAGAAACTTCAAAGATGAAATTCGAACCTTGATGACAAAATTGCGAATATATTGCTTTACCACATTGTGAGACGCCTTTTTCTGAAAAATAAACGGCGTGGTCATAAAGTTCTAAGTTAAAGGGCCAGAGTGTTAGTAGTGTCTTTTATTGGTAACAGGAGAAAATAAATGTAATGTAAGGAAACGTAGGTGACACTGCGCTGACCGAGTGTGTGTGAGTCCTTGGCCAGGACGCGCTCCGCCATGGCGAGCCTGCATCGCTGGCGTGAGAGCTACTGTTACACATGTGGGACATTCGTGCATTCATTTGCTACTATTACACGCGTTATTCTTTATTTATTTGTTAACATTTCAAGATAATAATGATTTACCATACAAACATGGCGAACAAGAAGAGCGGTATTTGCAAGCGGCTGCTTTATTTATTATTTGAGTAAATGTTCATTTGAATGTTTAAGTTATATCCTGGCGTATTTTATGGAGACTATCAATGGGGGTGATCTAGAACATGACGTATGCATATTTGCATTGCTGCCACAGCAACTTTCAGTCCGCAAAAAAATGCCCCGTTTACAGTAAAGGACTATTATTTTTCCATTTACCGATAGGCATTTATAATAAACGTTTAATATGACAAATAATAATTCTGACTGCTGATGTAGTATCTTCCATGAATTATCTAAGATCCGTAAAACACGAGTACGACCTACTCGCTTCATTTTATTTTCCTGGTAGAAATTAACTATACATTTTACAAACAATGGTCACCTCCAAGAAGTAGTATCTCGCCACCTTTGACTTGGCAAACTTCTATTTTTGAACACAGCTGTACATGCTCTGCAGTAAATGTCGCTGGCCAGCTGGGGGTTGTGTTTGGGGTGGTTTCCGCGGCCCAGTGTGACGCAGTGGCATTTCACGTTACAGGGAAGGGGGAGGGGGCAGGCACTGTGCTACCTTTACTCTCCCCCTGGTCCCGAGACGCAGCTCTGGCCTTTACTGCTGCGAGAGGCCGCCGCCAAACTCCGCACTCTGCTGTGTGACGTTAGGCGAGTAATGGCGCGTGAGGCGATGTGACCTAGTTACATCGAACATTGTCAACACACGACTTAGAACAAGTCTGGTTTCAGCCGCTCAAGAAGGAGAGCTGCCTCTCTCTCTCCCTATACATGCACACATTATCGAAATTGTCAGAAAAGTACGATGTATGTTGCACGTGAAAGAAGAACGAGTGCGTTTTTTAAAATACTATACTACGGTAAAATTGATTTAAATGCTAAAAATTTAATTAATAAGAGTTAATTTTTAATCAAAATGTAAGCGTATCCTGACTCTGGAAGCTTCAAAAAGCAAGTTTCTCAAGAAAACCCTCGTCAAGTAGACCATCATAATAATTCATATAACTGCATGTAAAAATATTTATAATTAGGTCAAAAATGTTTTAATGATTAATTTAATAAACATTTACTTCAGTTACAAAAGCGCCATCTTCAGAGCTGATCAACACACTGAGCCCGCGACTAGCGCCCGTCAGTCACGCTTGCCTTCAGCAATCCTTCAACCCGCGTCAGCTGACTAAGTGTACACCAGACTTGGTTCACAACCTTTACCGGTGGAGCACGCCGGTTTTTTTAATCATTGCGGTTTTGATACCTGATAAAAAAAATTATCGGTGTCTTTGCTGCGAGAGAAATATTGCTGTGTGCTTGGACAAGAATGTAGGATCTTTCTCCCATCCCTTCACGTTATTACATCGATTTTTCTTTTAAATATTTAGAATCTGGACATGCTGGGATGTGTGATAAGAGATACGCAGTAAATGAAAAAGAAATATATATAACATTTGTGAATTTTTTAAAAATCTGTAAGGACAAGCATATGCTCATTTCTTTGTAACATAATACGTATTACTGAGGCACTTGCAGTGTTACCAAGATAGGCTAAACATATTTTCCAGGCAGTGATATATTAAATACCTTTTTTTAAGCTCTTTGTTCGGTACACCTAAAATAATTTCAAAAAAGTAACTTAAATAAATGTGACCTTCTGACTTCGAACCCGTAGCCGCAACTTCGCAATTCGGTTGTGAGCCGCTGCTTGCGTCACGGAGACCGCCATCAATCACTGCCGAGGAAGGTACCGGAGGATGCGAGAGTAAAGTGGGGAGGAGAGAGAGAGAGAGAGAGATCGGGAACTCGTCGAGGCGAACAAAGACGGTGTAACATTGTAACGCTGTGGCGGCAGTGTGGGCTGGCTAATCCACATCCGGCAACTCTGCGCAGGCGTTCACAATGGCTGGCTGCTCGTCCATCATCACCAGACACTTGGTCGTGCTCTCGTCATCGTCTGGCGAGTCCACGTCTGTCGTCTTGCCCCACATAATTATAGCGCGCCTGGCTGCAGAAGGAGGTATGACAGCAACACACCCATGACAATACTCCGGCGACCGTGATCATTTCACAGTCAGAGCGACACGTGAGGTGGCAGGGCGGGAACGGCGATATAACGCTTGCAGGGTCCTCCACTCCGACATTATTACGTCGCGACCACTTACACAGTTGTAATAAATGTAATGTGGTCTCGTTAGATCCGCTGAACGACTTCGAGGCGGGCATGACCTCGGGTTGGCTTGGCGCATGCGCGAGTAGTTGGTGGGGGTCCGCGGTGACTGACGGTCATTTTGCGCGCAGGAAAACATTTCTCGCCACTCATATGTAACAGGCGCTGATTTTTGTGCCAGGCGGAATAACTCGTCTAGATATGTCCAGTTAAGCCGTACAAATCTAGTATCCATGACGTTAATTTTATTTAATTTCCATATGCCAAAGAAAATATTACCCTCTAACGTAATGTATTCAGGTAAAACACACGACCCTGTCCTTGACACAGCTACGCGCAGATTCTTTTGTAAGTCATCTACGTGAAGTTAAGTTAAGTGTAGTTTCAGTTCAACGTCATGCAAGTGGACGGAGTGAGACTGGATCTCCTGATCTTAGTGGACTCGAACTTGAGATGCTGTTGCGATCAAAGCCAACGAGGTCCATGCATTATTTAAATTAAAATATGTCCACTGCCTGGAACGTTTTGTGCATTTACTCCACATGTATATCCATCGTCTTCTCCTCGGAATGAACAATGCTGTCTTCCAGATTCTGATGTCAAGTAACTGGAGCACATTGATGTCGTGCGCCGATACTCGTAGTGCAAGCGGCCTTGCAGTTTGTTTTGAAACATGTCATAATCCAGGTCAGACCGGAGTATTGTACTTTCAACGTATCTCGCAAGCTGCAAATATTGTTTCGAAGCATTTCGGCATGGTCAGAAAAAAAACTTAATTTTCAATATGTTGTGCATTATGCGAAACAACGGCATAGGGTCTTGCAGTGACGTTCGTTGAAAATTCCAGCAATAGAAATGCTGCGAGTTGCGTCGCACGACGACAACATTGCACGCCAGTCTAGAGGCGATGGCGCAGTTGGTACATGCTTCAGTGTCGCCCTTATCGCCTACTTGTTTGCGTGCCTCGAAAGCGGTAAATAGCGTCAGCCTTATTGCCGCTCTCTCACCGTTCCTAAGCCACTTTAGTTCTGATCCACTGTCGTGACTGGCTAACTTTAACGTGACATTCGTCCCAGGTGTCTGCCCGTTGATCAAAGCCGTGCATTGTCGGAGTGACGTCATGCAAGTTGGCCCAGTGAGGTGAGAAGATGTCTCCTCACAAGGACTCGTTGCCAACTACATAAGAAGAGCTACGGGAGTGCACATAGCATATAGACTTGCATGCAAGTAATTGTTTGTATAAAGCAGGCGGTTCTACAGCAAAACATCCTCTTGAAGACACGAGAACAGCGACCACAAACTGCGCACATCATATCTGTTCCTCCGCCAACGTTAAATGGCACAGTGAGGCCGGCGTGTACCGGAGTGAAGTAAGTCGGCGTTGTTACTTGGCGCTGGCGTTGACCTTGACAGCGGTGAATGCCGCCCCGGTAACGCACCCACTAACTGCGCTTGTTACGTTAGTGCTTCCGTGGTTCGTCTCTTAGACGTGGCCTTGAGGCATGCACACAGTATGTAGGCTGTCCATGGCCACCTCAGCACTTCTGGAAGCACTTCTGTAAGATACACTCGTATGCATATGTACAACTAACATTGTCTGTGCCTTACTAATGCAGCGATCAAGTGAAACTGTCGAATTATTAACAGTGTAAATATTGCAGACATTTCATAATTACTATGGTTATTGCATTTAAAATAGAAAGTAAAACAAATAATTTCAATATTCACAAATGTTTACTTGTCGCTTTTAATTCGACGTCAAGACATGGGATTACTTTCCCTTCCTCGTTACCAACTTTACTCGGTCCACGCCAAGTAGGAGCGGAGCAAGTTCCGGCCATGGCATGCAGTGAGGAACCACCCCAGCATTGGCCTGCAGTGACGCGGGGTTGGTGAGGATGGTCGGGTCGGGACTGGAGCCCGCGTCCTCCAGACTGCGAGGCCACCATCGCACCACCTCGCTCGACCGGTGGACACAGCGCTGCTACAGCTGGTCCATCACACAGCGAAGCTGCACGGCTCAGGCTGAGCCCTCTGACGTCATCTCCAGACTCATCAATCACTCTCAGCACGCTTGCTCTCATCAGAAGTCACGCCTACCTCACATTGCACGCCCTGGATACTACCAGAGCCGTGTTGTTACTCACTGTGTTACTCTGTCACCAGTAGCGGTGCTTCCACCCACTACAATCACAGTGAACCTCTCACCTGCCAGTCCCCGTTGACACTCTTGTTCGGTTCTTCTAGAAAGACGGACGATGGCTTGTGATAGTTGCTGGCCTTACTGGCGCTACAAGTATTTCAAAGTCTATTGCAGAACTGCCTTTTGTCAGGCCAGGAAACTAGAATAGAAATCACGGAGAAAATATGCGGGTTTTGCTCTTTTGATCGTACTCTGTCGAGTGACACAGCTTTCTTTCTTTTGCTTCGACTAGGCTGTAAGAATGTTTTTGGCTTTGATGAAGGATTTGTTTGGAAACTACTTGACAAATATTTTTTTAAAACACTACAAAACATTACAGTAAATTACACAGCACCTTAGCGTGGAATGTGTAGAATTAATGTTAAGTTTTAACAATCAAGTGTTGTAGACGTCGAATTATCTTACTGCGTGGTCAGCAGTATGATATNAGAGTTACAAGAAAATATTTGTCATCTAGTTTACAGAGATTTGTCGTTGCTAACAAGTACAGATATCTTACTGCGTGGCCTGCTGGTTGATGTCTGGTTCCTTCGGCGTTATATCATTATTCAGCTTGATTTTCCACTCCTGAATTTCATTTATGCACGTGAGGATGGGTTCTGCATAGCCAAGTGGCCTCTCGACAACTGGGAGGTCGTTGGTTCGAGTCCACTCCGCTCACGTGTGGTATTCTGAGGTGTAAACCCTCCCTTGGACATCAGCACAGCAGCAAAACTATGTTGTTGTTGTACATTCTGCGTTACTGTAAGTTCGTCTGCTGACAGGATATATTGTCATGTAACCGCATATTCAAACTTCGTGAAGCTAGACTTGGCCAGACATGAGCTTTCCTTCTCTTGTTTAGCGGTCTCCACCCGTATCTGTTGATGAGTTGTACAATCACGCCGTGTGGCATGCGGTATTGCGTCGCCATTAAAAACATCGTGTCACCTCCTGAGTTTGTGCAAGTAGACTTTCCTTTCTCCTGTAATCTCAATGGTTTGTATGCATCATACATGTGTATGACATACATGTCGCGACTCTCGGGCCTCATATCAACAACGACGTCAGCAAGTTGTCACGAGACTGCACCTACTTGTAATGTTTGATTGATGATTGATCTACGGCAATGCATTCTGGCAACAGCGCCAGTCAAGAGATACCCATTACACACACATTACACTGCCAGCTATTGGGAACCAGGTCAACCATCCATGATTGGCAATATGGGAATATTCACTTCCGTAGTAGTGTTACAAGGGACATAATCTCTAACCACGTGTTATTTTCGTTGTCATTTTGTCTGGAGTACTAGCATCTGGTTATTTAACTCGAAAAGCTAATCTGAGGAGTGTAATATTTTCCATCATTGATCCAAACCTTCCATCCTTTAAGAGGAAACTTCCATTGATATGGTTTTTCTACGTCATCAGTCGAACTGGGCCTCTGTCTTCCTCTTTTTCTCCCCTCGTGGTTGCCAAATTGCCATTGTTTTCCTTTTTTTATATTGCAATCTTTCAACGTGCCCATAGCATGCCACTTGTTTTTATTTTCATCTATTTAATTATATCTGGGTTTACTCCATTAGTTCCGTATTCTCTCAGTTTGTATATTTCAAAATTGTTTACTTTCTAGGTATTCTTGCGGTTCATAAGAAAACATTTCCCATTACTCTCAGCTTATTTAACTGTTCGTCAGGCAGTTGCCCAATTTCTAATCCAAACGAAACTACTCTTTTTATCATTTTCTTGTAGACTCTCTTANCCCCAACCATATACTTCTGATGATCTTGCCCCGTGACATGTCGAGAACTACAGTAAGCTTCCGTCTTTGTTTTTTTTTTTACTTTGATTCAGGTACTTTTGTTCTATATAATCCTTGGTCTCCTGTCGTTGCTCAAATATATTATTTTTGCCGCTTTGTTTGTTACGTTTCTTGTCTCAGTACATCATTAACATCACCTATACTCCAACACATTGTTTTATCTAAATTCAATGTTAGCCTGCAATTCTCATAGTCCTCTTTGACTTTCCTGCTCATTTACTTGAGGTTTTGTTCCGTCTGTTCCGTCAACTGTTGATCGTCAGCGAATTGTAGTGTTGATACTGTTGCACGAGCCTGGAGGTGAATGCTGACCTTAATTAAACCACCCGATCACCACCCGCTGTCGGTTAGAGGTCACGTGTGTGTGTTTCCGCGCTGCCAGCAGCCGCCGTGGATCGCTGGATTATACTCGCCACACACACACACACACAAACTGTACTCGGCGGGGTACAGGGCCTTATCAGGTACTGTGTTTTAGTTGGGCAGACTATGCAAATGGCCAGGGTGCCTGGTGGGAGGAGGGTGCAAAACGTAAATAAACACTTTTTATTTTTACTCTCGATATCTTTATTATTTGAAGTAAAAATCAAGCTATGAAGTGACACACTTTAAATGTATTTATTGACTGCATGCGGCTTGTCCCCAGTAGCAAGTGTGCCTGCGTATTTGTGCTCCCGAAAAAAATAATGTGCTTACAACATTACATGCATAAAAACCCCAATTTGACAGCAGCAAATTTTTACTTTACAAATAAAGTTAAAAAAGTTCACTTTAATAATACGTATTTTACTTAAAACTGTGCCATACTAGCGATTAGTAACGCACCTTCTTCTTCTATGTTGTTGACATTCGCATCGACTGTGAAATAATATATTATAATTTATAGACAATCGTTAATATTAATTTAACTATAAAACGATTGAGTTATATGGCGTATTGACGAAACCTACAAACATGTCTTACGCTAGTGATTTCTCAAAGGTTATTCAGCGCGGACATACATTACTAACTAACATTTACGTTTAAAAGAGACGCGCGCATCCACGTCTTAACCAGGGAATTGAACCCAGAACTTCTAGTGCTCCAAACTGCTAAGCGGTCTCGACCATCATTGGACTGCAGTGATGAAGTAGGGGAAGTCCCCAAAATATGTTTTTGTAAAATTAATGCTGGGCAGCCCCCCCCTTTTTTTTTTGTATATTACACAGTGATAGAACATCGAAAAATCGTTTCCAGGCTTATCGACGGGTAGCGACGCACGAACCCCGCAAGTGCACGTCACTGTCGCCAACATCGCAAAACTAACGGACGAGACAAACGTAACTCGCAGAGCGGATGGATATTGTGCTTGGCGAACGAACTCTGCGTCGCTTGCACGCCATAGCATAGCGCTGTGTGTGGTCGTGCGTGCATTCACACGACATTCATAACACGTGTCGCACCCTACCGTTGCTGCGTAATGCTTCTGGCTCCTCGGAATTAACTCTCAGCTGTTTTACCGCTCTATTCTGTTACGCCACCCATGTCAATTCCTGCATTCTTGAAGAAGTTTATATAATCTAATTTGAACGTAAATAAGCTGATCTAGTCTTCATGAGTCATGTGTGAGTAACCATCCTAATATCGTTTAGCAAGCTGTAGAGAAGGAATTCATTTCAGCTAACGAACGCTTTGGTCGCCGCATTGCTGTGTAAAAAAGCGCACGAGGTTTGTGTTTTATCGCTGTGTAAAAAGTTTTCCTGTTAAAAGAGAGCACAGAGGACGTCTTGTTTGTGGAAGTGAAGCGGCAGGATGCCCGGGTTCTGTAGCTCGCGGGGTGCCGCTGCTCGTTTCTTGCTTGGAAGTATAAAACTTGTAAGCTGTAAAAAAAATATTCTCGACCGAGTGGGATCGGTGACGGGAGCTGAAAAATATGATAGGATCTGAGACTGAATGGTATAGATACCAGCAGCGCCTGATAGGTAGGCCTCAACTTTACAACTGCCCTACGTCTGCTGGGCGGGTTGCATGCTAAGTAACGCCAGGAACAGCAATGGAATGATGATACACGTGCGTGTACTTACTTCCTCTGTGCTAGTATTAGAAAATGCCGGGGAACGCGTAATTAGTTTTTTGTCAGTGATTTTGTTGTACTTAATTCTGTACGTTGCCTGCTATATGGAATATGTGCGTTTGCCGATAGCACTGTCATACAATGTGGATAGGACTTGAGGTTAGAACACTGTGTTTGCAGATATGTGCTTTGATTTGTCTGTACACTTCCTCTCAATGAAGGACACAGTAAGGGGGTGGGGGAGAGGATGTACAGCGGTCACAAACCCCACAAACTCTTACGTAGACATGGAACCGTCCTGTTATTGTTTTTATATAGAAATGAGATCATCTTATAACTATTTAAAGTACTGATTTTATTTAATTAATTAAATACTGTTTCTTACATTTATTATGAGACAGTTTCCCCCTCGGAAGTCCAGACCTATGCACTTTCAAGGTGAGAAAATCCCCCCCCCCCCAATCATGACTACTTTCTCTACCAAACATTCTGCTTCTAACATATATTTAGTGATACTAAAATATATTCATGTTGATATCGTATTTAATTCATATAAAACGGCGCGGCTGTTGAAAATGCAAACATAGAAAAAGATGCGTTCGTCACTGTTAACCAAGTGATAGTGGCATTTGTATTGGCACTTGTGAATGTTGGAGACGCTCATAGACGACAACCGGTCCACCTCGTCTCTGGTCTGGTGATAGCAATGTGCTGTGAGAGCCAGTAGTAGAGGCTGGTGCTGCAGTGTAGAGTGGCGCGCTCTGTCGCCGACACAAGCAACTAGCGCAGCAAGACGCCGCCGTGCTGCGACGCTAATTGGCGAGGAGTTGCTAGCAGGGCGGGGCTGGTGTTCGCACGACACTCTGCTAGCGACTACAGGTCAAGCACAGCCAGTAGGCAACTGGCTCATGTGAGGGCAGGGAGAGGGACTATGCCACCCCTCCCTGGAGCCCCGGCACAATTGTACAAAAACAAACCCAGTGATGGCGCCCCGGCAAAGATCATGGATAACGAAGTTGAATAAATAAATACGGAAAAATGCACGGAAACTAAATATGGAAGTAGTACTTGAGGAACGAACCTTGTTAAAGACGACTCGGCGTGAAAGCGGTACTTGAGACATAAGGACATGACTCCGAACGGAAGGATCGGCGGTGGAGGGGCCGGGGGTTGAGTAAGGAAGTACAGCCCCCCCCCTCACCGCTTACGTGGCGATATGCATGTCATAAATGAGGGGATGGGGGGAAATGTTAAAAATAATGTGCTCCGACAACAGGAAGATATGGGTCAAAATAAAAATATTGGGGAGATCAGTAAAAGCAAAGGATAACTTCTACCCCATGCATCTCCCAGATATGGCACAGTTGTAGGGGTGGGAAGTCACACATGCGTGGCTCAGACTATAGTTGAACACTTTCGAAAGCATAAGATCTATATGTATCCACACCGTTTATTCTTCTACCATATGTAACATTAACATTGCTGTTGACATTGTCACTAACCTTGCAATTTATTCATACGTCAATCAAATGGAATAGTAGAATTATTTGAAGAGTGAATATTATAGACATTTGCTGATGACTGGGCGCAAGCCTGTCAGTAAGCCCATTACAATACACTCAGGCAACGGCAGTCACATTCTTCAAAGATTGACTTCAAAAGATCCCAATTAACCGTGAACAGTCTATAGTAATAATAGTTACAAATATTTTTAATAATTAATAAAAATATTAACTTTCGTGGCAGATGTATTACTGTAGCAATATAAATGCACACTGAAGACTTTATTCCATCATGCAAGAATGTAACAGCTGATGGTAAATTAATAAAGTACAATCATATGAAATACTTACAGTCCTTATATGTTCAGACATTCTAGCTGGAGCAAAATCTGTTTCACTGACTCGTAAAAGCACATGTAATAAATGTTGGAAATGTTAGGTGCAATCCGTCACGAAGAACGCTATTGTATATATTTTCCTGTTGGAATCGCTCTTTCCGTGGACAATTCATTTCCACGATAGTGTCGAGATGCAGTGAAGATGCGTAGTGCAAGCAGAGCTCAATGAACGACTGGCTCTTGTAGGGCGCAGAATGCAGTGCATACAGTACTGCATTCTGTGCCTCGACGTCTCACACTGAGGTAGTAGTGTTGGCAGCACAGTAGAGCGCGCCTAGTGCCGCGGTTGCCGCTGCCTCGTGCCACATGGCGCCGCCGCAAGCCCGACAGATAATTGGCTGCGAGGCGCGGTAATTACTCACAGTAGCGCGACCCACCAACCGCGGCCTGGCTAGTGGTGACACGAGCCGAGCTCCGGCTCAGCCAATCAGCGCTGCTTCTCTGCACCCGGTCTCACAGACTGCAGGTGAGGTAGACCGCTTACTCGTCTTCTGCGCATGTGCCCAACATTTATCTATCCCACACCAACATATTAATAAGATACTTTTACCAAGATGATTGTAATCAAACTGCATTACAAATAGGTTGGAGGAAGTATAAAAACATCTCAAGCACTTCTTTACTAACCTCAAATCCAATCCACGTCGTTTTTGCTGGTCGTATTGGCAGAAGAGCAGCTCAATGTTGGGACACGGGGACTGATTGTGCGCAGCCAGCGAGAGCGCTCTACCTCATCCTTAGTGTATGGTCGGTATGCATATCGGCAGACGTTACCAGTGACACCAACTTATAAAACACTTCCGGACACTAAATGACTATTAAGGGGCTCCCTACTTGTACATTGTAAGCATCTGTGTCTAACAGTTAGAACACCATAGACGCAACGCTAATGACAGCAAAGGGTGTCCTTATGATAGCCTCTTTACTGGCCGGAAGTTTTTGTAAATAGCGGAATAATTATGTTTGGTACACAACACGTAAATAAGTAAACAATTGTTATAGTTGTTATTTTATTAGCATATTATCATTTAAAATAATTGAACCTTGTCAAGCACGACGAAACATTTGTGGAGGAGAATGTACCTGAGATAAGGGTATTTCATTGGCTCCAGCAAGACGTGCTTTTGCTTTTCAAATCAACTGTTCTTTTCATAAAAATTTTACTGACACCTCGTAATACGTCGACTACTTTCTAAAAAAAAGAAAAATATTTCCCCCTCCTTATCCCGCACTCAACGAAGGCTGTTATCGGTTTCATGGAAGGTAGGTAAATTACAAGTATCGGTAATTTTGGCATAGGTCTATTAGTTTTCCGTTTCGTAAGAGTTCTTGGTACCATCACAAACATGACAAAAATCACAGTTAGTTGCATAGTAGCTACTAGAAGTCCTTAATTTTTCAAACCTCAACTGTAAATTATACTTTAGAATATTTTTAAAATTAAATGTCGGTCTGGTTTAGTTCTTGTGTTTTACGTCCACTCAAAGGTCTTCCTTATAGCGAAAAAAATTTGTAATCCTTATTTGGGCTACAATACAAATTTTTATATTTTCAGCTACTGGGGTTATGTTAGACTCGTCCTTTTTTTATTTCATCATTGCCGGCAAAGCATAAAGTGAGAGTTAGTTTGCATTTGGATTTTCGTTTATGGTTTTTACAAATAAATTGACGTAGGACTCTTGAGACAATTACAAATCTGCAAGAGAACAAGGACCTGTTACAATGCTACTTGGTCTGAGGTAAAACTGTTCACCGCCCAGTGAACAGATAGCTGAAGCTCGAGTTTGCATAGAACTGTGGAGTCTACACAACACGTCACTGAGCCCGCGAGATATAACAGGCTCTAACTACATAGCCTTCGTCACATAGANTGATATCACTCCTTGAATGCAATATTGTCATATTTCAAAATTTCTTATATACGGCAAATGAGTAAAATAATTGTGGCTTTTTAACGAATTTTCAAAGTACCATATGTAGGCAAGGGAATCTGAGGTATTAAAACTGTGTTAATATATACCAGTGTGCAACTCAAAACTGTTAAATAATCATTTGAAACATGAATCGATGTGTTGTAGAAATCGAACATTCTTGCAGTGTTCTGAAATGCCCGATTTTGAAACGACTGTACAGCTAAAATGAGCGTAACTTGAAATGCAGTGATTAGTTATTCGGTAATTAACACATTTCAGTGGGTCAGGTGAGATTACGTGGTCAGGTAAAGTAAACGCATGTAAATTTTTGATTACTTTTTAATGCATTATTTTCTACTCACGATATTTAAATGAAAATTCCACGGAAATATTTATGTTAGTGTAGAAGCCTGAGAGAGATATAGAGATAGGTACATCGAGAGAGAGAGAGAGAGGGAGATAGAGAGAATGTGTGTGTTAACAAGTGAGTGAGAATGAGAGAGAGGAGGAACAAAGTAATCTCCACTCGTGCACGGAAGCCACACGAGAGAAGAGTCGTGTGGTTGTGCTGTGTTGGTAACACGGGCGCCACATGTGATGTCAGCACTGCTTGCTAGAATCCTGCTACCAGATGTGGTCAGCAGTTTGGTTATCCCCCCCCCCCATAACTGTTCGTCGTTAAACATCAAAGGCTCGATGGCTATCGTAATAAGTCGTCACTTGAATAGCCACGCGTTCTCGTGGAATATTCTAGCCGAGCCGTGCGAACAGTGTTGTTGTTGATGTACATTGCGGTCTCGAGTAACAAGACTAAGACACTTATTTCCTGGATCCTGCTAGTCGCTACCAACTGCCACCACTGCAGAACGACGGGTTGTTTTACGAGATAATAAAGCAGGTCTGCCTGTGTTTCCTCTAGAAACTGTTCACTTGGTTAACCACTTTTCCCCTCACTTCCTGTTCTGCGACACCACTTCCATGAGCAATCGGAAAAATATACCTACCCATCGTTCAAATTCCTAGTAAAATAAACTAGCGATATGCGAAAATTGCAGCTGTTTTTATTTACGCTTGTGGTTTTCATGTCTGTAATACACTGGAGAGCCAAAAAAACTGGCATAGGCGTGTGTATGCAACTAACAAAGGTATGGAGCCAATCAGAGCAACGCGATGCGGTCGGCAGCTAGATCGGTTACTGCTGCTACAATGGCAGGTTATCAAGATTTAAGTGAGTTTGAACGTGGTGTTATAATCGGCGCACGAGAGATGGGACATAGCACCTCCGAGGTAGCGATAAAATTTGGATTTTCACGTACCACCATTTCACGAGTGTACCGTGAATATCGGGAATCCGGTAAAACATCAAATCTTCGACATCGCTGCGGCCGGAAAAAGATCGTGAACGAACGGGACAAACGACGACTGACGAGAATCATTAAACGTGACAGACATGCAACCCTTTCTCAAATTGGCGCAGATTTCAATGCTGGGGCATCAACAAGTGCCAGCGTGCGAACTATTCAACGGACCATCATTGATATGGGCTTTCGGAGCCGAAGACCCACTCGTGTACCGTTGTTGACTGCACGACACAAAGCTTTACGCCTCGCCTGGGCCCACCAACACCGCCATTGGACTGTTGATGACTGGAAACACGTTGCCTGGTCTGACGAGTCTCGTTTCCAATTGTATCGGGCGGATGGACGTGTACGGGTATGGAGACATCCTCATGAATCCATGGAACCTACATGTCAACAGGGGACTGTTGAAGCTGGTGGAGGCTCTGTCATGGTATGGGGCGTGTGCAGTTGGCATGAAATGGGACCCCTGATACGTCTAGTTACGACTCTGACAGATGACAGATACGTAAGCATCCTGTCCGATCACCTGCAGCCATCATGTATATTGTGCATTCCGACGGAAGTGGACAATTCCAGCATGACAATGCGACACCCCACACGTCGAGAGTTGCTACCGAGTGGCTCCAGGAACACTCTTCTGACTTAAGACACTTCCATTGGCCACCTAAATCACCACACATGAACATTGTTGAGCATATCTGGGATGCCTTGCAACGTGCTGTTCAGAAGAGATCTCCATCGCCTCGCACTCCTATGGATACCACCGCCTGCCGGAAATTACCTCCAAAGCTACAAAACTGTACGTTTAATTTCCCAACACACGTCTGAAAATGTATGAAATCCTAGCAAGTTACTTACATCAAAATTTACTTTTAATGTTATTTTCCTTTAAACTTGCCCTATAAATGGTACATTAATACTCGCAAATTACCTATACATAACACAAAAATGCTGCCTATACCAATTATTTAATAAGTATGTAAAACATTTGCATGTGTATAAAAATGTAATAATTCGATATTGCTATCGAACACTGATGATTTAAAATATTTTTCAGTCGATTAAATGTGTTTCCCACCACGTAGTTTTGAAGAAAGACATAATTATACTACTTTTGAATGACACACAGTGAGGCTTAATAATTATTTTGTCGGCGTATGTAGTTTATAACATTTTAATGTCAGTGTTTCCTCTTTCAAGAAGAGACTAAATCTCACGTCACTTAGCTTTCCTCAGTCAGCCCTTAGGGTAGTTCACGGGCCCATGTACTTTCCATATACTGCCTTGAACAACCAGACACCTATAACAGTACAAGATGATCCATTTGAGATGCCACCATTTTGTAAATACGAATAAAATNACACCTATAACAGTACAAGATGATCCATTTGAGATGCCACCATTTTGTAAATACGAATAAAATGTTACTTTCAACTCTTTTAATTATATAAAATTTGCATTTTAATTTATGTTAAAATGTATCAAAACAATGTTTTATTTCATTTCAATAATTAACAAATAAGAAACGAAATTGACGTGCCAAACGTATATTCTACTGCATAACATCACAGTTCCGTTTGCACAAATGCTCGTACGAGCTCGATGGGAAACTGC
The DNA here is from genome assembly GCA_002778355.1 of Clitarchus hookeri. NCBI lineage: Eukaryota > Metazoa > Arthropoda > Insecta > Phasmatodea > Phasmatidae > Clitarchus > Clitarchus hookeri. Next base: position 398,397 of record NQII01000743.1, read on the forward strand.
CGAACCTGTACGTGTGAAACCATCTTTAAGGAAGGCAAACAAAAATAAATATGAAACCCTAGTGGACGTTTACGTCAATCAGGCCGTGAGAAAAGCAAGATTATTATAAAATATGTTTATTTTGACAGTTTCAGTCCCTAACCGGTTTACATTTTTTGCTTGTTTTATTTTTGCTGTGCTACATGCAGCTGTTATCTAGGGATATTATATAAGTTGTAGCTAGCTTGAATACTTCGTTTGCAGTACAGATCTACTGGCAGCTACGACACGCCGGAAGTGAGTTACCTGTATTCACTATGCACGACTACCAGTTCTATAGGTGTCTGTGTTCACGTTTACAGCCGTCCTATTGGATCATATAACACTTACCACACCGAGCGAGGTTCGCTACTGGTCGGCTCTCCACTAGTGTAATGCCGAGTTGAAAGTGTCCCAATCAAATGTTCTTTCCTAGATATAATAATATACAATATATCCTGCTCATTTGAGTGATGTACACTTAGAGTGTTGTAAGTATTACGTTGCAGTGAACGTTGCTGATGAATTAATGATCTCCGGCCGTGTCGTTTTNTACACTTAGAGTGTTGTAAGTATTACGTTGCAGTGAACGTTGCTGATGAATTAATGATCTCCGGCCGTGTCGTTTTGTGCACCTTTGCCGGACCACATTCCTACATAAATTTTCAATAGCCTGAAAATTGCGGGTAAATTAAGATTTATACATTCGTAAACACGTCAGGGGCCGCTGTTTCCAAGCGGTTAGACTACTCGCCTCCCACNACACTTAGAGTGTTGTAAGTATTACGTTGCAGTGAACGTTGCTGATGAATTAATGATCTCCGGCCGTGTCGTTTTATGCACCTTTGCCGGACCACATTCCTACATAAATTTTCAATAGCCTGAAAATTGCTGGTAAATTAAGATTTATACATTCGTAAACACGTCAGGGGCCGCTGTTTCCAAGCGGTTAGACTACTCGCCTCCCACNGGTAAATTAAGATTTATACATTCGTAAACACGTCAGGGGCCGCTGTTTCCAAGCGGTTAGACTACTCGCCTCCCACCAAAGCGAATCGGGTTCAATCCCCGGCCGGGTCACTCCCGCATCTTCGCAAGTGGGAATCGTACCGAACGATTCCGCTGGTTGTCGGGTTCTCTCGGGATCTTCCCTTTCCCCGCCTTTTCATTCTGATAGCTGCTCCATTCTCACCTCATTTCACCCTCACCGGCTCCAATACCTCGTTGTTTAGAGCCACCCAGACCGCTGAACTCAACTAAACTCATCAAAACGAAACAACAAAAACTCTTATTAATTTGCTTCAACTTGGTGTCTTGTGGCATGGTTCTTCTTTTTGTTTGAAAGTGATGTTGTGGAAGGTACGTGAGATACGCCTAACACTATTCAACATGTGAAACCCTGCCTTGTCAGTGTGCCGGCGCCGCGCTAGAGAGCGGCACAAGTGAGCTGCAGATAGTAAGGCCAGGGAGTGTGGTGCTCCAGGGGGGGGGGTGGAGTNCCCCCCCCCAACTAGAGTAGCTGGCTCTACAAATCGTCTCTCGGACAGGCAAACATGGCCACGCCCTGCCATTCTCACCGCTGCTGGGTCACGAACACACTCGCGAGGGCGACCACGCTCACAAGTCAGCCACAGATCCAACCATCCTTATGCTGCTCCATCTATCAACTGTACTGTCATATGACAGCAGTTATATAGTTTTCACTTGTCTACATATTAAGTCTTTCACGAATGATTATTCTGCGCACAGCCTGTAACTAGAGACATGCATATTTAATGGCTAGGGAAAAAATTTCACGACCAGTTGTATTTCATAACACTTTAGCTCAGATCCACTTTTGTGATTGGGTGATCTGGATGTCACGCGTCTTAAGTGTCTGCCCACGAATCAGAGACGTGCAGCATTGGAGTAACTTAATTCTGATTGGCCAGTCAAGTAATGAAATGTCTTATCACAGACACACGCCGCCAATAAGCAAAAGGAAACTGCTGGTACGCTCGTGTAGGGTATTGAAATATAGCATCTGTGGAAATCTTTTCGCGAAATTCGGGTGTACCTAGTGATAAGACATTTTCTTAATGCACCAATCAAATAAAATCGATTTTTTGCAAAGATTTTTTTCCGAGAAAAGTGGGTCGAGTCACGAGCATACGCAGCGATTACAGCGCTACCTTTCGTCGAGTTTGGAAACTAGCATCAACAGCGCGGTGAATTTTTCTATTGGCTTCTCTTCCTTTATACTTTATTTATATTTACTGCTTCCAGCTGCTAAAAAGCCGTTCGGTACTAGGACTTGGAATTCTGCTACTGACAAAGTTTACTGCATGACGCTTGAGTACTTTTGTACGTATCTGCAGCGTATTTTCTGAGACAACGCGCTTTGAAAAAGTCCTTTAAAACTACATTGGAGTGTTCCAAAATAGTGTTTGTGATGTGTGTGATGTGTTGAAAGCAGCAAACAGGCATTGTCAGAGTGTGTGTTGTTTTCGTAGATCAGCACATTAGACGTAGGTGTAATAGTTTCGTGAGGAAATATACTGGAANTGAAAGCAGCAAACAGGCACTGTCAGAGTGTGTGTTGTTTTCGTAGATCAGCACATTAGACGTAGGTGTAATAGTTTCGTGAGGAAATATACTGGAAGGCAGTTGAAGTGCAAGGCAGGCAGGTTCCTTAAGGAAGTGCCCTCCCCTCTCTCTTTGAGATTTATTTTTGTTTCACTGTAGCTTCCTTTTCATACCAAATATTTGAAAAGAGAGCTGTGAGGTTTTACGGCATATCTTAGCAAATATTTTTTAGCCCACAATATTTTGGTCATGTAGTACTTTTGCATCTCTAAACCGTAATGAAGATTAACAAATTATTTATTCATTTTCAGTCTGACATGAGAAACCACAGACTGGAATAAGTCCACTCAGGTTGCAATAATAGTGGAAAGCTGTTCTGTGTACTAGTAAGGTTAGAATGTTAAGTAATAATAATAAAGACAAGCGTATGAGCAGTGTAACTACTGAGCGAGGATGTGGTGACGTAGTGTGGTGTGCTCGTGTTGCAGTGACGGGGAGACCAGAGACCTCGCAGGACGCAGACTACATGAACGACAACGAGGAGTACGACTACGACGAGGAGGAGGAGGGGACTGCAGTCAGCGAGGAGCCACCGGCGCCGGTCGGTCCTCCAGTCATCACCAGCAAGCCGCTCACTGTCAACGCCAAGCCTGGGGAGACGGTGTACCTGCCCTGCGACATCCGCAACCTCTGTGAGCAACACACCCGCCTCCCTCCCTCTCTCTACACGCCTGCCTCCCTGCTCCCTCCCTCTACGCACCCTCTACACGCCTGCCTCCCTGCTCCCTCCCTCTCTCTACACGCCGGCTTCCCTACTCCCTCCCTCTGCGCTCCCTCAACACTCCCTCTACACGCCTGCCTCCCTGCTTCCTCCCTCTACGCACCCTCTACACTCCTGCCTCACTACTCCCTCCCTCTGCGCTCCCTCTACACGCCTGCCTCCCTGCTTCCTCCCTCTACGCACTCTCTACACTCCTGCCTCCCTACTCCCTCCCTCTACGCACTCTCTACACTCCTGCATCCATATTGCCTCCCTCTACGCACCCTCTACACGCCCGCCTCTCTGCTCCCTCCCTCTCTCTACACGCCGGCTTCCCTACTCCCTCCCTCTGCGCTCCCTCAACACTCCCTCTACACGCCTGCCTCCCTGCTTCCTCCCTCTACGCACCCTCTACACTCCTGCCTCACTACTCCCTCCCTCTGCGCTCCCTCTACACGCCTGCCTCCCTGCTTCCTCCCTCTACGCACTCTCTACGCGCCTGCCTCCCTACTCCCTCCCTCTACGCACTCTCTACACTCCTGCATCCATATTGCCTCCCTCTACGCACCCTCTACACGCCCGCCTCTCTGCTCCCTCCCTCTCTCTACACGCCGGCTTCCCTACTCCCTCCCTCTGCGCTCCCTCAACACTCCCTCTACACGCCTGCCTCCCTGCTTCCTCCCTCTACGCACCCTCTACACTCCTGCCTCACTACTCCCTCCCTCTGCGCTCCCTCTACACGCCTGCCTCCCTGCTTCCTCCCTCTACGCACTCTCTACGCGCCTGCCTCCCTACTCCCTCCCTCTACGCACTCTCTACACTCCTGCATCCATATTGCCTCCCTCTACGCACCCTCTACACGCCCGCCTCTCTGCTCCCTCCCTCTCTCTACACGCCGGCTTCCCTACTCCCTCCCTCTGCGCTCCCTCAACACTCCCTCTACACGCCTGCCTCCCTGCTTCCTCCCTCTACGCACCCTCTACACTCCTGCCTCACTACTCCCTCCCTCTGCGCTCCCTCTACACGCCTGCCTCCCTGCTTCCTCCCTCTACGCACTCTCTACGCGCCTGCCTCCCTCCCTACTCCCTCCTTCTGCGCTCCCTCTACGCACCCTCTACACTCCTGCTTCCCTGTACCCTCCCTCTACGCACCCTCTAAAATAACTGTTTTGACCAATAATTTTTTTTTCAAACATAGAAAAATGCCCTTTCAGGTTCTCAAATGTGCAAAGTAGATTCAAGGATCCACTATGCGGGAGCCTTAACGTCCGCGAATCATCAAGGCGGAGTCTAGCATCCGAGCCAGGATCCAGCGGATCGGANACCATTCTTGACCCCGCCGTGACCATAAACTTGAATAACCTTGAACCCCAACATTTTTTAGAAAAAATATGTTTAATAATGTATATATTAAAGATTATAAAAATAATTTAAATTTTTTTTAAGAAACCTACATTTCCGGAGGTCTCCCCTGCACCACGTCCAGCAGAAGACTGACCCCCCTTCCAACTAATTGTATTGTATTAACACTCCCCCCACTTCCACCACCCCTTCACAATCATAAAAAATCGAGAAAAATCGCAGAAAACCGAAATAAATCTAAAACCGAGGAACATATAATGTCAACATCACACTCCTCCCACTCAACCCACCACCCCCTCCCTCAACCATACCTCCCAATTAAAAAAATCGAGAAAATTCGAAAAAATCGAAAGAAATGTCTAAAAATCGAGGAAAACAAATAACATTGATGACTCTGATGTTGGGTGCCAGTGACCTGATTCCAAGAACCTTAAAAACAAAAAATCTAGAGAAAATGGTAAAAAATTCGAATAAATTCATAAAAGTCAACGAACTTATTATATTACCGACTACAATCCCCACATTGAATGTTGGCGACCTTAACCCCAATTACCTTGACCCCATGCCTATGACCTTGAATGATCTTGAACCCCAAAAAATCGCAAAGTTTCCCAAAAAATTAACAATTCTAAAAATTTTTTCAAAACAAATTAAAATTCCGAAAATTTTGTAAATTACATTTGAAGACGGTTATAGAGAATCAGTGCTGCAAATTTTAGAATGTGTCTTTAAAATATTACTCCGAGTAAACTGACAGTGTCAATAATATGTGAACTCTCACATGTACACAAAATTTCAGTACTCTTATACTTCTGCACGATGCGAAAACATTGCAAATTAAAAATAATTTATTAAGTTTCTGTAGCTTAAGACAATGATTCATGTACTGTACAGAGGGCCATCGCTCGTATCAATATAATTTAAATAAAATATGTAGACCAGCATTCCTACCAACCATATTTAATACGATATAACCTAACCACACGACCAGATATTTCAACCATCACAAAATATCCACTACCACACGATCATGTCATACTGGTTGCATAGACAGATTAAACAAAAATAACACCACCACGTCGCGAGACCATTTCTATCAGTAATACTNCCCCCCCCATATCCACCAAAATCATTCCAATAATACAATCCATACGATATAACAATTCCTTTACATGTCTTGTAAATCTTACTCAAATGATTGCTTTGCTTCTAGTAAGTGGCGCACCACACCCATCACATCGTTGCAGTTCGAAGGCCAGTCCTTTCCAACATTTGCTCTCTACACACCATCATTTACTATTAAAATTACTGCCATAACAGCCACAGTTGTTTTTATCGCAGCTTCAGCTAATCAATGAAGGTATATGTATATACATATTCTCCACACACTGTTTCACACAATCAGTGGCTTGCTTTGTCTTCAAGCAAACATGAATTCATACACTTTGCTCCTGCAGATCGACTCCTGCCGAGATGTTACTGACTGCTGGTTGAATAACAACTAACCTCTGAGTCATGAATATATTCACTTATATATGCAGATAATTCATCACGTTTATTGAATGTCGTGTTGGGTGAGAGAGTGTGATTTGGGCGTCTCTTAAGAGCGAGGTCTTGAGACCGATGAGGGTGATTGAGATGAGTATGGATCAGCGCCGGAAAGAAAGGGCGAGGGAAACGGGAGACCCCCGAGAAAACCCGCCGATCAGCGACGTCCGGCACGATTCCCACATTCGGTCGTATTGGGTAGGTATCAACCATTTGTCATAAGACGCATGGTCGATGCTGTTTGACAAGCTATTGCCCGCATTCTCGAGCTAAACACGAACAGACGCTGCATAACTCACCATCCATACCGCTAACTTCGATGCCCACAAGCATGTCTCCCCGTTTGCGAAGCATTTCGCAAAACTTTTCAAGAACCATTCATTCATTGTTTGAACTTGCCCTCACGAGTCACTCCACGGAACACGCTGTGAACGATCCATCTAATTGGAGGAACAACTCTGGTTGTGATCTTTTCAGGAGCCCGGCTTATGCTAACATGCGGCCTTCTACCATACATTTTTAATGTGAAAATATATGGAAGTACTCTGAGAAAATCCGCATACTCGTTCGCCCCCGAAAAAAAACACGCAGATACCGTCTCATATAAATGCATAATAAATGACTTTAATATACCCGTATGCATTTAACAATTTAAATTATTTAAAAATTATTCTATATTTAATGATGTACATTCCTACCTGATATTTCTAATTGAGGCACAGGTGACAAGTCAGGCACTGCAGAGACGGTTCCTTTGATGTGTGCGTGCCCATTCTCTGATTGGCTGCCCGAGGCTTTCAAAACTGGCCTTGCAATTTTTATTTTTTTTCTAACCTACTTTAAAATTAAGTGTTATGCCATCCCGCAGTAGGGACGGCAGTTAATTGCGTCTCTCGGGACAATCAATCTCCAGTAGTGGCCATCCTGGTGAATTACCCCGTATAGTTGGCAGCAGTAGACAATGAGATAACGTATTACGTTCGAGCGGATACAGGGAAGTGAAAATAGCGTGTTGCCAAGCAATAATGCGAATCGTTCACTTCTCTAGCAATGATATAACAGAAAGTAACGTAAGTGATTTCTCTACTCACAATCGTTTTCCTAACACCGTCAATGTTACGTCAGGACGTTGCAGTTTCACTGGGCCTATGCCAGTCCGCGTGCTTGAAGGTGCAGTGAAATTTTCCAAAGGTTGTTTGTTTTCAAAAATGCTTTACTAGTCGTGAATAGCGTATAGACAGGTGTTATTGTTGTGGAACACACACATATATCGTGGGGCAAAATAATAATGACATGGCTGTTATTAACAGTGTAACACACGAGGCTGTGCCACAAAGTCAGAGTAGCCGCTAGTCGCCTGTAAAAGGGAGGTCTGCATGTTCCTCCCATCGGATATTTTTGTTTTAAACAGTGATAATCATGCCAAATCATACAGCCACATGGATCGAGAACCGGCGTCGCCATTGTTCTTACCAGAGAACATGAGTTACATATTTACAGCGAGCAGTTGTACATTTCTAATGCAGCCTTAAACTTATACCTAAATTGAAACTGTATAATCTCTCAGTTCAAAAGATGGTCATCTTAAATAATTTATAAAAGCTAAAGGATATATAAGCCGTAGTTTTTTTTACTTTACTTTTTTGTTTCTGCAATTACGTGATGTTCGCCTGGTTGAGTGGCTGCAACCAGCACAACACTGTTCTTACTAGGAGAATATGATACGCGAGGAGCTGTTTGATTGTAGGAGGGTAGTTGCTAATGCCCTACCCTTGCCTACGATTTTTAATACAAATTTTTAGAACCACGAAATTTCTCCCTGTCACCCCTCCCCCTTTTCTATGTCTAAGGGCGGGATTACGATGACTTCACGTTTCACGTAACACGCAACGAGCAACACGTTCACGTATACGTAAAACGTGGTCTTTTTGGGCAGTCTATTATAATGCCTCACGTTATGACGTACCGTAACCTTAGTGCAGTGGAGACAATGCCAGGGATAAGTTTAGTTGCTTTTCAGACTGAAAACTCAAAATGCATGTTATACAGGCGTATTTGTGTTTTAATATTGATGTGGCAAGAACTTTGAAAACCAGGACATCGTCATAACTTGAGGAACGAAATGTGTCTGGCAAATGTAGACACGTGTTTCGTGAACAAGGGAATAAATCCTATGTAATAAAACTTTCTTCTGCAGAGCAAATTAAAATTTTGTTTAATAAAATAGGCCTACCATAAATTAAAAACTTTACGGTAAACATTGTATATTTCACGCGTACAATTTTACACCTCTGAGAAACATAATTAATAAACTGCGACAATATTATAAAACTCCCTAAATTTTTACGGATTAAAAAATTTATAATTTTAGTCTTAACTTCTATAAAACTTTCGTCCTCATTCCCGGGAGGAAATTACACACGTGGTACTTGAAATAAAAACGTGAGCAGACGACATCGCGATTATAAAAAACAAACCCATGAAAAGCAAATATAACACAACAACGTCGCTATTGTAATTGGCCAGTGAGATCACGTGATGCAGTCTCATGTATCACGTAACACGCAAAGCTAGACATTGCAAGATTTTCCATCACGCGAGCGTCACGTGAAATTGCCGTTTAATAAATTGTTCCCCTTGGAACACATTAGTCAAGGTGTAGGCGGATTACGCGAACATGTTGCTCGTTACGTATTACGTCACACATGGAATCATCGTAATCCCAGCCTTAGTTAGTCCCTGCCAGCAGAAGAATGAAACAGAGACAATATTAATAATTGGAGAGACAATTAAAATAATTCCGACTTCTTTTTTAATCATTTTTATCAGTTATGATAGCAACCAGTTTTATATACTTAGAAATAGAGACAGAATGTGTGTGTGTGTGTGTGTGTGAGAGAGAGAGAGAGAGAGAGAGAGAGAGAGAGAGAGAGAGAGAGAGAGAGATGAGTGAGTGATTTAAGAAATTAGGTGGGCTCTTAACATCGAGGTCTTGAGAGCCGATGACGGCGATTGAGGTGAATACGCAGCAGCACTGGAATGAAAGGGCGTAGGAAACGGGAGATCCCCGAGAAAATCCGCTGACCAGCGGCATCGTTCGGCACGATTCCCTTTTACGAAAATCCCGGCCGGGAATTGAACCTGATTCGTCTTGGTGGGGTTCAAGCAAGATAGCAAGTTATAATGCAATTTTAAAATTGTATTTAAAATGAAACTCTATACGCCCTCAGTTAGAAAATTTTTAGTTTACCAAGCCAGAATTTAAATTGGGAATCAATGTCAAATTCCTTCTCAATGCAATATTTAAAGACAACGATCTCTAATAGAAAGTCTTTAACATGGCAGTTCTCAAGGAATACTTACACGTCAAGGTAATCTTGCCAATTTTTGTGTCTATAATAAATAGGCAGTAGAAAAAAAAATTACTTTACATGTATACAAAAAATCGAAATTATTTTGTAGGTTTTAATTTTGTCTTCGCTAATATATAATTTTTCCCAACAGGCTGGGGTTTAATAGCGTTGAAGAAGGTTGAAAGGGAGGGGGGTGGATTTGTGGTGAAAAAACGGTATTAAAAAATATAGAATATACAATACCTCCTCGTTCGTCATGTTATCCTGATAAGATCAACCAAAATCCCTGGCGTTAAGATACTCTGTGGTTCATGTCCGCCTGGCAGTAGCTGCTGAACTATCAGGCGGACATGAACCACACAGAGGTTGTGTCCTAGAGTATCTAGACAAATATACAACTTATTGCGGATATAATTAAAGTAAAACTAAGAATGTAAAAAAACACCGGCTTGTCTATAAGAAAACCATCTTAAATAGTTTATGCAGTGGTTGCCAACGAATGTTAAGTGTCACGACGCCTTTAATAAGCCTTTTATCACAGCGAAACCCCGACTCTGTTTCTGATTTTTACCCAGTAATTCTATTCCACAACGTTCTTCGTTCTTGTATCTATGTAATATGCCTGAGTGGTTGGTTTACACTATAGAGTAGCCTTGACTTTTATGTATAGCCTGTTAGCAGTTTCTTCATACTTTTCGAATAAACCTCTAGAAAATCACCCCATGTATGACGTGTTTAATTGTTTCTTAAATGTTACACGTATCATAAACGTTTTATACTTCACATAATATAAAAGTATCTCATTTTTATTAAAATGAAACTTACATTATAGTTTATACATACATTTTATTTAATTTAAAATTGCTATTAATTAAAAACATGATATTCTTAAAGTTGTACGCACGTTTGCGGTGCTTTGCCTTTTGGTAACATTTACTCGACTTAGTCAAGATTTGTTTACATGAGGCGGAGGAATATCGTGGAAGTAGAACTGTAGCAGGGCTTCAAAAAAGTTGCAAGTAACCGCGAATGGTCTATAACGAAAAACTTTCATTTTGGTACACAAATATTGCATTTATACCAAACTTGGCATTTTAACAAGAACAAATTTTTTTTGTGCAGAGCTACTAGCATTTTCTGCAGCGAGAAGCAAAATGACTTCATTTAAAATGAGACATTGGAAGGTCAGCTGTTCTTAGCGAAAATATTTACTCTAAAGCTAGACTGCAACTTGTTACGTACATGCAACTATTGGCCGTGTACCTGAGAGAGAAAACATTTTCTTCTCGACTGGGCCAATCATAATAAAGCTACCGCGATACTGAACTCCCGTGATTGGCTGGCTGACACTTATGACGCGTGCCAGTTAAAACCATCCAACCGCGGTACTGGTTCTCAACTAACGAGTATTGGAGTACAACTTGTCGAGGAATCTTTTCGCGGGAAACAGGCGGAGATAACCAAACAGCGCCTGGCAACCAACTTGCCCAGCCAATAGAATACATTTAGCGGGGCGCAGTAGCCAATCAGACACAATGCCCGTTCTTGGTGTTGCGTAGCCAATCAGAGAGCGGGTACGCCCACATCAAAGGAAGAGCTATGTCACTTCGTCCCTGTGTGTTTATGTGGAATGGAGTAAGCGTGCGCCAGCGTAGTTGAAGTACTCAAGGTCATGAGACGGTCTGGACTGCGGGGAGAAGGAATGTTTATCAACTGCTGTATTCGCCCTTCTTTCAAACTCCTTCTCCGGCCTCGGCTTTCCCTGACGTGCCGCGGCTATGCAACCCGCACGACATGTATGCTGCGCTGCTAGCCGTCCCGCTGGGGCCACACGCTTCTCTAGCGCACCGACAATGCACATGCCTCTTGACAAACAAAACAAGTCTCTTCTTTCGCCGTTTCGTACACCGGCGGACATTTTCAAATATTTCTGAATCTCCATCGAATCAGCGAGTTAGCCCCTAATTGTATCCGGGCCCGCGGTGGCTGAGCTGTTAGCTTGCTCGCCTCTCACCAAGGTGAACCGGGTTCAATCCCCAGCTGGGTCGCCTTAGGATTTTCGCATGTGGGAATCGTGCCGGACGATGCCACTGGTCATCGGGTTTTCTCGGGAATCTCCCGTTTAGCCCGTCCCTTCATTTCTGCACCGCTCCATTCTCATTTCAATCACCCTTATCGGCTCTCAAGACCTTACTGTTAAAAGCCGCCCAAATCTCTTCACTCACCTTAATTGTATCGTTACTCATAAGATGGGATGAAATATATCAAGATATGTGCAATTAAAGCAACGCTGCGTACATTTTGTAGTNTTTCAATCACCCTTATCGGCTCTCAAGACCTTACTGTTAAAAGCCGCCCAAATCTCTTCACTCACCTTAATTGTATGTTACTCATAAGATGGGATGAAATATATCAAGATATGTGCAATTAAAGCAACGCTGCGTACATTTTGTAGTCAAAAATGATTCGTGAGACCTGGAAATGAAATTTATAGCCTCAACTGATAAATCCAAAAGGTCACATGTAATACTCCGATAAGAACATTTACAGTATATGACAATAAATAACAATTCTATACCAACTGAAGCAAGAATTTTTATTTGTGTTCTTATAATACGTGTATTATATATATCTATCTTGAATTACATGCATGGCAAAGTTAATAATGAGAACGCCATTTTTCAATGACACAGAATGTTTTATTTACTGGCATATGAACACAGGCCATGAATGCATTTTTTTTTCATTGGACCATGTGCCCTGGCTGACACAGACTCGCTAGGAATGAAGGAAGTTTGTGATGAGAGTACTGGAGTTGTGTGAATAGTTGAGGAACCTCAGTTCTAGAAAATGGAACAGGCCTGGTTATTGTTTAGTCCATCGCAGCTATTATTTCATGTTTGGTGCTGATCTAATATGTACACATTATTGACACTTGCATGATAAAAACCTGGAACGTAATTTACATAGTTCTGCTTTCCATCTAGGATTTCATGCTAGTTCACATTTATTCTTCCAAAACATTTAAACTGTTCCTGACTTGACTTGTTGTAATTCCGCCAACAGCGTCTACCTATGCCGTGATGTGGTCGAATGGATCCACGATGCTCTTCACCGATAACATCAAAACAGTGCAAGAACCACGAGTCAACAGGTTCGATAATTACACTCTTCAGATAAAGACAGTGAAGATCGAGGACTCTGGACCCTACTCTTGCAAGATCTCCTCTGATCCACCCGTCGAAATCATACACCAGTTGCTTGTGCCAAGTAAGTACAGGTTTTGTAGTTGCATTACTGTCCTGTCACTTTTATTACTATTTGTGGTAAATGTATTTGTTTACTCTAGATAAAACCAACATTGTTTCAGAACTGTTTTGAACACCACCAAGAATGTTAATTACAGTAACTTTCAGCTGTCTAATTAGGCTGTTTTACTTTTCATTAAGGTTTGCACTACTAAATAAGGTTGGGTGTTAGCCAATTAACATTCTGAACTTGGACACGGAAACCTGATGTACGTTGGTAAAGATACAGAGTTCAGATATTGCTAGTCATAGTATTCTGAAAATTAAGTGTAGTTTATTTTAGAACAATTAGTTGGCACTGCCTTTGCATCGTACTGACATGCTAATTAGGAAATTGAAGGGGAGCAGACTACTTACACACATGTCCATAACTCACCTAGGATTTGAACACAGTGCACTTTGCACCAATTGTGGTGTCCTAACCAGCTACAATACAGACGTTGGCTTGCTCCTGTAAAAGGATGCAGCCACCCTTCAATACCATTTCACTGCAGGAGCCGCAGATCACGTAATGGCTAGAGCACTCGCCTCCCACCAAGGCAAACCGAGTTCGATTCTCGGTGGAGACACTTCCAGATTTCCACATGTGGGAATCATGCCATGCGATACCGCCGGTCGTTGGGTTTTCTCGGCGATCTCCCGCTTCCCCCACCTCTGCAGACTGACACTGCTTCACGTCCATCTCGCTCCATCCTCATTGGCTCTCAAGAACTCGATGTTACGAGGCGCCCTAACTACTCCATTCCAATTCACTGCAGCAGATCTTGGGTACTACATGTGGTAAACTGGCTTAATTTGTTACAAACATTATTTGTTTGCAATGGCTAATTGTTGACATCGCCAGTGGGTTGCAGGGCTGCTTGTCTCGTTGGGAGGCCGGTAATTCCCTTGCTCGGGGTTTTACCGGCGATGTAACAGACCGGAAGGAACCCTGCACGCTGGCATGAAACGCGGTTGAATGCTGATCTATTTCGGCTGATCAGATGCCACTTCAGTACACTGATCTATATGTGGGATAACCCCGAGAACACTCGTGGCCTCTGCCATCAGTTACGCAGTTATAGGGATGTGACGTGTCCTGATTGCCATGATGCCTTGTGATGGTACGGTACACTTTCATTGGAGCAGGTCTGCAGCTACGGCGCCGCACTGACCTGATTGCTGCGAACGTCTCATGGACGACATATGATTAATGCAAGTAAAGACTGATGGGGGTTGCAATTGAACCAGCGAGGTGCGTTCCCAGGGTAACAAACTAATCAAAAAGAAACTGCTGTTGTTTAAATGACTGGTAAAGACTGATGGCCCCAGGTCGCAATGCATCTGTCTCTCATCCCCGCTAAGACCAACCCACCGAGCCATGACGTCATGGCATGGAACTCGTTTAACTTGCACGCCAAAACTGGATGAGATGAATTTATATTAGGATAATCACAAACTTATATAAATGTGTACCTTTAATAACACCATAGCACTCAAGTTTTGTGTGAGAGTAACATCTTTATTAAGTGCTTAAACTTAGAATGTTTTGTAATTTATGTTACAGACTTTGGAAGGTGATTAGGAATGGAAAAGTAGGTAGAGAAGTTAGTAAACATTTTGTCCTTACTCGAGTCGTTAAGAAGATATGCCTTGGTTGATGCTCAAATAATGTGAGGAATGCCTAGCAGTTAGGCACCTCATATACCTTTTATAGTAAAGGTTCAAACTGACGGCTTCCAACATCCGCACAGCACCGACACCTCCAGAGCATGGAATGTCGCACAGCTTCCAACATCCCTGCTGTGTTCTGGACATTGTTGCAGGCTGCGACAATTTGCAGCATAATGTCAACTTTGAATTCCATGGTTGTTTCGTACTAAACAGTATTGATGTGAACCAATGAAAAGAAATCTTAAAGGAATGAGGTCTCGAGATTGCACTGGCCATGTGCACATGTCATGTTTCATAGTTGTGATGTGTGCTGTATGCAGTGATATTGGTCGCCATGCTGTACACGTCGCCTAACTGATAGGCATTTACCCGATTCATGTCTGCTGCATGTTTGAAGGCATATCTCCTTAACGACTGGAGTAAGGACAAAATGTCTCGCAACTTTTCCATGCCTAATTACCTCCCAAAGTCAGTGCTGTCATGTTGTTGGCGTTGCTCCTCATGTGGCTGCACTGAAAACAACTGCACTAGGTGTATAAAGAAAACATTTACTCTCATTAAAAATACTACTTGTACAATGTAAGGCTCCCTATGTAAATGCCTCGCTAATTATACGTGCACTATCTTATGCAGTTGACAGTGACAGCCACATCCTCCCCCTTCCCCCCGAACGGGGAAACTGACTCTACTGTTCCCTACATGTGCCTAGGCGTTCATTTTATCACAGAAATTATGGAAAAACTAATCTAACATGTTACACTGAATTCAAGTATCCTCCCCTCTTGTAACTACACTGGTTATAGAGGTGGCATGGATAAGACACACATGCCACGTGTTATACTCACTAGTAGAGAGTGCATGGCTGCTGCACAGTGAGGGAGTCAACAGGGACTCAAAAGGAATAGGAAACATGGCCATCGTAGTTCATGCTTTTCATGATGTTGCAACTTACATATATGGTCTCCGAGATCATATCTAGTTGTTGACGGGTGCTTAAGCTACGCACTGACATCTTCACTACTTTCTGGTTTATGGCTGCATAGCGTTTCGTGATTAGCAAATATGTATCCTTGTGTTATTCATTATCATCTGTTCTGAATCAGAGGAGGCATTCCTTGTCATTTATCTGGTTATAACTTTATATATCATGTATTGTCTCATATTTGTGTGGTAGGCTGTAGTAACTCCCTCGTCCCATCGTACCACAGATCCATTGTCAAAGATGCAGTCTTTTACTGAGAAAAAGAGAATACATGAACGACCACCGTGTCGCAGCAAGCGCACGGTTGTNGTGTTATTCATTATCATCTGTTCTGAATCAGAGGAGGCATTCCTTGTCATTTATCTGGTTATAACTTTATATATCACGTATTGTCTCATATTTGTGTGGTAGGCTGTAGTAACTCCCTCGTCCCATCGTACCACAGATCCATTGTCAAAGATGCAGTCTTTTACTGAGAAAAAGAGAATACATGAACGACCACCGTGTCGCAGCAAGCGCACGGTTGTGACGGACTTGTATCCTGACTAGCATAAACAACTTGCACTCTTATCTATGGCATAGTCTTAGGGATGTTTTGAGTCTAACTTATCAGATGTGTGTATCAGCACAAGCTTTAGGACAACCAATAAAACAATAAAATTATTTGTTGTTTACAAAATCTTTTGTTTTAAAAATTGTTGTCACACAAATGGCTTACATACTCGAGGGGTAGAAATTATACAAGAGCATGTTTATTTTTGTGAGATGTGTCAGCCACATTAATTTTCATTCAAGCAACCTGGTTACTGTTTTCATAAAAATATGACAGTAGCATGCTGGGTTAGTAAGTTAGGTCTCCTGTACTGGCTGTTGTTTTCTCTAGTTGTGTTATTTTCTGTAGGTCCAGCTCAAATTGTTAAGCTGTTGCCTGACAGTGATCACAGAACTCTTCTNCTCTAGTTGTGTTATTTTCTGTAGGTCCAGCTCAAATTGTTAAGCTGTTGCCTGACAGTGATCACAGAACTCTTCTGCTGGGATCTCCTCTCACGCTGGAGTGTAAGGCTGCAGGCCATCCCGAGCCGCAAGTCACGTGGACAAAGCCAGTAAGTGTCACTACGTAGACAACCAGGGTGATAAACTACGGCTCATCTAAGTAAAAATATTGCGCTGCCTGCGACAGCAACTTTCTCCCCTTGGGATTAGTTAAGATCAGTTCTTCATTCATTTTGAAGTTTGTTATTTCATGAAGTGTACTATTGTTATTAATTACTTTTTTTAAGAATATACATTTTTGATGCCATTCTCATTCGTAGTAAATAATTAACTTAGGTATATTGCTAGAAATGTTTTAAAATATTGGATTTGTACTGTTACAAGTGAATATTTTAACCTGCTTTATTCCAGTGTCCATTCTTATACAGCATATAAGAGACTTCAAACTTTACAAATTATACGAAAATTTTTCTTGTTTTCATTTATATATTATTTTGGAGCATTTATACTAACACTCTAAAAAACTTTGGCCCATTTGAAAATTTCTCCCCTCAGCTAAAGTTTAATTCACACCCAGTAGATAAAATATAAGCATTAACATAAAAGAAAAGGTTAAATTTAAACCGTACCTACTTGCGGATGTCTAACAGAACACCAGTACATAACGACTGTATTTATAGTCCAGGTACAGTAGATTATGCTGCAGGAAGAGATCAAGAATAATGTGAAGGCATGTTGTTAATTGAAGCCACATGATCTAGTTACAATATACAAAAAAAATGTATATCAACTACAAATTTATGTTATTTAAATTTTACCAACTCAAATTTTATTGACTGCTATTTGTATACATTTCAACAAAATTCACATTATAACTGATAACGTTAAGTTGACATAGAACATTAAATTTGCCCTTGTGTATCAAAACTTACTAATGTCACGTGCTCACTGCTCTTCATCGCTTCTCTTGCTTCGCCCTGTTTGCGAAACCGAAGGACTGTGTACAGGTCAGGCGACTCATAATCCAAGAAGCGCTTGGAGATTTACAAAGGCATGCTGCTGCGATAAGCCTATTGCAACTCATGAGCTCCTGATCTTCAGTGGATTGAATTTCTGCGGTTAGCTTTGAAAGAATGTTCTCATTCATTGATCTTGCCTCCCTCAGCAAGACTCGGGATGCGGGGAACCTTTCAGATCAGGCCAGCGAGACAACTTAAGCCGTGACAGGGCTCCGAGTCAATAGTTTTAGAGTTTTGAGACTTTGGAGGGTTGCGCGACATTAAGCGACAGATGTGCAAAGAAAACGAAGCGACGAACCATTAGAGCAGCAAGTAGTGGCGGGAGTGAAGTCTGCGGACTGCGAGCATCGGGACAGTGGAGAACGAGACTAACAGGTTTGACTATTGAGCTGGATGCATGAGTGACAGACATTTGGAATGATGGCAGCAGNAGTGGAGAACGAGACTAACAGGTTTGACTATTGAGCTGGATGCATGAGTGACAGACATTTGGAATGATGGCAGCAGACAGATAGATAGGTTAATGTTGTAAATAATAGTAGTGTGAATAAATTTAAAATCAAATTTAATTAATTTATTTTTGTAAGACTTCCATCCCCATGAACTGTGATACGCTCCTCTGGCATCGTGTAACACTAATTTCCACTGTATTTTGCAGTGGCTGAAATGAGGCTTCATAGTAATTACTNAACAGATAGATAGGTTAATGTTGTAAATAATAGTAGTGTGAATAAATTCAAAATCAAATTTAATTTATTTATTTTTGTAAGACTTCCATCCCCATGAACTGTGATACGCCCCTCTGGCATCGTGTAACACTAATTTCCACTGTATTTTGCAGTGGCTGAAATGAGGCTTCATAGTAATTACTTCAGGAGCAGTACAAAAATTGGTAGGTGGTTTCATGATGGGGATACCTGACTAGGCGTCGGACACCGTCTGCTGGCGGTGTCTATGGTTGCTGATGATGGTGATGATCTCAGGGTACAGTGGACAGTTCGTCTGGACGTATGCAGTCCCTTGGTGAATTGTTGGATGAGCCCCTCAGGCCAAGAGAATCAGATGTTCCTCACGCATGATACGTCGGGATGAAGTGGGCCTAGTCAGGCGAACCCCCATGCCTTTAGCTGCGAAAAGCTCAGAGTTAAGCATACTGATTGTTAACATGACTGATTTAGAACTGGGTGNACAGTCCCTTGGTGAATTGTTGGATGAGCCCCTCAGGCCAAGAGAATCAGATGTTCCTCACGCATGATACGTCGGGATGAAGTGGGCCTAGTCAGGCAAACCCCCATGCCTTTAGCTGCGAAAAGCTCAGAGTTAAGCATACTGATTGTTAACATGACTGATTTAGAACTGGGTNAACCCCCATGCCTTTAGCTGCGAAAAGCTCAGAGTTAAGCATACTGATTGTTAACATGACTGATTTAGAACTGGGTGAAGGCGGGTTGTAGGGGACCAGTACCCCGAAATGCCAAAAGACACAAAGTTTGAAAACTTGCGTGTAATTATCCTTGCACAAACACTTTACATCACATTAGGTGTTAACTTATGCAGGTTCTGGTCTGCGGCCTGCCACATAGGCTATGTGGCAAAAAGGCAGCGAACGGCCACTGTGGATTTACGGTGAAATTATGCTTCCCCAGGCGATGCAAGTCCTGGGGAAGAAGGGATAGCGACTCCGGGTGAAAATTAAATGAAAAAGGTTCCGAGAATTATGTTGCTATTGCCTACTACATGATTCTGTGCACAAAAGTTGAGTTCACGAGGAGCGCGCGCGCGATGCGACCGACCCTTAGCGACAGTAGATGGCGACTGAATCTGGCGAGCTCACGGGATGCAAACTATGGTGGCACGTGGCTCGCCTGCACTACTCCACAATTTTTAACAAATAAAAGACACACAAACCCTTGCATGAAAAATTGACAAAATAAATACACAAATTACCCTGAATACAAACAGTTACAATTTAAACTTGGATGGCATGAAATGAGNCAAAATAAATACACAAATTACCCTGAATACAAACAGTTACAATTTAAACTTGGATGGCATGAAATGAGGGTGAAATAACTGAGATGAAAAACACGTGAATTTGGAATTTACAAAAATGAAAACACTGTAATGCTACACTCTTAGNGGTGAAATAACTGAGATGAAAAACACGTGAATTTGGAATTTACAAAAATGAAAACACTGTAATGCTACACTCTTAGTATGTCTTTCTTTTCTTTCAAATATTTGTTTTTAAATTGCCCTACAATTTATATGCTCTGGGCCTGTCATAACACACCCTCGGCCGCCGAGGGGAGGTTCGTTGTGGCGCTGCACTACTCTACACTTTCCTGCACTCGCACTACACTCGGCACTTGCGGTGTACTGGTGATACACTGGTGCCGGTTGATGTGGTGGACGCGTGGCGTGGCAAACAGTCTGAGAGGCAGTGCGCCATCCTGCGCACACACACACACATACATATATAATGCTCTATGTGTATACAATAATATTCAAAATATTGCACAATACCAAAGTTATTTTTCACAGAACAATTTGTAACATTGTTAAGCTTGATGTTATTGGCAGCTGCAGCTTATTACGATAGTAACAGTCTCAACAACGAATGCCATTTCCTNCATTGTTAAGCTTGATGTTATTGGCAGCTGCAGCTTATTACGATAGTAACAGTCTCAACAACGAATGCCATTTCCTGTATATTAAAGCACTTCTCTCATGGCCGTGCTGACAGTAAAGTAAAATACTTTGTGTACAATATTGCATGCTACAGCCACTCATAACGATGCCAAAACCATCACCAACGCATAGCTGCATGTCAAGTTGGTGAACTTGTAACTTTCTTGTGCAAGAACCTATGCATAACCAACCAGAATTAAGTCTCATTACTACACACGTCCAGTTCACATCCACAACCATAATTACATTTCAGGTCATGCAACTAGATGCACATTTCACTCCACTGTCTCACAATTTACATGTTTATTTGTTGTTTTAGCTCATGGTTTGTGCAAACGAGAACTACAACTATACATCAAGAATGTCCTACACAGAAACAAGTTAGCAAACTTACATGAGTGAAAATTCAAATAACTACTGCAATAACCAAGAAAACAATATAAGCAGGAAACAATAACGCACCTGGGGAACACATCTTGCAAAACACAATTCTAATGCAATACTTTTTCTGTATACGTAATAGCCAGTCAATAATTAAAAAAAAAAATGTTGTATTATAAAATCCTTTAAATAATTAAGTGTTATATACNTACGTAATAGCCAGTCAATAATTAAAAAAAAAAATGTTGTATTATAAAATCCTTTAAATAATTAAGTGTTATATACATATTAATAAAAATAAAACATATTGCAAGCTTAAAATATAAACGCTAGCTCCATAAACATATAATAATCATTTTCTTAAAAAATGTGTCATATTTTGTTAATTTGTATTGTCATGTTGTCACTTCTAAACATGTACTCCATTTGCTCAAAACACTCATAATTTATGTATTTACACCAGTTAGAATTTCCAACAAAGTCACATACAGCTTCGGGGGTCAGACAGTTCTGAAGACAACATTTTTATTATGACGGTTATGATAACGGCTATTTCAGTTGTAGCAAGGCCTGTGTTGAACACTGTTTTCCTGTTGTAAATAGTTTAGACTATTAGCCCACATTACGTGCAATGTCTTCATATGTTCACAGTGACCACTGCGACAGGAAAGGGTTGTAACAAATTAGCCAGATAAACAAATGAATTGATAAAGACACATGAATTTGAAATGAATACAATCTAATAAAATACTTCTCAAAACATTTCACAGCCTTTAAAACATAACAAGTTAAAAAATATATATACATATATCACAATCTTTAAACACACTATCTGGAAGATATAATGTGGCATAATTAACTAAAATGGAATGGGCAAACCACACACAGTAGCACATGTACAAAACTACTGTGAAATAAATGTGCAAAGCGGCCAAATTTTCTTAAGTCAACCACCAAATTCAAAATGCAATATTAGAAAAATTGCCGTGATCTGAGACCAATCTCCTATTTACAGACCAGCCCATTGCATCTGCACACACGCAGCTCCTGACAGGGAAACCCGGCGAAAAATAAGGAGCAAAGTGACCCTAAAAACGCCATACCGGCATATTTAAACACAGTAGCAAAACCTCAGCTCATACGCGGGGAAGCAGAGGTAGGGGTGGAACATGGAAAATCAACACTGAGGAGGGGGAATACTGAGAAGGCATCTGTAGGTGACGTCACAGCATCTCCGTTCACGCACGTGAGGGCAGACCTGATCTCAGAGGGTTTCTAATTGAAAAAATGTAAATAATGTGTTTTACAAAAAATTCAGCTTTTGTAAAAATTGTATTTACAAAATATTTAGTTTTTGTGAAAAATGTAGTAATTTTTTGCTTTTATCCTTTGCTTGCATTACTTTATTATTTGAATTTGCATGCATAGCACCTAGTTAAGCAAAAAACTAATTTTGGGGGAAAAAAAAACAAGCAAAGAATAATGGTGTGGAAACATTGTGAAGCCTCTCACGTAAACAGGGATGGCAAATTTAATTTTGCTGAGCAGGCGGAGGGAGGATATATTTCAAAGTTACTTAATAGTGAAGTAGAGTTAGTTGTACTGTAATTTGGTTGGCAGTTTCCCCCCCCCTCCCCTCCCTCAGAGGAAGTCAGTTTCAGAACCAGTGCAGTAGAGCAGAAGTTTAAGGAAAAGTCTTGCAGTGTGCAAATTCCCGAAACATTAAGCCAGGAACGGAATTTGAACTACTTAACATATTTTGATGGTGTTTGTTGACTTTATATTTGAATTAACAAAATAATCACATACAGCAATAGTTGATCAAAAAAATTTCCAAATAAAAAATTGTTTTCAAATTTATACAATTTTATTGTGTAAGAATTCTGTAATAACAAAATTAAAACAAAACAACCTTTTTTTAACTGAAATTAATAATTTTACAAAATCCCTCTCAGAAAGTTCTGATAAAAATACTGTACATTTCAATATGTATAAAGTTGTTAATATTATTATTTTCTTAATTTTGTAAGATAATTATTTTGGCATATTTACTGATTTTGTGGTTTGTATATCTAATTTTGTTTTGAAAAAATTTGGCAATTTTTAAATAAAAAATTAGACACTGTTTCAACTGTTGTAAATTATAGTTACCAGCATTCAGATATATTTTCAATAAATATAACCCCATCAAATTATATTAACTAGTTCAAATTCTGATCTTAATTTTGTGTTTTGGGAATTCACACACAGTGAGACCTGTTCATAGCTATTAACATAAGTCAGTTTGAATACAATATGCTGTTGTTTAATTTTATTTGTTTTTTTTAGAGCATCATATTTTCTTCATATGCAACACTACATCAACCAAACTGACTCTTTTGTTGTTAAAATTGTACTAAAGCATAAATGTAAGGAAAGAGTATTTTCGTATACACTAAATGAGTGTAGGGGTGCTATGGAAATGTACTGAGGTAGTAGGGTACAAACTTATCTATTTTGCTTTTTCAAAATAATTTTGATTTCTTAGGTGAGAGTATACATTCTGTAGTGAAAGAATCCAGAATACAGATGCTTGCTAGGTTACGGACTTGCTGTGAATGTTTCACAGAGAACAGCATGCTTGACAAGGTACTAACATGCTAGAAAAGGTACCAACATGCTAAAACTAATGAATATGATTGTATTTTCAGGGCACAGTTATGCCAGATGGAAAGGACGTCATTAGAAATGGTGTTGTATACTTTCCTTCCTCGACCATGAAGCACGCTGGAACCTACGAGTGCAGGGCAACAAACGGCATGGGCGATGGTGACGCTAAGATGGTCAGCATACAAGTGCAGTGTGAGTGCAGTTCACAGTTTTACTGTTGTCAATGGATGTTCTGTTTGCAAATACACATTAACACAGTAACTATGGTTGCCGCCATAACTAAGACTTACAGGTGCGGTATGTTATAAACTGTTGTAATACTGTATTACTTCAATTTTTTGAACATGTTTATCTAGGTAGGAGTGTAATCAGTAGCAAGAAGTACATATTAAGATTAATTTGATTAATTTTTGCTTGAGTAAATATACATTTTAGAATATTTACATGTGTGTGACATATTGGTGCAGACGGTCCCAAGATAGAGGTGATGAAGCAAGTGGTGAACTCTGGCGAGGGCTACACTGCGGAGCTCCAGTGCAAAGTGGATGCTGCACCCACGGCGACTGTCTCGTGGGCGAAGAACGGCAAGCCCGTGTCGAGCAACAGCCACATGAAGGTGGAGAAGGTGGAGCACCTCCACACACTTCGCATCACCAAAACAAAGAAGGAAGACTTTGCAACGTACACGTGTGTAGCTCAGAACGCTGTCAGCACGGAGACAGCAACCATCGAGCTTACAGGTAACTGACCACGGCTCTGCGTAGCACGACTGGGGTCTTGTATCACGTTCTTACACTAACAGTGTAATAACCTAGTGAGCTCCAAACCTGTATGAATTTCCTTTGGATAACTTTTATAACATTTAATGTGGTTAATTTTGTTTTCATCAAATACAAAATACATATGATTGCTAGGAGCTGTCCATAAGTTATTCTTGTTTTGTTATAAACGGCTTATAAAAGTTAAACACACAACTCTGAAATATTTAGCCTGGTGATCATTGCCACACACTTTCCTAACACTTTGTGTGCTGTTTTCTCGATATATGTTTGCCTCGACAGTTATCTGTCTTACGAAGCTACATTTATTTTTTCTTTCAACATGCTGATTAATACTACATTGTCAAATATCCACAGACCCTCAGGGTTCAGTATTTCCTGCTATAAAAATGTCACATCTTACTTTATTCATGAAGGGGATGATATTAACAAACCATATTTTATGGCATTATAGATTTTGTTCAACAAAACATTATCCTAAAATTTGTTGTTTATTCCAAGAAGTTTCAATACATTTCACATGGAAAAATTTAATTTTCACATTGTCAAGGCCGTATATCTCCCTTACTAATCACTGCAAGCCCTAAGTTGCATGTATCTTTTATGCTTGTTTTTCCATACTGAATCACCTCTCAAAATTTATAACATACACTTTGTTGTTGTCATACAGGATGCTGCAACATAACTCCTTTTTTTCAAAACGAAATAAAACCCATTATATGAATCAGAAATTTAAAAATGTTATTTGTATAATGAAGGTACATATCTAAAGTTTTTTTCTACGTAGTTCTGAAAATCATATCTGGCAGGAGACGCCCCGCATTGCCCATACACTGAATAAACCGTTTTCTGGTGTTTGCCATGACTCTCACCAGCAATACAGCGGGTATGTTGGCAATTTCTGCCCGGATGTTGGCCTTTAAGTGTTGAAGTATCCTTGGGCGGTTGGATTTAAAAAAAAAACCCACAATTGTTTTTTCAGTGGTGAAGCCCATTTTCACTTGAGTGGGTTTGTTAACGAACAGAACATGCGCTACTGGAGCGACACCAATCCCCGACAACTGCATCAAAGGCCTTTCTTCGCATTCACCTAAAGTTACAGTCTGGTGTGCAATTTCCTCAGGTGGGATTCTTGGTCCCTGGTTTTTTGAACAAAATGAGGTCACAGTTACAGTGAATTCAGAACTGTATGTAAACATATTGAAGGACTTTTTTTTTCCACGACTTGATGAATTTGATCTTGGAGACATTTGGTTCCAACAGGATGGAGCAACGGCTCACACTTCAAGGTCATCAATGGCTGTTTTGAGGGAACACTTTCAGGAGCGCCTCATCTCAATTAAGGGCGATTTGGAGTGGCCAGCTCGGTCCCCCGATTTGACCCCTTGCAATTATTTTTTTTGGGGTTTTTTGAAATTCCGCGTTTATGTCAACCACCCAAGGACACTTCAACACTTAAAGGTCAACATCCGGGCAGAAATTGCCAACATACCCGCTGTATTGCTGGTGAGAGTCATGGCAAACACCAGAAAACGGTTTATTCAGTGTATGGGCAATGCGGGGCGTCTCCTGCCAGATATGATTTTCAGAACTACGTAGAAAAAAACTTTAGATATGTACCTTCATTATACAAATAACATTTTAAAATTTCTGATTCATATAATGGGTTTTATTTCGTTTTGAAAAAAGGAAGTTATTTTGCAGCATCTGGTATATATAGGTTGTTTCAGATCAAATGGTACAAACGTTGCAAGGCAATTCTTTACGTATAATGTGATGAAAAATATTATACAACTTGATAGTCTAAAGTGATTATTGAGGGAGGCATGCACCCAGAATGCAAGAGGGTTGGGAATGCTTTTAACAATACAAATAAGAAACTGTGCTATGTTAAACAACAAATTTTGGTATAGCATTTACAGTATGTGAATGGAAATGTTAAATATGTTCATTTTGGTTTGGCAATATCATCTCGCTAACATTATTAAAATTGGGCATGACATTATAATGTTCGAAAATGTGTAATCATGCATGTTAATGAATATTTTTTGACAGATTAAAAACTACCATGTTCAGATTAAGAAAAAATTAGCCTTGGTGCAACCCTTTCAGGCCATCGCTTCTCTTTGAAATCCCCTATTTTATCAAATGCTGAATTATAATGCCTTGCAGCTATGCAACTTAATTAAGCTAAGCACGGGTGCACCTAATCCGGTGCACTGGCCTTGAGTCGGCATTTAGGCCCCGTCACACATGCACGAGTGACAATTGCAAACCGACAGCATTTACACAGCTAAGTTGTGTACGTTGGCCAGCCAGTATTGAGTTTCGGCAGAGATAATGACCACAACGCACTCCCAACATTGCACTTGTGAGCCTGCTGTCAATAGGCATGTGTTGCCAACGGCTGGTAGTTCGCAGAGAGATAATGACCACAACGCACTCCCAACATGGCACTTGTGAGCCTGCTGTCAATAGGCATGTGTTGCCAACGGCTGGTAGTTCGCGCAGCAGTGTGTTCTGCAGTGGAACAGAACACTTAACTGGAGCGTGCCGATATGCATTACATGCACGCCGCTGCTAATTGCAACGGTATATCAGTAGCACGGCTGTATGCCGAGAGGTTTCCGCAACTCGTGTCGTCTCGGCCGCCAAATGTTCGGACGACCCCACCAGCGACTTGGGGACACCTACATTTGAACAATATTTTCTCTAGGCTGTGAGTAATGTGCCTTCGACTAGTAGAGATCATTCACGGTTACTTCCAACTTTGTATTTTGTATAAGATCTACTAATTACTAGGAATTACCAACACACCTATTTTGTCACTGTTATTATTCACGTTATTTATAAATGAAATGTTATAATTTATAGATAACATTTTAGTTTAATATGAAATAAGAAACTTTTATATTATTTTATGTTAACACAAGTACAAACCGCTTGTGACATGTAACATAATTACAAAAACCACCAACACATCATGCATGGGGTGGTTTTTCAAAGGTTTGGTTTAAAAATGTAAATAAACCGCGAATGGATTATACACATGCAATTGCAGATGTTATTACGGAGAGACATAACATACGAGAATGTGACACATTCTCCACGAGCGGCTGCTGTGCTATCACCTACAACATGCGCAACATTTGTCGCCAAATGATTAACTAAGACGACTTCGGTTTTGCATGTGATTTTTGTAACAGTGCTATGTTACCGCACTTCAAAATGTTATTTTTGTTCACTGACAAGGCAACTACACACAGGATGGGATATTTAACAGCAATTCTGCACACATGTGGGTCGAGGGAAATGTGCATGCGACGTCTGCACGAGCATATCAGATGAGATTCTCAATGAACGTGTGGTGTGGCATCATTGGAGACCTCATAGGATCAACTTCCTAATTGGTTGATTGGTGTTTTCTACTGTGACGTCTTGTTTGCGACATTGCCTGTGCTATTGAAAGACGCACCACTTGTCAGACGTGACGTGGTTTCAGCCTGATGGTGCTCCAGCACATAGCGTCACTGAATGCAACATTTGTCAACAAATGGATTGGCTATCGCAGCTTTATCGACTGTCCTGTGCACTCACCTGATGTACGTCCACTTTTGTTTCCTGTGCGGTCATCTAAAGCGTACGGCGTAGGAAACCCCTGCAGAATGACACGAGGATCCTTTGCCGCTGATCATGGACGCCTGCAACTTAATTCACAACACGCCAGGCACGTTGGGAAGAACGTGGCAACCCTTGCTGTAGCTTTGCCAGTTGTGTGCTGACCTCCAAGGTCGCCACTTTCAACAATTATTGTAACAAGTTCTGTTCAATGAACACTGTTGTAAGACTAGTAATTCTAATAAACATCTGTAATATACTATGATATTTTGCAGTTGTTATTCAGTGCAATGTGTGATTGGAAAGTCATACGGGGCCTACATGTGCTGCACCTGTACGGTAGACCAACTGCCTCGCTTAGTATAACATTACACAGCTGTAAGGTACTATAACTCAAAACTTGGGGGGGGATTACAAAGAGAACCAATGGCTTGAGAGCATTATACACCAAGCTCCTTTTTTTTTTTGTTAATCTGAACATGGTAGTTATTAATCTGTCAAAAATGATTTATTATATGCATTTGTCCTAAAATATCTATTAACATGCTTTGTTCAACATTTTTGAACATTACAATGATGTCACACTCATTTTTACTAATGTTAGAGGGATGATATAGGAAATGTGACAGAACAACTTCATTCATATTTGTACGTCCTCATGTGTCTGGCAAATACAATTTGTCGAGGGCTGATAGGCGCCAGTGGTGCCATCTCTGGACTGACAATTCCCGGTTTGCTTCTCATCTTTCACGCCTCCCTGGTTTGTTGTATTTTTCAACCCATGTTCACTTGCTCTAATTACAGTGTTTACAGACATTTACAAATGTATGTCATCAAATTTTTTTTTATATATTTTATTTTATTTTGAGATAAACCTTTTGAAGATTGCCCCAATTGTTCGGCCTCACCCTTTGTGTGTGTGTTTTGTTTATTAGGTAATCTAATTTCTTCTAGGAGCTTGGATGTTATTTTGCAGTGGTTTGGGGTACCGTTTCCATTACACAAATAATTTTTATAAATTACAATTGAAAATAAGTACACTATTTATTTTCTATGCAATATGTCACTTTCATAAATTTTTAGGTTAGGGACATTCATGCAAAATAACAGCTGATAATTACAGCTACCAATTTAGGCATAGAAATAATAAAATATTTGATGGACATTATGACATCTTCACTGGTATTATTATAGACCTTAACACTGGCACAAGCCATAAGTAATGTTATTTTCCCCTTCCTAGCTTTGTCTCTCTCTGTGTTCTACGGATGCCAATTGGTGGCATGCAGACATTTTAATCAACAGCTTGTGATATTATCTCATAGTAGTTTTGAGCTTTTATACTGAATCTATTTATATCAGCACAAAATTATTTTGTGTTTTTAGTTTTGTAGTTAACAATTGTGAAGATGATTACTTCCGTTATTTTAGGTACACCTTCGATTGCGAAGTTCATAACATCAAACTCGACTGGAAACAGTGTAACCCTGCAGTGGTTCGTGGACTCGCACGCGCCTATCTTAGAATACACTCTGCGCTACAGGAAAAGGAAAGTAAGTATGCGTACTTTATCTGCAACTTGGAAACCCACCCCACACCACACCACTAGTTCCCACATCTTCAATTCAGTGTTTTGTAGAATTTTTAACATAAAAAAATTTGGTCATAATGTTTGGTCTATAATTATTTTTAGACAATAATAAATTCTATCCTTCTGTCAACTATAAAGGAATAAGGTTAATTAATGATGATCAGAACTAAAAAACTTTATAAAATACATTTCGGTGAGCAGTGACTCCCCTTACTGTCTCAAATATGAACCTTAGTGTCAATCAAAGTGTATCACCTTCATGATACAGTCAATACACTGAATACAATCTAAGGTTTCTCTTTTCTAAAACATATGAAGAATGGAAGCTTACAAAGCGTTCTAATGTGGCAATATGTTGACTGCAGACGAACGAATGGCGAACTGAGAACCCCGTTGTGGAGGACGCAATGGGAAACCAGTACCACGTGATCCACTCTCTCACCAACCTGGCACCAGGTGACTACGAAGTACGATTATCCTCCAAAAATTCCTACGGGCTGTCAAAGGAGTCGGCTCCCCAGCACTTCACCATCAAAGGTATTGTACAACTTAACAAGAGTGTATCTAAAGGCAGTTGAGTAGTACACCATTTTGCTGGTGTAAATAATTTACCAGTATTTCATCCAACATTTTTGATGCTCAGAAAATGTAGATTTCATTTTTCACCTTTTTCCTAAATATTCATTACTCCATTTTCCTGTTTTGTTAAATTAAAGAAAGTATACACAGAAATATGCAAATACACTATTTATTACAGTAATCTACATGCAGTTTTAATTACTATTCTCCAACATCAGTTGTAAAGATCATGTACCGAGTCATTCAACACTCACTGTCGCAGCGTTTGAGGACTTTACTGACCAATATCTGCTATAGACTTATTTCATCCTAGAATTACAATCACACTTATTGACAGATTGTGCAGTAGCGACTAGTAAACAGGCTACGTGTTCTTCCGCGGCCACCTGGGTTCCATCTGACTGTCAAAACATGTTTTGTCTGCAGCGACAGACGTATATGTGACGGTAAGCCCTACCTAACATGTTGCCAAGATGCTTACACCTACAGAATGGGAAAATTATTGATTGTGGTGTACAAATTTTTAATTTCTGCAACGGACAGAAGTTGATTAAGATCCAGAATTTATTAACGTGCAATAGTTTGAAAAGTTGCAGCTTTCTTGTCCCGCAAACAGATACGATACATCATAATGCTCACAGACTACTGGTCTACAGAATGTGATGGATAACACTTGTGGCACACGGCAGCAGAACAAGCCTTCTGTTGGCATTGCGCACGGTGCACTTCACAAGTGATGCCCCCATTAAATGACTCGCTTTTATGTGTAAAATACAAATTTGCTAACAAATTTCCAGAGTTATATATTTTCCATGAGCTCTATATATATTATGTAGTTCCATGTGCAACGATTCTGCTTGATAATAATTTTGATTCGGGCCGTAACCTCAGAGCCTTTGCGACGCTGGCTTGTCATTTTGTGCCTCCACTCCCACTTCAGCCACAAAACCAAAATAAATATTATTTATTTATTAAAACTATGCATCTTTTGCTATGAATTTATTTTTAGGATAGATTATTTGTATGCTATTGTGATATATATTGACATCCATGGAAGGTTGGTATATCGTGGTTAATTTATAAATAACCTCGTGTTTACTAGCTGTAAACTACCCGATCTTGCCTTTCTGAAGTGCAGACGCCACCTTCAATTGCAAGATTCTCTATGAGTATGAATGGAAATCTGCTGTCTGACAATTTACCCAAATTCTTAATATTTCTAAGTTTCACATATATGCTGTAATATCCAAACTCATACTGCAATTAACCACAATTAACATCTTATTAAACACATTAAATCAAAATCACTGTCTATAATAAACGATACTCCATAGTTTTATGTTGTGGTGTTAATGGTAAGTACACACCTAGCCACATGGCTAATACGTGCATGCAGCGAAACAGGCGTGAGTTGCAAACACAAGTTCAGTCTTTTAAATAGAATAACATTTCAACTGCTTGTGATACTGAATTTCAATATGGATAATGTGTCAAATATATTGTGGCCATATTAATGGTTTTGACAGCATAAAATGTAGTATTATTATGAGCATACAACCAACGTTAACCAAAGACTGTAAATATTGCTAATTTTCTGTGAACATTATCATGTATTATTTCTGTTTGCTGGGCAAAATCGCTGCAAATTTTCAAACAACATTTTCACATGGATAAACTTTGGATTGTAATCTACTTACATATGTTTTTAATTATAAAAAATGTCTACAGCAAAATCAATAATATTCTCAATATCTAAGAGTGAGCAGTTTGGCGACATGTTCTGATGTAGCTAGGTAGAGCTTGACATCTCGACATCCATCATTGCAGACAAAACATGTTTTGGCAGTCCGGTGGAAGTTACATAATGACGGAAGGAATATGCAGTCTGTTTGTTTACTGGTTACATCTTATACACAATCTGTCAAAAAAATGCAATTCTTCTATGAAAAAGACTATACTCATTAATTTAACAAATAAATATGTAACAGGACTGAATTATTGTACAAATGTGTCGGCACACGTGGAATGTACGAGAAGGGGCCTGTTCTCAGTCTTTGTAACATATGCCACTTGAAAGTCATTAGTAGAGAAACCTGTTTTCTGTGGAAATATTTCCATGATTTCGCCACTTTTGATGAGGGGATTTTAGTAATTTTCCATTACGTTTCTCAAATTTCATCAAAAATTTAGGCGATTTTAAAAATGTATCATGATATTCCAAGTGATAAAGTATGTGTAAAATTAATATTTTTTCAGCAAAACATTACATTGAAGTATTTGATTTTATAAAATATGCTATTGCAATGGCTACAATTTGCTACTTCAGTAAAAAAGATTATATATATTTATTAATTAATGTATAGAGTACGTGTGTGCATATAAAACAGACAGATGATATGAATTTTTAAACTAAAAGCAATGACATGTATCGCCAGCAACTCCTCATAAAAAACTTAAAAAACAAAAAAAAGGACTAGCATTTTCCAAAAGATAGTTGTCAACATTTTTTGGTAGAATGCCACATTTTGCATCAGCCCAACAATTTGACTGCAAAAATTTAAAGAACCTGTAACCTATAAAAACGGTTTTAAATTTATTTATGTTTCTTTGTTACAAAATTTTTATGTTATGAAACATAAAAATTATTCCACTAAACTTACCCCCTCCCCTTTTCCAATTAAAGCAAGTATTTTTGAAATAACATATTGACCCTTTTAGTTTTGGGGTTTCTCCAGCGATGTCATTGAGGTCAGCAAACCATAATTGCAAGGAGTTCTTGTTAATGAGCCTCGCTGTTCTCATTTGGTTGTGTTTTCTCTTTATGTATTCATTAAGTATTTATATTGTAAAACTTACATACCACAGTCTTTATGTTATGAAAAATTAACATTCTCTCTATGTAACTTACAGTGACATACAAAAAACTTTTAACACCCAGTTTAAATCATACGTTTCAATCAACACGTTTTCAGATAACCTAAACAAATGCTATTTTAAGTTTTCACATCTCATTTGATATTATTGAATGTCATTTTGACAAGCGATTGATTATGAGGTCAAATGGACTAAAAATAGATTCAGAACAATCTTAATAAAATTATTTTGTGTTTTTGCGAAGTATTTGCTTATTTTGCAATTTAAAATAACTAAAGCAAATTTTGGTGAGTTCAGCCTCACGAAAAACAGGTATCTGCAGTCATTGGTCCTTGCCTCCGTTGTGGGCACGCCAAGTGGCATCGATGAGACCAAACTGATATAAAGCTACATTGAAACTGGCATACCCATGATTTCCAAAGTCTGCCTTTGCAACCTCTGCCATGCAGGTTACCTCCGTGCTGTTTCATTATCTCATGAGGTTTGTACTCCACCGTAGGCGAGGGCATGCCTCTAGGACGGGGGAGAGGCACCCCTCCCTCTTAATACAGTTTGCTTCTCTTATAAATTTAATGTTGGCGCTATCAAAACCTACATTACATGCAGTGTAAAAGCTAGAGAAAAGTCTATAACCCAGGAATGAAGCGACATATATGAGAAGTATGTTGTAACAATTCATCAGATTGTATACAACGTATGAATACTTCTCGGTGAACATAAGTAGTTTGGGCTCCCATTTACTCTCATTGTGGCATCCTTGACTAGATATAGGGAGGTAATGTATGGCCTGCTTCCACTACGCACGCCGCTCTAGGCAGTGACACCGCTAGTAGTGTAGAGGCGAGACGTGCGAGGGGCCGATAGGTACCTGCAACTGTTACTTACTGTCTGCTAGTATATGGTGGTTCGATACCAGAGTTACATCTACATCTACCACCGCTCGACCACGACTTATGGCACGTAGAGACGTCTTCACAACTGCACAATGTTGTCCATTGTGGGGTGAATTCTGACAGTTCAGTGCGGACACAATGTATCCTTCTGCCACAGCTGTTTTGTCGGTGAAAAAAAGTTTGCAAACAAATGTTATGAGTCCAATGTTTACAGTTTTTCAGTATATGCATTTTCGGTACATACAGAAGGCATTATAAGTAGTTATTTTATTAACATCTTGTGATTTATCACGTTAGAAAAAACAAATATCATTACTACCTACATATGTTTAAAAAAATTATCTAGTTAGACACTTTAATTGATTTGATAGAATTTTATATGTTATGGTGTGCCCTTTTTTTTTTTTTTTTACATAATTTCTTATAATTTAAAAGTTTGGTTACTTTGAATTATTATTTTCTATTTGGTTTTTTATTTGTTCAGATTATGGTGAAGCAGCACCATCTAAAGTTGAAGGTATGTACAGATGTCATTTTTGTTATTGTATTATTACATTCAATTATTTATGGTTATTTTTTTAATTTTGGATTGAACCGTTTTGTTACCACACGTAGCATACATAATATTCTATTTTGAGTAAGTATGATCAAGCAAGAAAGTAACTCTTCTATCAACATGTAATTTCTGGGAAATTTACATTGCCTTACTGCACAGTTTATTGTAATTTAAAATCTGTAGTCTCGTATTTTTGAATGAAATTTTTAATCCCAACCTTACCATATTTGTGGTGATTTAGGTGAAACCAAAGTACCTTGTGGCTGGGAGTGAAATTTGTTGCAGACACTCAAGCAGCAAACAATTTTTATTTTTTAATATAATAAGCCATATTTGTACATTACATACTAAACTAGCTGTGCCCGCGACTCCGCTCGCGTGGACTATAGAATTATTGTTAAGGGTTTTTTAAAAATAAATAATCGAAATCAAAATTTGCAGCGGACTCACAATAAATACACGTACATGCGCTATAACATGATTAGTTTGTTACTAACGACGCGAGACGACCGAGTGCCGGCCAAGCGCACACGACTCATGTTACACCCCCCCCCCC